>BDSI01000036.1:0-143863 GCA_003117195.1 Eudorina sp. 2006-703-Eu-15
CAGGTCGGTAAATAATCCGTTTGCGTGCGCCGTGCGTCTCCGTATTTAGTATTTGCGGTGTGATTTGCCTTGCGGTGGTGGCGCGGCTGCCTTGTCCGCGCGCCTGCATATGGTAAGTTTTTTCCTCGCAGGTTTTATGGTAAGTATATTGATACCTGGGATCGGGCGGGCGGGCGGGTTGCACTTCTAAACACACACACACACACACACACCACACACACACACACACACACACACACACACACACACACACACACACACACACACACACACACACACACACACACCACACACACACACACACACACACACACACCACACACACACACACACACACACACACACACACACACACACACACACACACACCACACACACACACACACACACACACACACACACACACACACCACACACACACACCACACACACACACACACACACACACACACAGCACACACACACACACACACACACACACACACACACACACACACACACACACACACACACACACACACACACACACACACACACACACACACACACACACACACACACACACACACACACACACACACACACACACACACACACACACACACACACACACACACACACACACACACACACACACACACACACACACACACACACACACACACACACACACACACACACACACACACACACACACACACACACTCGTCGGGCATACGCATACGGGCAAACTATCGGGCGCCAATCGGCCCCTCGCCTGTCACGCACTCCTGTTCTGCCTGCCTAAATAACCCTCCTGGGGTCCAGGTCTGCTCAGGCCAAATGCGCACAATCTGCTCCTTGCTCTGACCGTGAGGGCGGTGTATGTCTAAACGTTGATACCCTTCCGCCGCATCTCTTCTCACCCCATCCTCGCCTTGTCTGGAACCCCTCCTCCCCTCCCCCATTCTGTTCCCCGCAGTGCTGCAGTACATCATGGAGGAGTCCGGGGCGCTGGTGAGTGTGTTCCTTGCCGCGAGGAACCCGCCCGCCCGCCCGAACCACCCCGACTCATTACATATCATATGCTTACCAAATGACCTGCCATGAACATACCACAGAAGCGACAGCAGAAGCAGTTGGCAAGGAGCGTGTGTACATGTGCCTGGAGGAGTGTGTTGTTAGCGGGGGCGCAGGTGACACGGACGGCATCCGTGCTCGTACTGCCACGAAACACGCTCAACGGAACCCGCCCGCCCCCTCTTATAGAGTGCTAGGGCAACCAATGCCCCCCTCTCCCGCGGTCCCGCCTTCCTCCCCCCCAACCACACAGGGACAAGAGCAGGGACACGGAAACCGCCGGAAGACGGCCGACGGCGCCGCCAGCGGCTGCGACGGCGGCTGCGACGGCGGCAGCGAGGCTGTGGGTGGCGGCTCCCGCCCGCCCTCCTCCTCTTCCTGGCGACCCCACATCCGGGACTGCAACTGCCTGGCCACTTGGCATCCCCGGGTCACCGTCCTCTTCGCGGACATACAGGGTGGGTGAAGAAGAGTGGGGGGGAGGTGGCTGTGTGTGTGCGTGTAAGAGGAAACTGAGTTGTGGGGGGGGGAGGTGGTGGGGGGGAAGGGGGTGACGGGTGACAGGGTGGCAGGGGCATGGGGCGGGGCGGGGGCCTTTGCGTTTCACGAGGTCCTGTGTGGCCCATCGAGACTCGGGTCCAGGCTCTAGGGGTCTTTAGGGCGCCTAACCCCGCACCCAATGACCTCTCCACTGCCCCCCCTCTTGCCCCCTCTCCCCCCCCACACACACAGGCTTCACCCCCATGTGCAAGGTTCTGCCCCCGGCGGTGGTCATGAAGTTCTTGCACACCCTCTTCACCCGCTTTGACTCCATGCTGGATTCGTACAACGTGTACAAGGTGGGTGCCGTACAGGCGGAGGGTTTAGGGTTTAGGGTTTAGGGTAATGACCCTGCCCCCCCCCCCGGGGCTGTTGACCACCGGGGTTGTCGAGCGAGACTGCCCCCCCACGCCGTCGGCGTCCCCGTCGTCAGCCTGTGAAGCCCCGTCAGCGGGCACTCATCAGCTGGCGATAACTTAATTAATTAATTGGTTAATTAGTTAGATGCACACGTGCGTCGCGCCCCATTCACTGTTCCACGTGTGACGCGCCCCATTCACTGTTCGCCCTGTGTGATATCGTCTGGGCTTGGCCTTCCCCGATCGACGATCGACGATACCCGCATCATTGGTGTGGTCCTCGCCCTGCGCCGCCCTGAGCCCCCTGACTTGCGCCCTGCGCCCCCTGACTTGCGCCCTGCGCCCCCTGACTTGCGCCCTGCCCCCCCTGACTTGCGCCCTGCGCCCCCTGACTTGCGCCCTGAGCCCCGCCCTACACTGCTGCTGCCGGCCAAAGATTCTCGCTGTCCAGGGCATATCCGAAGTCCTCCCCCCCTGCTGCTGCTACCGCCGCTGCAGCGACCAGCAGGCACTTACATCTCTTTCCCGGCGCTGCGCCTCGAACCTCATCTGGGCACCTCACCCAAATGTGACAGTGACAGATACCGCAGCCGCCGTCTTTTAACACCGCAACCGTACTGCATGGACACCCCGCAATCGTCAGGTACATCACCACGACACCGTGTTTGTACTGCAATCGTACCGCAGGTTGAGACGATCGGCGACTGCTACATGGTTGCGGGGGGCCTTATCCGGGAGGACGAGGACGGCATGGCGGCGGTGCAGGGGGGCGGGCAGGTGGACCCGGACCAGGCGGTCAATGTGGTGGCGTTCGCCAAGGTGGGTGGGGGGTGCGGGGGGAGGGGGGGGAGGGAGGGGCCGACGTTGGAGGGGGGAGGATTAAGTGAGGCGGAGGGCATGGGGTGTGTGGCAATACTTCTCATGCTGGGGCGGGTGGGGGTGGGAGTTGAATTGAGAAAATAAATAAACCCGAAGAACGAACCCGGGGGGTGGGACTGGGGCCAGTCCGGGCCAGTGGGGGGTGGGACTGGGGCCAGTCCGAGGCATGTATGAGCGAACCCCGCCACTTCGACGAACGTACATTCATTCACGCACACAAACCTCACCGCCAAAAATCCCTCCCCCTCGCCCCAACGATCCCTTCCCCTCGCTGCCCCCCCTCCCCCTCCCCCTCCCCCTCCTGTCCACCTCCCAGGCCATGCTCCGAGCGGCCTCCTCCGTGTCGCTGCCCACCACCGGCGCCCCCGTGCGCATGCGTGTGGGCATCCACAGCGGCCCCGTGGTCAGCGGCGTGGTGGGCACCCGCATGCCCCGATTCTGCCTCTTCGGGGACACCGTCAACACGGGTGAGCCGGGGGGGGCGGGTTAGGCACTGGGGGGCAGGGGAGGTGATGGTACGGCACCACGGGAGCGAAGGGCAATGTGGATACCGTAGGTTGGTGCTTCCTTGGTCCTCATCCTCGACCTCACCTTGCCAGCTGCGGTGCGATGCAACGCCCTCCAGTTCCCCCCTATCTCCCCTTTCCCCCAGCAGCAGCGCAGTATAAATATGTCTACCAATTTCCTACACCCCTTCCCCCCTATCTCCCATTACCCCCCTACCTCCCCTTACCCCACCCCCCCCCCCACCTCCCCTTACCCCACCCCCTTTTCCCCCTTACCTCGGCCCACCCCCCCTTAGCGAGCCGCATGGAGAGCAGCGGCCAGCCGGGCTGCATCCACATCAGCGAGGAGTGCTTCCAAATGCTGCGGCAGCGGGACCCCGTGGCGGCGGCGGCGGAGGGCGGGTGGGAGGCCACCAGCGGCGTCGAGGTCAAGGGCAAGGGCCTTATGCGCACGCACCTGTGGACACCGCCGCCGCTGCCGCCGCAACCTCAGCTTGCTGCTAAGACGGGCACGCAGACGCCAACGGCGGCGGCCGCGCCGGCGGCGACTGCAGCGGTGCCGCCTTCCCTCCTGATGGACCCGAGCCGAACGGCGCTGGTGTCCGCCCCTGCCCCCGCCCCGACCCCACCCTTCCCGGGAACCTCCGGCCCCGGCCCCCTGGCCGGAGCTTCGGCGGGGCTGAAGGGTCCCCATCGCGTCCTCCTGCAGCCGCAGCGTCGACGGCTCAACCCACCCGCGCCCCTGTCCTATCCGGGGGACGGCGCTGCGGCCGCGGCTGCAGCCGCCGCCGCTGCGGCCGCTGCCGCTGTCGCTGCTAAAGCGCCGCCGCCGATGCCGCCGACAGACTTTGGGCCCCGTAGCCCCTGCGGGTTGGGGCCTGGCACGCGGCTGCAAGCCCGAAGCCCCATCCCGCCCCAGCATGGGGGCTTCGGAGCTGTCGGTGCAACTGCTGGCGGCGGCGGCGGCGGCGCGGTGGCCCCCGACGCTGACGCCGACGTCTTGGCTGCGGCCGCGCCCTCGTCCTCTCTATCTCAGCGGTACATCGCCGCCGTCAGCGGAGGGGAACACGAAGCCGACGCCGATGGTGGCGACGGCGGTGACGCGGGGGATGACGGCCTTGCCCGAAGCACTACTGGCGGCGGCGGCGGCAGCTCCGCCGCCGCCACCGCCGCCGCCGTCGCCGCCAGTGCTCGGGATAAAACGCTGGCGCTGTCGGGAGGCTGGCTTGACGCCTCATACAGCCATGAGGAAATGGCGCAGCTACTCGAGACGATGGGCGGCGGGCAGGACCTGTCGCACCTGGTTTATGTCTCAGAGCTGACCCGTGGGTCCACCGACCCATCGGTTGCGTACCGGAGCGCGGGCAGCGCCGCCGCCGGTGCCGTCAGCGGTGGCGGCGGCGGCGCCGCTCCGGTCATCCGAGGTGGCGGCGGCGGCGGCGACGGGGTGGAACCACAGCAGCGAGCAGGCGCGTCGTCCAGGTACGGCAGCGCTGTCAGCCCTGGCAGCGCGTACGGCGGCGCCAGCAGTGCGGGCACGGCCGGCGGCGCCGCCACCACAGGCTCGGCGGCGCAGTACGGCGGCTTCCTCGCCGCCGGCACCAGCTCCTACAGCGGCGGGTCGCACACCGCCGGCGGCGGCGGCGGCGGCAGGCAGAATCGGCAGCAGCGGAATATCTTCGCAGCGTTTGTGGCCGCGGCTCGCGCTTCCGGCTCCTCCGTCGGCGCCTCCGCCGCCACCGCCGCCGCCGCCACGTCCACCGCCGCCACCGCCGGCACCAGCACCGTCAGCGACCTAGCCTCCTGGGCAGCGGCGCCGTCGGCGGCAGGCGCCGTCGGTGCCGCTGCACTCGCCCTGTCGATGTACAGCACGAGCAGCAGCTGCGGTACGGCATGGAACGCCGTCGCCACCAGCAGTAGCAGGGATACGCCGCTGATGATGACGAGGCAGACCAGCTACTGCTGCGCTGCTGCGCCGACGGACTCACCGCGAGCTCCCCATCGGCTGTGGCTGCAACCGCCTTCCTCCACAGGCAGCAACCTCAGGTGGGTGGCGGGCCCGCCGTCACCGTCGCTGTCACCGTCGCCGTCGCCGGCGTTGGTCCTAAAGACAACACTCACGGCGTCGTGCCCACCGTCGTCGCTGCCGACGTCAACGTCGACGCCGCCGCCCGCGGGCTCGAAGATTACCGCCGCCGCGGCGGCCGTGGATGTCCAGGGAGGGGGACCCGCTGGTGCGGAGCTGAGCGAGTTCCCCCTGGAGCCCGACCCCGAGCCGGCGGCGTGCTGACGTGTCGGTCCCTAATCCATCCACCGGGCAGTTGTGGAGGGCCTTATGGAGGGCCCAATGTGGGGCCTTCCGCGGTCGGGGCCTCCACCAATGTGGTATTGCAGCGAGATTTCGGATTGCGGGGCCCGGTGCGTGGGGTGTTTAGGTAAGAGACCCGCCCGACCCAAACCAAGCACCAGCCCGGTGCGTGGTGTGTGTGTTGGGGGGGGCCTTATGAGTTGCTGGAAAGGTGGGGCCGGGGCCACTCGGGGGTTGAATGAGGTGGCCTCCGGGGCCTTATGCGATCCGCCCGGATGACGGAACGTGAGCTCAGCCCAGCCAGTATGAATGTTCGTTGCACGCGCCTGGACATTTTGTCATGCGGCCAATTTTGCAGCCAAAGGTCGGCAAGAGTTGCTGAGAGCCGTTTCAGAGCCGTTAAGAGCGGTTAAGGGCGTAAGAACTGGAAGAACGGAGGAGCAATTGGAGGTTTGTGAA
This sequence comes from Eudorina sp. 2006-703-Eu-15, assembly GCA_003117195.1. Classification (NCBI taxonomy): domain Eukaryota; kingdom Viridiplantae; phylum Chlorophyta; class Chlorophyceae; order Chlamydomonadales; family Volvocaceae; genus Eudorina; species Eudorina sp. 2006-703-Eu-15. The sequence continues at coordinate 6,111 of BDSI01000036.1, forward strand.
GATTGGCAAGGGGGCGGGGGAGGAAGCGTGAGGAGTGGTTTCCGGGGACGGCGCGCGTTGGGTAGGCCGGTGGGGGCAGCCGATGGGTCCGTGCGGTTCCAACTGCGGGCTCGCCCCTGGGGGCGTGAGGCGGGTAGGGCACTCCAGGGATGCGGACGGAGGGAGGGAGGAAGGGAGAGTGGGTGGATAGGCCTTCAACCATTTTCTGGCCATTGGGTTGCAGGCGGTGTGCTGCTGCCTGGGGAGCTAGCAGTTTTTCCTGGGCCGCCCTTAGCACATCGACGGCATCACGTCGCCGTGCGCGCTTTTGTCACCCCGCACCGCCGGTCGCGCCAACTGATCTCGATTTGGTGAAGGATGTTTGCGGCATTGGTGCTTCTTCATGCGATGTCGCTGTCTTAATCATTGTCCCCCAGGAGGGGGTGAGAGATAGAGCTCTCACGCTGCGGGGGCGGCGGGGGGAAGGCCTTACGGGTACCGTCGTGCCGCCATCGGTCGAGTCTGTACGAATCTAGCCTGGTCGATGGGGGCAAGGCAACATCCGGCGGGGCCCTGGGTTGACGATGTGCGGCGATGCGTGTCAGGCTAGGTGGGGTGGGGTGGGGTGGGGTGGGGTGGGGTGGGGTGGGGTGGGGTGGGGTGGGGTGGGGTGGGGTGGGGTGGGGTGGGGTGGGGTGGGGTGGGGTGGGGTGGGGTGGGTGGGGGGGGGGGGGGGGTGGGGTGGGGGGGGGGGGGGGTGGGGTGGGGGGGGGGGGGGGGGGGGGGGGGGTGGGGTGGGGTGGGGTGGGGTGGGGTGGGGTGGGGTGGGGTGGGGTGGGGTGGGGTGGGGTGGGGTGGGGTGGGGTGGGGTGGGTGGGGTGGGGTGGGGTGGGGTGGGGTGGGTGGGGTGGGGTGGGGTGGGGTGGGGTGGGGTGGGGTGGGGTGGGTGGGGTGGGGTGGGGTGGGGTGGGGTGGGGTGGGGTGGGGTGGGGTGGGGTGGGGTGGGGTGGGGTGGGTGGGGTGGGGTGGGGTGGGGTGGGGTGGGGTGGGGTGGGGTGGGGTGGGGTGGGGTGGGGTGGGGTGGGGTGGGGTGGGGTGGGGTGGGTGGGGTGGGGTGGGGGGGGGGGGGGGGGGGGGGGGGGGGGGGGGGGGGGGGGGGGGGGGGGGGGGGGGGGGGGTGGGGTGGGGTGGGTGGGGTGGGGTGGGGTGGCGTGGGTACTACAGAGGACTACTCATCGCTTGAGGCCGCCAAAGCGGCGTCCAGAAGCGGCGTCCAGAAAGGAAAGGCAACGCACGAGTGGCGAATGGAGCTTGTTTTCTATTTCTGTACGCTTTCGCCGGGCAAGGCGCAGCAGTGCAGGCGGGCGGCATCTTATTCGTTCCCGTCAGGGGGGCCCGGAACGGTGGTGCTGACAGTGGCCGCGGACGCAGCCGCTGCTGCTGCTGCGACGGCGGCGGCAAAGGGTGGAGGCGAGGGTGGCAGCGGAGGCAGCCAACAGCTGCGTGTCAATGCAATTCAGAACTTGTTAGTAGTACCGTTACAGTGTGGATAGGCTTCCGGGCCCTGCCTAAGGGTTTTATGTCGCGGTTTTATATGATGCTATAGGACACCTTCAACCATCATCACACCAAACCAACGCCATACGAACCGAGGGTCCGAGGCGGTTGATCCTGCCAACTAAGGATCCCACCTCATCCATTCACCCGCACATCCGTAGAGACAGAGGGTTCAGCAATCGCCACCGATCTAGCGTGCGAATCTCAATCCATCAACTGTGATCTCAACTCCACATCTCAGCAGCTAGCCATAATCTCATGCTCCCGAACAATGTCGGGGGTCACCCTGGGACTCGAACCCAGGACCTTAAACCGCCTAACCGCGGTAGTGTCACCTGACCTGACCAGAACTTGTGAAGTGCTGGCCCCTTGCGACTGCGCGGGGAAAGGGCCGAGGGCCAGGCGGTGGATGGATCGGCCGACCGGCAGCGGCGGCGGCGGCGGTGTCTGGGTGCTGCCGCCGCGGTCCCGACGGTTGCTGCGACACATACACGTGCGGGGTGCGGGCCGGCCGGCACCCACTCCACACCCGCGGGTGGGGGCGAGTCGCCCACCGCCGGTGGGGGGTCGCCCACCGCCGGGTGGCGTTCATTCGTTGTGCGGGGTGCGATCGGTTGCATCCACCCGAGAGGCATAAGGCCCCGGCACGGACCCGCGGATGCCCTTCATGGACGTGGGAAACGAATAGCCTCGCAGGGGGCCACACTCTGGGCCGCGCCGCCATCCCCGTCACCGCGGAGCCGCGGGCTGATACGTTAATTGAGAGGGTGGCGAGGCTGCCGCCGTTTCGGGCACGAGTCTTACTTTCTTGTGTAGGGATGGGGATAGGGAGAAGGTGGTGGGTGAAGGGGCGCGCGTGTCAGCAAGTAAGCGCCGGCTCTTTGCCGTGCCGTGCATTGCCGTACATGCGCTTTGGCGTAGAGGAAGTACGTACTGCAGGGGGAGATGCTGCTGCGAGTTCCTAGCGTTGGTTGGTCGGTCGATGGGTGGGTGCAGAGGAGGCAGGAGGGCACACCTCATAACGCGATACCGTGACAGCACAGATTGAAACAGCAGGAGGAAGGAATGGAAAGCAAAGCGAGGCAAAGCAGGTGTTGGGCTGCGCGCACGGAGCCGCCGTAGAGGCGGCCAAGCTCCGCACTCGGGGCTATTGAATAATAATGTCTCCACCTGTCACACCACACCACACCACACCACACCCCGCCCGCGATGATGAAGCGCACGAGGGGACATCCCATATGTATGTGTGTTTAACAAGAAGCCCACCCATGTGTGTGTGTGTGTGTGTGTGTGTGTGTGTGTGTGTGTGTGTGTGTGTGTGTGTGTGTGTGTGTGTGTGTGTGTGTGTGTGTGTGTGTGTGTGTGTGTGTGTGTGTGTGTGTGTGTGTGTGTGTGTGTGTGTGTGCGTGTGTGTGTGTGTGTGTGTGTGTGTGTGTTATTCGGCGGGCAAGGCAGGAGGAGTGCGTGAAATGCAATGGGCGTAGCAGTGCCCACGTGTTGCCTGTATCCGTGTGTGCGCGCGCGCAACACGCTGTAGAGGGAATGCCACCAAATTCATTTCAATCAGGGAGCGTATCCGGTCGAAGAGCTCAGCTTCTGCTATCCGAGGCATCTGACGAGGGGCAACATTCTCTTGTACGGCAGCGCGGTCCTATCGGGCCGGTGGTGTCTTACGTGTGTCATCGTGGGAGCGCTTCATAAGGCCCCGTGAAGGAGGGAGGCCGGAGGGTATGCATGACGAGGCGCATCGTGAAACGAGGCGCGTGACAGTCGTACGGCATGCCTTCGCCACATTCCATTGCGTCGGGGTGCTGCTGTACGGACGGGTGTACGGAGGGAGTCGACATCGCACTTAGTGCGTTTGTGGGATTAACTCGTGTCAATTAATTTGACATTTTGCCGTATTTGGTAGCGACATCATCCGCGGGGGCGCGCGTCAATACATATTTCGTACGGGTGTCGTATGTCCCGGGTACACCGGCCCGGTACCGCCGCCGCCGCCGCAGCAGCAGCAGCTGTTGTTGTTGTTGTTGTTGTTGTTGCGTGTGTGTGTTGGCGCACGTCCCACTTGCGCGAGCTACCGTTGCCGCTGTGTGTGAGAGGGGAGAGTGTGTTTGGTCCATGGTTGGAAGATGACGGGGTGGGAGTGGAGCGCTTCCTTCTTAGCTGGCTCGCAAGTTAACCTGACACTTTGGCCCATGCTTATTGTGCGCAGATATGTGGGGGGATACATGTTGCCTGGCTCGGTGTACGACGCTGTGTTTCTTGTAAGCCGTACACGTGGTGAGAGCGGGCGGATTAGTGGGCGCGTGAGTTCGGAACGCGGGGTGAATCGACGATGACGATGACGGTGAAGGTGACGATGACGGTGAAGGTGACGATGACGACGGCGAGGAGGGACCCGCGTCGGTGAAGTCGCGGACGTAGCGTGCGGAGCCGATCGAGCGGCGGATATGGCATACCGCGACAGGCGGAGGTAGGTGCATGCCGGGCTGCGTGTCAACTCGCCCCAGCTGGTGGCAGGCGTGGGCACGCGCAAGGGGGCGACGGTCGGCAGAGAGACTGGAGGCCCCGGGCGCACACAAGACGATTTTCGCTGTTCGTTTCGGCCCATCCACGGGTCTGCGAAATGGAGGTTTAGGGTTTAGGGCGTAGGGGTCACCTAAGGGGCCCACTGCCACCGCCGGTCCGCTCCGGTCAGCTCCGGTGGCAGTGGTGGTGGTGGTGGTACGGCGCTGGGACGACCGCCGTACTTTGTCCGTACGGCATGTCAATGCGGCGTGACGCTGTGCGTGGCGCGGGCGGCGGCCCCAGGGTGAGGGCGAGGGCAGCGGAGGGGCTCCCACCGGGCTCCCTGTTGGCTGGGCGGTCCGCCGGCGGGGGGGGGCCAATGACTGCCTGCAGGGCCAGCGGGTCGTACGTACGGCATTATTATTGCGCGGTCAACACAGTCACGGTGGACTGCAAGCCACCGATGACGGCGCGAATGGATACAACAAACATAATGGGATATAGGATGGAATGGAATGTTACATGTTGTGTTGTACTGACCGTCCGGCCAGTCACAAGTGGCCCCGCAACGGACATCCGTCAAAGGCCGCTCATCACGATCTTCCCGCACCAGTTACAACCGTAACCGTTTCACGTTCTCCGCCATATCCGTTCACCCGACCGTCCTTCGAGGTTGAGGGTTCGGCATCGCCACAAATCAAGCGTGCGTATCTCGGCCCATCAACTAGCCCTCAACACCACATCTCAGCAACTAGCTGCTATCTCATATCCGACTTCCGTCGGGGAACTGTTCAGGAATCGAACCTGCGACAACAGTTGCACATCTGACAGTGAGTTGTCTCCAGACCAGATATAAGATGCAAGTGACATCATATGCTCCCAAAGTTAATCATGAGGTGGGTTCCTGGATGGGCAGTACGGGAACGCAGCGGTAATACCGTACGTTGGGCTTTTTCACAGCGGGTGCATGATGGCCTGTGTTTTTATGAGTAGTTGACTTGCCGCTTGTGGTACGGAGATGATGGGGTCGGGTACCTGCGAGCAGGAAAGTTTGGAAAGTGTGCTTGCTTCCGTGGAAGGAGGCGAACCTAGTTACCGACTGGACTATCTGCCGCGGGACGGTATGTATGGCAGACGCCGCAGTGGCAACCTACTGAAAGTTTTCTACGCGAAGCGTATGAAAACTAAGGTTTTCTGTGAATACGGAGTGTCTTTGCCGTACGGTGTACGAGGCATTGTGGCTCTTGTGTCGCTGCTTGCGACTGTGTTGGCAATTTTCGGGATTCGTAGCTACGTCTGGGTGCTGCCGTGAAACGGTTGGTCTGTAGGCCTAGGTGATCCGTTTCGCGGTAGTGCGCCCTCACCCGGCCCTACCCGGGCCCTACTCTTTCAGTCGCGCTCTCCGCGGCTTTCCCTCACTCGCAACCGTACGGTCCCCCCGTACTCTCTGTCAACAAAAGACGCTTTCGGCAAATAGACAGAAAGCCTTGTCGCCCTCATTACTCACAAAACCTACAGTTTTTATCATGCGGCGGCTATTCGACGTCTTTTAACGTTTGGTTGCCGTTTATTTCCCTGTCAGCCCCGCCCGCCCGCCCGCCCGCCCGCCAAGGACCTGTTGGACTAGGCCGGCGGTGGCTCAGACAGGCTGAGATAGAAAGGTTGAGGTTGGCACTTGGCAGTGTTTGCGTGCCAGGTCCGGTCGACCGGTCGCCGTCCGGTCCACGTCCGTTCCTGTGCGAGGGTATCATTGCTGCTGTGCGAGGGCGGCAGGCAGGCTGGTGTCCGGGCGGCGCTCTGCGCCCGCGGCATTTTGCGGCTTTGGACGGAGATGGCGCGCGCGCCCTAAGGGGGCTGGCTGCCGGCGCCCGGGCTGTTGGAGTTCTCGCTGGTATCATCTATCTCCCGAGGCGGGTGCACGGTGCGTGGTGGATGGCTGCTTGCGGGTCGTGGCTCGCTCGGCCGCGAGGTCCGCTGCGGTGGTGCCTACCGGTCGCCGAGCGGGGCCGCCTGTCCTCCTTGGCGTCTGTCTGTGCGTTTGTCGCCCTTTGTTTGCTTGCGCGGGTTTTTCGCGGACGGCCGTCTCGCCGCCGTTGATGCTGTGCTGTGGCTGGCTGTGAGTGGCGAAATGAGAGGCCCTGCGAGGGCGAGGGGACGTTCCCGTCCTTTCTTCGGTGGTGAGGCGGGGGCGGCGATGGGCTACTTTCCCCGCACGTATGGGTGGCGCTTCCCCCCGCAGACTGATTGGCAAGTAGTTCCCCAAGTGGCGCAAACCCTGAATACATGGCGTCGTTCGTTCTGGGCTGTGTTTTCACAAGCTAACAACTGCTAACAACGGCCAAGTGTTAACTTACCCATCGCGCCTGCTCACGCGCCTGGAGCCCCTGCGGCGCACGTAAGCCCCGGTTGGTGCCACGGCCGCAAGTAAGCCCCAGTTGGCGCCACGGCCGCAACACGAGTCGTGTTGCTATCTTACATAAAATACGAGTCGTGCCCCACACGAGTCGTGCCGTATACGACACTGGACGAACCCACAGCCGCGGGTCCCCTGCGGCTCGCGGCATGCACCCAGTGGATATGCAGTAGTAGGAATACCAGTGGATTCGCCGTCACGTAATCACGCGGCACAGAAGTGATTAAACCGAGGGATGCCGCAACCAAGTTAACCGGCAGCCCTGCTACGAGCTCACGCAGCCCCAAGCGTAAATGGGTCAACTCGACAGCCTCGCTCCCACCCTCAAGAGGGGACTGCGTCAACAGCCGCCCCACCTGCACCCAGCACCAGCACCATCGCACACCAGGGCACACCACATAACACCACACCCTGATACCAAAGGAGCCGATGGGCCGGGGCCGGGGCCGGGGCCGGGGCCGGGGCCGGGGCCGGGGCCGGGGCCGGGGCCGGGGCCGGGGCCGGGGCCGGGGCCGGGGCCGGGGCCGGGGCCGGGGCCGGGGCCGGGGCCGGGGCCGGGGCCGGGGCCGGGGCCCGTACACGGGGGCCAGGCTACATCTCGATGGGTTCCACCCAGTTGGCCGTCGGCTGCCGCAGTCCTGTTAACGTTGCGAGTGGTGGGTTGACAGGGGCCTGAGGCCGCTCGACCGTTTGAGACCCGAGATACGGTTGTGAGGGTTTCAACGTGAGGTGAATGGTGATGGCGGGGGCTACAGTTGAGGGGGCGGCCCGTCCTGGGGATGGGGTTGGGGGTGGCGCACAAGGCGAGTGCTGAAAAGGGACGGATAGGGCACACCATCCCGGTATCGTGGAAAGCTATAACCTCTTATAATTTTGATGCAATAATGGCTAATGGCAAGGGCATCTCAAGTTACCCCAGTAATTACCTTTGTGTGATATAAGCCCTGCACAACTTGAGAAAGTTACGAGGGTGTTTACACTTAGGATTAAGGTGGCGGATTACCACAGACTGCAGCACAATGGTATTCGCAGAAATCTACTACGCTATTTTAATCCGCTTTAACCCAAGGAGGGCCGACCGGCGGTGGTCTTTCGACGATGCCGTGATGTCATGTCAATAATTGATTTCCTCGTCACCAGGATGGTTATGTAGTTATTGTGTTTCATGCTGCATTCCAGAGTATAGCTATAATGCTCATCGACTCCCCTGCTGTATCACACTAAGAAACGACACTGCAATTTGTTTTTCAATTTTCAGGTGGTGCGTGTTGGATAAATTTTTTTATATCGCATGTTAATCCCATACTTAAAAGTCAAAGAAACTAATAGAAAACGGATGATTGAAACAGACAACCTTGGAGTGCAGCCTTTTCTTATGCCAGACGAATGAACAGAATTTTGTTCAGGCCAAATTAATCATTGTCACACGCACATCATGGGCACCGAAGAAAGAGTAATCGAGCCCTCGTCGTCACATACGTTTACAGCTCTCAACCGACACATGTAGTCCATTGGCCAACACCGTCAAAGTATTTGGCAGCAATGTTCTTTTGGTCCCATTGTTCATCACGCTTGAACGGGTGAGCGGTTGATACGTACATAAGCAAATGCACGTGTACTGCTATGGCTCGGTCGGTAGTTGTTCGTCCCGTTGCTCCTCGTCTCCATGTGGATTGATGCAACTTGTGGCTAGAACACGTCTAAATGAATTTGTTGTTAGCACTGAAACTCTGTTGGCTGCTTTTCAGTTGTTCCCTAGTGTACTGAATTGCGAATACCCCGTAGTAGCCGTTGCAAGCATGGGGGCACATGCGGAGTGCAACATCAAACAAGTAAATTAATTGCCTGAAACACCAGGCATGAATCCCTTCTTAGGTCTCGGCAGAGTTGAAACTCCAAGTTGATGGCGCTACTAACGAACCCTGTCCTCCTTGACCGTCATTGGAGCGACACGGCACTGAATTTACCCGTGCTGGCGGCAATTCTGCAGCCGAATACTGCGAGCCCGTCATCGGCTCCCGTCGTGTGGCTGAATCGTGCGGCCATTGAAGCGCTCGGTGGGGCGTCAGCTTGGGAGGTTTCCGTGCCGCTTGACTGCGGAAGAAACAGCGAAATACAACGCCTCTTACTTCGGCTGGCCTCTGCCGGCAACGTAGATGAAACCCAGGTCACGATTGCTGTGCGCTCTTGCGCGGGCAAGAGCTTCCGACTGCGGGCCGCTGCTCTGCCTTGCCTCTGGGATCTAACCTCCAGCCCCGCGGACTCCCTTCATCCAAAGGGCCGCTCCCGGCGTCCAGCCGCCCCCTTCCTCGCCTGCCTTCCCTGGCTGCGAGGCGGCACCACCGCCTTCCGTCGACTGCACCGACGGGCTGCCAAGTACCGCTCCGTCGAACCCCCGCATGACTCCCCAGACCCCCCCTCCTACCACACGTCCACAACCGAGCCTTCCGCCACCTGTTTTCCCAAGGCCATTCCTCGGGACGGCAGCGTCAGCACCCCGGCGCTCATCCTGGTGTGCCAGGAGGTCAGCCGACTCCCGGACACCCCGCCGTCGGCGGCGTTTCCTGAGGTCCGAGCGCGCCCCCGGTTGCTTTCCCAGTCGCACCTCCCCTGGGCGGGTGCCGCGTGTCAGGCGGAGCTGTCGGGCCCAGCGGCGTGCAAGCAAGCGCCCTCGGCGCCCTCAGCCACGGCCGCGGCGGCGGCTGCGGCGGCAGCATCCTCGCCTGGAGGGTGTCCGCTGTCGGCGGAGCTGGGCGCCGCGCTGGGCAGCGGTCTTGCGGGCAGCAGTCCTGGCCACCTGGAGCGGGGCTTCATAGGTGACCCGTGGTTCGGTCGCCTGGCGATGCTGGTAAGGGGTTTTTTTCCGCGGCTTCCGGAGGCTGAAGGGGTGTAGCCAGGAGGAGGGGCTGGGGCCTGTCCATGAGGCAGGGGGACGTCGTTGATGTGTGTGAATGGTGGACTGGGCCATGAGGCTGAAAATAACTGACATCGTACACAACTAACATCGTACACTGCGAATGAGGGGCAACTAGCAACAGCATTTACATGATTGCCTTGTGCGACTTCCACGGGGCAGCCACCGATGTGGGTAGGGTGTATCGGCGATACCGATTTGCGTTCGTACAGTCGGTGTGGCGTCATGACTGAATGGTGGGCGGGATTGGGGCCGAGCCGGAGGGCGACGCGGGGGGTGAGGGAAAATCATGCCCGCCCTGCACGCGCCGCAGCAACGGACCAACGGGACGGCGAGCTGTAGCGGAGGGGAAGTGAGAACGTAGATGTAGATGGGTCATGGGAATCCGGCCGGAGCCGCTCCACGGGCGGAGGGCAGTACCGCGTTATATACATAGCACTCATAATATATATACTATATAATATATATATATATATTATACTTTATAATATATTATATTATAAATATATATGAGTTATATATATAAGAGTGCATAAGAAACTGAGCTGTGTGTGTTCGCGTCCCCCTGGCAGGCTCTGCCCGGCGCAGTCACCGTGGTTGCTGCGGAAGGGGGTGCCGTGCTCTTGCAGAACCCAACCAGCGTTGCGCTGTACGGTGACCGTGCGGCAGCGGCCGCGGCACCGCCACCAGCGCCGCCGCCGCCGTCTCATTACCCGTCTGCCAATCACCATCACCATCACCATCACCGTGGCGACAGCCGCGGCGGCCGAGGCGGGCGGGATGTGCAGCTGACGGAGCTCTTGCGGTGCCACCGGCGGCAGTTCCTCGGGCAGCTTTTCGAGTTGGAATGGGAGCGGTTGTCCGACCTGCTGAACGAAGTGGTGGTGGCGGGGCGTGTGTGGCAGGGTGAGTGTGTGTGGGTAATGGGTAATGGGTGGGTTTAGGGTTGTGGGGTTTAAGAAAGACACGGGCTGAACTGAATCTAAATTAAATCCCGCACCCACCCACCGTGCCAACCCCTCCCGCACCCACCCACCCACCCACCCACACCCACCCTCACCCACCCACACCCACCCACACCCACCCACACCCACCCACACCCCCCCACACCCACCCACACCCACCCACACCCACCCACACCCACCCACACCCACCCACACCCACCCACACCCACCCACACCCACCCACACTCACCCCTCACACCCGCCCGCCCATACACACACAGGTATCATTGCTTGCAGGTGGGTACATCGCAATAACAACGCGAAGATCGCACGCACGCACAACATTGTGGTGTGAGTCTGCGTGGCCAAGGCAGCCGACCCGCACCAGCTGGTAGTATTCCGCAACAAAAGCGCGCCAAAAGCGCGCCAAATTTCGACAGCGCTCTTCCAACACCGCAGCCTTCTATTCACTACATGGGTCGGGCAAAGGGTATATTATATGCGCATACGGGCAAACTACTGGGCGCCACTCGGCCCCTCGCATGTCACGCAGTCCTGTTCTGCCTGCTTAAATAACACACACACAGGTATCATCCGAGTCAAGCCCGGCGCTGTGACTGGCGCCGCCGCTGCAGCCGCCGCGACGGCCGCTGCGGCAGCGGCGCTGGCGACGGAGGTTGCCGCTGCCGCAGCCGGCACGTCGTCAGTTGGGCGGTTGGCCGCGGCGTCCGCCGCCGCGCCAACCGCTGACACGGCGCTTCCAGATGAGTGCAGCGGCAAGGGCTGGGCTCTGGCGTGTTTTCCGTGGGAGCCCGAATGGCCCCTCAAGGCTCCACGCTTCGCCAAGCGCAGCGCCGCCAACGGGGCGGCGGCGCGGTCGCCGCCGCCGCCGCCGCCGCCACCAGCCCCGGCGCAGCCGCAGCCGCCATCGGGCTCTCGGTTCCGCCGCACCGTCTCATTCGCCGAGGACTTGCACGCGGAATCCACGCCGGATGCGGACGCGGGGGCCCGGCGGAGCGCATGCCGCCGCGGCGGCGGCGCGGCGGCGGAGGCGGAGGCGACGGAGGCGGCGCCTCCGTCGCCGCGGGGTCCCATGGGTCACTCCGGTGATGCCGCGGAGGCGCTGGACTCGGCCGCGCCGCCGTCGGCCGTCTGGGCCCAAAGTTCCGTTCTGGAGGAGATAGGCGACTCGGAGTCACCTTCTCTGTGCACGGACACGGACAGGAGGGCACGCCCGGGCGCCAACCCCCTGCAGCCCGCCGCCGCCGGCGGCGGCGGCGGCGGTACCGCCTCCGGCCACGACCTGCTGTCGAGCGTTCGTATGATGCTGGCGAACCGCAGCGACGCCACCGCCGTCAGCACCCCCACGGCGGTGACCCGAAGCGGCACCCAGTCAAGCACGTCGCTCGGAGCGGGGGCGGCCGCCAGCTTCGGCGCCACCAGGCGGCAGCACATGGACGGGGACAGCGGCGGCGGCGACGGCGGCGGCGGCGGCGACGGCGGCGGCGGCGGCGACGGCGGCGGCGGCGGCGACGGCGGCGGCGGCGGCGACGCCATCGCCCCAGACGTGCACACCGGCGACGTCAAGGCCTACCCGGATGCCTGTACGGCGGTAGGTGAGCCCCGGGCTGAGCGCCTGACGCAGGGAGAGGCGCAGAGGGCGAAGGGCCGCGGCGGCGGTGGCGGCGGTGGCGGCGGCGGTGGCAGCTGCGGGAGTCTCCCGGAGGATGAGTGTCAGATGGTGAGTGTGCACGGCCTCATGATCTCGGCCGCTGGAAAGAGATCCGCGGCAACCGCCACCGCAACCGCCACCGCGGTCACGGACGCGACGGGAGGAAGCGGCGGCGGCGGCGGCGGCGGCGGTGCCGTCGTTGGAAGGAGCGCCCAGCCGCACGGCAGCCACGGCGTGCCGGCGTTGACGCTGCAGCCACTGGCGGCGGCGGCGATGTCAACGGCGTCGTCGTGCCGCGGCGCGCCGCCGTCGGTTGCCACCGGCGGCGGCGGCGGCGGCGGCGGATCGGTGCACAGCACGGTGTTCGACGCCCTGAGTACCTCCACCTGGCAGGTACGGTAGGGTACGGCAGGACAAAATGTACCGCAGGATAATCGGACGCAGCTCAGGAGGAGGCCGTGTGCTACCATGCGTTCGAAGGACATGAATATACGGCACTCGACCCCAGACCCTTTCTTACCCTGCGTGTTGATTATGGTGGTGGTGCTCGACTGAGCTGGCGGTTGGGCATAAACCGGGCTAAGAGGGGCGTCTGGAGCTATGAGCCACACGCCATCCAGGGTTACTGCACTCTGCGCTGACGTGTCCATCTGTATACGGTATCCGTCTTGTACCCGAACCCCCGGCGACCCGCCCGGCGTCCCCAGGTGGCCTTCCGGCGACCCACCGCGCCCGCCAAAACGGCCAGCTGTTCCGTACTTTGTGCAACTGAGCAGTACAACATTTTGTACGACAGCGTGTACGAGAATGCCAACGCTAGTTTCATGATGGCGACCAACTATTCTATCGGCTCGGTACACGCGACTGAGGACCCGGCGGCGGCGGCGGCGGCGGCGGAGCCGCCGGCTGGGCCGAGCACGCACGGGGTGGTTGGGGCGAGCGGTACGGCATCTCGTGGTGCACCCGGCGTCGGCAGCCGGAGTGGCGGCGACGGCGGCGGCGGCGGTGCGCTGCAGGGTGCGCGGAAGCTGGAGAGCTCCGCTGCTGGTCAGCGGTACGACAAGAACGCACATGCCTGTACGGAAACCGACAAGAATGCGCGCGGCGGTGCGGACGCCAACGGCGGTCTGACTGGAGGAGACGGCTTCCCTTTCAAGGTGGATCGCTGGGGCATGTGTACTGTGAAGGTGTGGGAGGGCGTGGGACAGGATCGGGGGGAGGGTGCGGGGGAGGGCGCCGGAAAGGGTGCGGGGGAGGGTGCAGGGGAGCCGGCGATGTGTGATAGGGAGCGGCGCCGAGCGCCTGCTGTGCCCCGACCTGGGCCATCCCCGACCCACCCCGCTTCCTGCTCCCTGTTGCTCCGGCCCCTCCCCCCTTTCCCCCTCCGTCCCCCGCCCCCACAGACCCCTCAGACCCCATCTCCCGGACACCCGACCGACGCCAAGGCGCGATCCTTCCTGTTCCGCCGGCGCAAAGCCGGCGGCGGTGGCGGCGGCGGTGGTGGTGGCGGCTGTGGCCACGTCAGCAGCAGCAGCCGCACCGCCAGCTTCACCGGGCTGACTGTGGTGCGCCGGTCGCGCAGCGTGTGCCTCCTCAACGGCCCCTCCGGTCTGGGGGTCGGCGGCGGCGGCCACCACCTCCCGCTGCTGCATGTATCGCCCGTCGGACAGCAGAGGGCCACCCCCGCGGCCCCTTCCCTTATCCCCGCGTCGGAGCTGCTCACCGGGGCCCACGGCAGCGTCCTTGTCGGCTCCACCACTGCCGCTGCCTCAGGAAGCCTGCCGTGCAGCGTTATCCCGCCGCCGCCGCCGGCGCCGGCGCCGCCTGGGTCACCGCCGGCGTCGCTGCCCGCCTCCGCTGTCGTCTCGGCGATGCACTCCAGGGTGGGGCCAACCCGGCGGCCGTCCTCCCGGGTACTGGCGTTCGCCGCCAGCCTCCGCGGGGCGCCCATGCCGCCGGCGGCGCCGCCCGTGTGCTTCAGCTTGGCGCGCGGCTCGTCGACGCCGCCGTGCATGGCGGTGGAGGCCGCGGCGGCGGCGGCGGCGGCAGCGACGGCGACGGCGACTGCTGCGACGGTGACGGGCATTGCAACGGCGGCAGGGATGATGGCGCCGACGGTGCCGTACACGCCGCTGGCGGGCATGCTGCCAGGAGGCTTGAGCGGCAGCGGGCCCGGCTCCCTGGCTCTGCTGGCCGGATGCGCGCCGGGCGGGGCGCCGTCGGAGCTGGGCGGCGCGGAGGTTGGTGGACATGTGGTGTGGGGGAGGGCGGGGCGGGGGACCAAGGACGGAGACGGGACCGCGCCTTGGGAAAGTACCCCAGCAGTGCGTCCGTGCGCATCGCAAAGTCGAAAGCAGAATCGTAGGTACGGTGGTTGTATTGTTACGAAATCAGGTGCGTACTGTTCGTTGGCAAAGCAAACAAACCGACCCAAACCAATAACTTGCCAACATTCTTACCAGGAAAGCTACGCACTGCTGAGGCGGCCGAGCGAAACGATTGCATGGCGCGATTGAATGCAGCATGTGGGGTGCATCTGGGGCCCTATGCTGGGTACGGCATGCCGTCCTATGGTTCGGTCCTAGGGGGCGGGAGGGCGGCGGTGGGGGACCCGTGGCTCGCCACACGACTAGCATGCGCTGTGGCAGCTGCCTGCCGTACGCGTCCACACACCGCCGTACCCGCAACAACCCTCACCCCCACCCTTCACAGGCTGAGTATGTCTACCCATATTCCTATATCCCTCACCCCTCACCACACACCCCTCACCACACACACACCCCTCACCACACACCCCTCACCACACACCCCTCACCACACACCCCTCACCACACACACACCCCTCACCACACCCCTCTGCAGCTGGAGAGCCTACGAAGCGCCTCCATGACCGCATGCGTTGATCCACGCCGCCACATCAACAGCAGATCGGCACTCAAGGCGAAGACTGCCTCGTACGGCGCAATATCGCTGGGCTGCAGCCAAGTGCTGTCCACGATGCCGCCGGCGCCCGGCGGCGGCGGCGGCGGCGGCGGCAGCACCATGTCGGCGTTCATGGCCGGCGTCATCGGCGGCGGCGGGGGCGCCAACAGTACGACAGCTTCGTACGCAGTACCCCAAGCCTCCAGCAGTAGCTTTAGCATCACCTCGGCTGTGCTACAGCCGCAGCAGCAGCAACAGGTACTGCGGGCGCAGCCGCCGCCGCCGTCAAGCAGCCACAGCACGCTGATGCAGAGCGGCGATAAGTCGTACACCTCCCCTTCCGGCGCCAATAACGGCGCCAGAGCTCTGCAGCTCCTGGGGGGGACCTCGCATGACGTGGCCGCTGACGTGGCGGCGCCGTGGCCCGGTGCCGGGGCGGCCGCGGAGCTCGACGGCGGAAGCAACCCACCGACCCATGGGTCAGTGGCGAGCGGCAGCGGCAGCGTCGTCGCCGCCGCCGGTCGGTCGATGTGGACGCTGGGGCTGACGTCCAACTGCAGCGCTTTGAACAGCTGGCAGTTCAGCGGCGGCGGCGGCGTCGGCGCCGGCGTACTGGGCGGTGCCACGGCGCTCGACCTGCCGGTCGTGGTGGAGGGGCAGAGCACATCCGGGGGCGGATCCAGCGCCGGATCTCGGCTGCGGGGGGCGGAATTGGAACCGGATTCGGCGATGTACGGCAATAGGGAGCGTCATCGGCGCGGCGAGGATTGTGCGGCGGGAGGCAGGGGACCCGCTGGCGCCGGCGGTGGTGCGGAGAGAGAGGACGGACAGATGTCAGGTCGGGTGTCGATGACGATGACGGTGAGGACGGCGGGCAGGGGGGCCGAGCGCGTGCGTCGGTCTCGGTGGGGGCCGGGGCAAGGTTCGGGGGGGGCGGGGGACGGATGGGCGGCCCATCACTTTGCTGCGCAAGCAAGTGGGCTAGCCCTCGGACGCGGAACCGGCTGACTGGCTGAGGCAGGTCATATGTGATGGGATTCGACGTCAACCACCCTTCACTCTTCATGTGTGGTTCGTTATTCGTTATTCGTTACTCCTTCTTCGTTATTCGTTCTTCACGCACGGTCGTCTCTCTTGTGCGTGCACTCATCCGCTCACGCGCGTGCAATGCAGGGACTCGCCATGCGTCAAATCGATGGTGCTCCCCTGGCCCTGGCCCCGACCCAGAGTCGGCGGTCCGTCAGCGCTGACGGCGGCGGTCCACCCAACGGAAGTACACAGGGGTGGGCTGCTCCAGGGGGGGCGGGGGAGGACGTCCCGCGGGACGCGGCGTCCGCCGGCAGCGGCAGCGGCGGCGGCGGCAGCTGCGAGGTCTGGCACGAGGTGGTTGCAGTGGGTTTGTTGGACCCCGCCAGCGGCCAGCGGGGGGTGGTGGTGATGCAGCGGGATGTGACCGCCAAGGTGCTGGCGGAGAGGCACGTGGCGCAGGTGTCGGAGACGGAGCACAGGCTGCTGGAACAGATCTTCCCAAGGCACGGTGAGAGGGGTCGAGGGCGGGAGAGAGGGAGGGAGGGGGAGGAGGGAGGGGGAGGAGGGGGGGGGAAGGAGGGGAAGGAGGGGAAGGAGGGGAAGGAGGGGAAGGAGGGGAAGGAGGGGAAGGAGGGGAAGGAGGGAAGGAGGGGAAGGAGGGGAAGGAGGGGAAGGAGGGGAAGGAGGGGAAGGAGGGGAAGGAGGGGAAGGAGGGGAAGGAGGGGAAGGAGGGGAAGGAGGGGAAGGAGGGGAAGGAGGGGGCCTGGGATGAGGCGCAGGGGATTAGGGAGGGCCGGGGGGAGTAAGCCAAGTAGGTGGTCAGTGATGAGGTTGGTGTTGCGGAGGCTGATGCGGCGGGAAGGGGTGAGGCAGGGCGGCCTCCATGCACTTCCCCTACCTACTTACCTACCTACCAGGCAGGGGAAAGCAGCTTTTTGGGATGCTTGGTATGCAGTCAGTCACTCTATCATAATGTCTCTCGGGCCTGCAGCAGTCGCGGCATGAAGGGGCGGGACGCGGGGGCCCCGCACTACTGCTACCTCCGCCATGCAACGAAGAAGCAGAGACCCATCCTCGGCGCAGACATTGACCCGCGCCCCAACCCCTCCCCAAAAGGTTCCCGCCGCCGCAACCTTGGTTTTGCCCCCTCGCTCCTACCCGCTTGACCGCAC
Organism: Eudorina sp. 2006-703-Eu-15; assembly: GCA_003117195.1. NCBI lineage: Eukaryota > Viridiplantae > Chlorophyta > Chlorophyceae > Chlamydomonadales > Volvocaceae > Eudorina > Eudorina sp. 2006-703-Eu-15. The sequence goes on from BDSI01000036.1 coordinate 23,224, forward strand.
GTACGGCATGCAACTAGTGCATGTATGGGGTTGCCCAACTGCTGTCGCTCCTGCCGTGCAGTCTTGCAGTACATGATGGAGCAGATGCCGCAAGTAGTGGATGCGGACACGGGGGAGATGCTGGACGAGACGTGGAGGCCGTACGTACGAGATTGCAACCATCTGGCCACCTGGCATAATCAGGTAGGGGGGGTGCGGCTGATAAGCAGCATGTAACATAGAAATAATACATTTGTGTACATGTTGCGGGGGGGGGGGCCCAGGCGGGCAGGCGGGCGGGCGAACGGGGGGGCGGGCAGGGGGGCGGGCAGGGGGGCGGGCAGGGGGGCGGGCGGACAGGGGGGGAGGGGTTCGCTCGATGTTGCCCCACGCACCCGCCCCGCGTGTCCGTCGTTACGCAGGCCCTCCGCTCGCTCGCACTGTGTGTCCTGTGTAGGCATCTGACGACTGTGCCTCCCCTGCATGCCTTGCATGGCTTATCTCCTCGATGACACCTGCCTGCCTTATCTCCTACCCACGTCTTGCCTCCCCCCCGCCATGGTTTGGGTTATGCTTTTTAGCTCCCCCCACACCCACCCCCACCCGCCCGCCACACACACACGCTGACTCACACGCACGCAGGTCACCCTGCTCTTCGCGGACATCCCGGGTGAGTGCATGACTGTGTGGGTGTATGGTTATGCTGATGATGTGCGTGAGTGTGTGTGTGTGTGTGTGTGTGTGTGTGTGTGCAGTGCGGCATCTTGCGTGCTTGTGTAAGGGAGTCCAGGTTGCCATGGGGGGTTGGGTGACCGCCGAAGCACCCTCCTCCGTCCCTTGCGGGGAGAGGAGAGGGACGTGAGGGGCGGCCGCACCGTCCCCCTGGGTGTGAGGGCGGTGTCGGTGTACAAATTGCGCGCCTGCTGAGCCTGATCAGGACGTACAGTGGGAGGCGTCGGTGCATGCCTGCAGTGTGCATACATGCATATGTACCGTAGGTAGGTAGGTAGGTAGGTTGCTCAGAATCGTAACAGCACACAACACCCACCCGCATGTATACCTTAACCCCCGACGCATGACTTGTCACCGACCAGCTCTCCTCCATTTGGATCAATCACGCACCCCACGCACCCACCTACCTACGTACCTATATACCTACCTACCTACCTACCCACCCACGCACTTACCTACCTGCCTACCTACCTACCTGCCTACCTACCTACCTACCTACTTACCTACCTACCTACCTACCTACCTGCCTACCTACCTACCTACCTACCTACCTACCTACCTACCTACCTACCTACCTACCTACCTACCTACCTACCTACCTACCCACCCACCTGAGTGTGGCCCCTCATACATTCCCCCCATCCACTGCGCCACCGCCTCACCGCCTTACCGCAGACTTCAAGACGGTCACTGAGAGCCACTCCCCCCAGGTGGCCATGTCGCTGCTGCACCGGATCTTCAAGGCCTTTGACTCCCTCCTCGACCAGTTTGGCGTGTTCAAGGTGCGGAAAAATATCGAGCGGGGGTACCGGGGGGGAGCGACGACTGCGTGTGCACTGGATGCGTGCGGCCGGCAGGTGGGCATGCAGGCAGGAGGGCAGGCGGGGCAGGTAGCCCGACATATCCAAAGGTAGGTCCGCCGACCAGACGTGTGTACAGGTGCCCGCTGGATGGAAGAGCCCTGCTGCATGGGTTTATGTCGGTGTATGTATGTGGCCCCCTGGCTACCCTCGCCCATCCACTCACGCACGCACGCACCTGTCACCGTGCAGGTTGAGACCATCGGCGACTGCTATGTGGTTGCGGGGGGCCTTATCCGCGAGGACGAGGACGGCATGGCGGCTGTGCAGGGGGGCGGGCAGGTGGACCCGGAGCACGCGGAGAAGGTGTTCGGATTCGCCAAAGTGGGTTCAACCCCCCCCCCCCCCATCCACCGACGCGCCTCCGCCATGCATCCGCTCCATGCACCCAGCAGCCACGTACGCTGCTGCACACCACCACCACCAGCAGCAGGGCGCGGCTGAAACCGAAATCGCCCCGCAGGTGTCGGTCCGTTCATCTATCCGCCGGCGGGCCGTTGCTTATTTGCTTGTTGCCGCGTTTATCATGGCTCCGCCCCTCCTTGCGTGGCTTCCACAACTGCCCACCGGCTCCGGAGCCGTTCGAGCCGTCGGCCTGCCTGCCTGCCTGCCTGCCTTTTAGCTGGTTGCTGACGAAGTGGACCAACCAGTAGCCAGCAGCCCCGGGGTGCAGCTCTCCGTCAGGCCAGTGCACCCATCCAGCCATACGTACTTCGTTATTACCTACCTTCTGGGGAAGGCGATCGACGGGTGCGGTTTATCCGCCATCTATCTATCGTCGCGCCATGCATTGGTTTATGCATTTCCATGCATTTGCATATCCTGCTGCCGCATTCACTCCCGGCCGTGGTTGCGTGTTGCTTGATTAGGCGATGCTCAACGCCGCGGCCGATATCCGGCTGCCTACCACCGGCGGCCCGGTCAAGGTGCGTGTGGGCATCCACAGCGGCCCCGTGGTCAGCGGCGTGGTGGGCACCCGCATGCCCCGCTTCTGCCTCTTCGGGGACACAATGAACACAAGTAAGTGATGCATCGATTGAGCATTCGGGTGATACGCGATCTCCTTCCAGCCTCTATCTTGCCCGGCCTCGGGACTCATCCATATACCTGGACGCTGTATCTGTATCTGTCGTAGTCCACGCGTGAATGTGCATGTGTCCAGCGAGAAGCCCGCCCGAAAGCATGATCAGCCCCGGTAAAACTACTGATTGCTGTGTCGCTGTCAATCAATATATACAAAAAAACAGAAGCATCATCTAGGAATTGTACATCTGTACGGCAGTCCGACAATCGTACACACACGGGGCGGGTTTCTTACTAAAACACACACGCATATACACCTATCCATTAGCTCTATCTGTATGTCGCCACGGATACATGTATGTATGTGCGCCCCTGCCTTCGTTGGACTCTCTGCTGCCTCCCACCTGCCGCCTCGCCTTCCAATATCTACTTGTGTGTCGTCATCTGCCGTCGTCGATGTTATCTATCGCTCGCTGCCGTCACTTGTGTACGTGCGTGTGCGCGCGTGCGTGTTTCGCAGCGAGCCGCATGGAGAGCACCAGCACGCCCGGCGCCATCCACGCCTCAAACGAGTGCTACGAGCTGCTGCAGCACCACCCTGGCTGGCAGTTCACGGGGGGAATACAGGTAGGTGCGTGCGTGGGCCAATGCACGCATATATACATACATACACATGCATCTATCTATCTCACCTTTCATATAACCCTGCTGACACCCGAGCGAGGCGCGGCGGAGCCTGTTTGCCAAACAGCAGTACGCAGGAGGGCAGCAGCCAGCTGCGTGGCTCACGGTCGGGTGTTGGTCATTCAGGGCGGGCTGCAGATAGAGGGCTGCAGATAGAGGGCTGCAGATAGAGGGCTGCAGATAGAGGGCTGCAGATAGAGGGCTGCAGATAGAGGGCTGCAGATAGAGGGCTGCAGATAGAGGGCTGCAGATAGAGGGCTGCAGATAGAGGGCTGCAGATATGTAAGCCAGGCTTACAGCCCTGAGTCATCCCGGGTTACGCCTTTGTGCTTACAAGATGGAGGGCTGCAGATAGAGGGCTGCAGAGGGCTGCAGAGGGCTATAGAGCGCATGTAATTACCGGCCCTACCCGTGTTACCGACCCACAGCATGCATGTATGTATGTATGTATGTATATGCGTGTGTTCACCAATTTACCGGTGCACGATCGCATGCGGCCCGCAGCAGCGGATTTATCATGTATCTTATTTCGTAGCCGCGGCCTAACTGTCGTACGTGTCTGTGCCGTACTCGTGACTTGTGACTTATGACTTCCGTCGCACCATGCATGGCACGCACGTCATTTGACGCCGGTGTGCCCTTGTCCCGCCCGCATCATTCCAGCTTGCTTCTCCCAATGCAGCAGTCCGACCAAGTGCAGTGAGTGGCTACCTAGCTACGCACGGGCATTTGCCTTCGTAATGCATCTTGCTTTATTTTACGTACATACCGCCCGCGCGCCGGCTCGCTGGCGCGTACCGCTCATACATCATCACCTGCCTCCCAACTAACTCGCAGGTCAAGGGCAAGGGCCTTATGCGCACGCACCTGTGGACACCGCCGCCTGCCGTACCAGCGCCCCCTGCGTCCGGCGACATCCCCCACAGCCCCGGGGCGGCAGCGGCAGCAGCAGCAGCCGCCGACACCCCGACCCCGGCGCAGGATCAGTAAGGGTTGGGCGGCTGGCTGGCTGGCTGGCTGGCTGGCTGGCTGGCTGGCTGGCTGGTTGCCTAGCTGGCTGGCTGCAGCCAGTGTTGACCTCCCACCAGCAAAAATAAAACACAGTAATGGGAAGCCGCCGCATGTAGCAGCAGCAGACAGGGCGTGAACAGCTGCGACAGCTGCACCTGCCTGCCGTGGACGCGCCGTGCCCCACCTGTACGCTCATATGTATGTGCGTGCGTGCGTGCGTGCTGCGGCTACGACACCCAGCGCGCGGCTGCAGGCAGCGCCGGGGTTTCCAAATGGAGCGGTGGCTAATAACGCGCTCATCAGAGGTTTGTATGTGCTCCATCCCCAACTACAGCAGGGACCTGCTGTCCGTTCTGCTTTGGTTGTATGTGTGAAAGGCATACATACATATGTATGTGGAACCAGACAGGAACGAGGCTCGCTGCGGGCAGTGCTGCCTACCTACCTGGACGTGAGTGTTGCTGCGTGTTCCACCGTGCGTGCGGCCGCACCCGCCGGCCGGCGAACGAGCAACTGGGGTTATTGAATGGAGGGAGGTGCAGCAGTACGTGATAATAAAAATAGAAATAAAATAATAAGAGTGCATACGCGGGCCGGAGCCTGGCGTGTGTCAAGGGGGTGGGGAACTGGGCAGTGGCGTGCGGTGTAGTGGTAGGTAGTATGCCCGCACCAGCCACCGAACTACTCGGATACTGTATGGGCATGTTCGCCGCGGCAGTACTATTCTGGTACTGTGTGGGCATGTTTCTAGATGGGCACACTATCCTTGGTACGTAGATGCTTTCACACGTACCCTGCACGCACGTCGTCCTAGGTTGGATGGCGAAAGGCGGTCGGTCCGTAGGTTTTCCTCGCTCCGCTATCTGTGCATGCCCTAGCACCTACGCTACCTGGCCCGCCCTATCTGCATGATGACCTAGCTACACGGTCATAAATACAGACATCAATGTCGTCTAGCTAGACAGCTTGACAGCAGCGCTGTGCGTGGCCGTCTACGCCCGGCACTCGCAAGATAGACCGGTGGCGGGTCGTTGCTTTGCGGTTATTATCGTTATCAGTTGTTCGTTCACTCGTGTGCGACTTTGTTGGGGTGCTTCTGGCGGGCGCGCGTCATCAGCATGCAGCCGGAGACGCGAGATGGCCGTGATCACATGGCTTTGGTATCACAACTTCTATTTAGTTATTTGCATACAGGCAGGGGCGGCGGATTTTTTATGGTGAACGAATCCAGCAGGTAGGCGCCCCTTCAAATTCATCTCACTAGCTGCTCGCACGATATTTTTAATGTGGTTTTGCGAGGCCGGTGGGGCCCGGGCCACAATAGGCTGGCAGGGAGGGAGGGAGGGGCTTCTCGTCTGCGTATGGGTTACGAATGAAGGACTTGGCATACACTCGGCTTATTACTTGAGGATGGCCATGCAGTGCTGGCTACTTCTGTTGCCGCTTTGGGAACCGACCACTGGCGTGGGTTTTCGTTATTATTATTTCACTGTGGCCTAGCTATGAGCTGGAAATTTATCGAAAGGCACTATCTCGCTATTCCTTGCTTGCGGTTCGTTCCGGCTTGCCGCTCTTGAGCAGCAGTCGTACGAGAAGATCTGTCTCCTGTACGTACTACGTATGGTTACCTGCATGGCTTGGTTCCCGCCGTACAGCGTTATGTCTGGACGGCGGCGGCATCGCATCCGGATGCAGTACCTGCTGCTGCCTGCAGGACATGTACGGACGCACGTTGCACCCGAGCGGCCACGCACGCAGGCACAGAAGCCGCACATACACCCGGCCGGCAACCACCTTAGTAATAACAATAACAGTACGCGGGCGGGAGCCTAGCGTGTGTTAAGGGGGTGGGGAACTGAGGGGTCGGTGTCGTAGCCACCCCTGTATGCCCGCCGCACCACCGAGGCAACCTCATTATTTATTTGAAGGACGCACGGAATGTACAGACGTACGCGCGTACGACAGGTACGTACACGCACACGCACTGAGCGCGACCCGTCGTGCCGCCTGCTGCTTATTGTTGTACGTATACTTATGTTTGGCAGCTATAACAAAGGGTGTATGTGTTTGCGTGTGTGTTCCGGGTAGGCTCGACTTGTTTGGCTGCGGTGGATGTGCGTGAGCCACAGATAGACAGCTGCCGGCAGCAGCTGAATTCTTTTGATCGATGTGCATGAGCGTGTGTGTGCGTGTGTCTGATGCATACATGGCCGAGCAAGCGATGCGTCAAGCAGCCCGTAGGGTTAGCTGCCGGGAGCATTGAGGCACGGGCGGCACGGGCCGAGCGAGGTGGGGTCCCACGCAATCAGCCTTCCCCACCCCCCAAACCAGCCATCCAGCCACCGCCGGGTCCGTCCGCCGCACTTTGCTTACTTGCCGTCGCACTGGCGGCAGCGCGGCCGCACCGCCGCCGCGCGCGCCCGCCGCGCATAGTCTCTGTTCTTCCACTGCTACATGCCGGTACCTTGATCGCCGCGTAACGAAGCTTTCTGAGTGTGCGTGCCCGGGCTCGCGCCCGGGCTTCTTTCTTTTCACGCAACTCAATCCCCACCCACCTGACCCACCTTAATAACTAGACGCAAGCCTAGCTACCTGCCAGCAGCGCGGACGGCGCGCGAGTCAACTTCTTGAATTCACTTTGTCCGATGCGCTCGTGCATGTATGTGCTGTTGGATGGCTGGACCGGTCAGCAGCAACGCACGGAAGCAAGAAGGCTTGCTTGGTCGCATAGCTACACAGGAGGGAATGAAATCAAGGGATGCTCGGGGCGACGAAATTGAGCGGAGAGAGCGTGTCGGAGTGCGCGTGTGTGAGTGATGAGTGCGTGCAGGAGCGAGTGTGCGACCTAGTGTGTGTATATTACATATGTGACCGGGCCTGACGCTGCTGCTGGCCAAGGGCTGCTGACCCAGCCCTGACGGAAAGGCCCTAATGAAAGAGTGTGGATGGGTGGCATGATGAGGAGTAAATCAACAGCGAGCTACATACCTTTGCATGTTGTATGTGGTTGCAAAAGCACGTAGTAAGTAGGCGGCGGTGGGCCGGCGGGGGCGGGCGGGCGTGTAGGAAGTGCAATCGAGTAAGGCGGCACCGACCAGCAGCCGGCGGGCTCGTCGGCGCGGGCTGGGGTGGCGGTAGGCTCCGCATGTAGTTGCCACCACGCACGCACTGCTGCGCTAGCGCTGCTGGCCAACACAAGTAAGACGGCAGCGTGGCCCGTCTGTCTGCATGTCAGTGCGTGGGCCCGGCGGGGGGACTCCCTGGGACGCTGCACGAAACGACAGCATGCAGGCTGCTGGCGATCGATGCGCCAGGATGGTATGGCCTACATCGATGAAGCCAGAGAGCGGCGGGGGAGGCAGGCAGGCAGGGGGCCTTGGTGGAGCGAACTGGAAGACATACGTGTATGATTCCGGCAAGTACGTTGGGGAATGGCACGTTGGTGGTGATGTATGTATGTATGTACAAGCGAGGCAGTGAAGATCTATCTACCTCGGATAAAGATGACGTTTTTGTACGTACATGCGAAGCCGCAGCGGCTGATGACGACTGGCCATCGATGACAACCCCTAGGACTGGCGGGCGGGCGGGTTTCATTTCTAACCACTAGGACTCAGTCGAAGCGTGTAGATAGAGGAAATAATAACATATGTTTTGCTTTGATTTGCGCGGCGGACGGGCGGCGGACGGACTGTCCGCTGCGAGAGGCGAGGGTGCCTTGCATGCTGCTGCTGGTTGCTCGCGCGCGCCGCGCGCGTGCCGCGCGCGTGGTGCCCGCCGCGCCGCGCCGCACCGGAGTATGTATGGGCATGGGGGATTGTTTGATTGATGGGTCGGTCCATGAAGAGGGGGTGGACGGAGCTAGGGCAGTGCACGCGCGCAACCGTAAACACGCCGATGACAAGAATCCATGGAAACGAAGGCCGCACCACTGACCGACCGGCCGACCGCACACCCTATATACCATAACATACCCCGGCGCCGGGGCGATACGGCCAACACCCAGGCAACACCATTTTTGGGGCTGTGGGGTGGCACAAGCGGTTGTCGCGCAGATCGAGACAAGGCTAGGGGTGAGCCTTCAAAGGCAGCAGGTGTGGCTCGCAACGCCCCCCGTGGGTGTGCAACAGTGTGTCTGGGACGTTGTCGTCTTGGTGGCAAGCAGTGCCATGGAAACGGGCCGGCGAGCCCTGAGGGCCGACAGGTCCAGGAACGCGGGCGGGATCCCGCGGCCCTTAGGGTACGCTGAAGGGCTAGCCGCCCGGCGGGCAGTGGCAGACTTTTGGAGCCGACTCTACGACTTCGCTGAGCTGGGAGTCCCAGTGAAAGGGTGGTCAGCGGTGGGGGCTACACACCCCATCCTGAAATTGCAGGACGGTCGTCTTGTGTGCCGAGGCCCGGTTCCGTCAGGCCAGGACTTTTAAGCCCTGTAGGTTTTCTGTCGTAATAGACCGCGGGTGGACAGGGCACTGACGCCCAGTGGAGCTATCGCTAGGTGTGGGCGGTTTTTTCGGCCCGGTGGGACCGTACGGGCAGGCCCCTGATGGTGAATCGCTAGCCCCCGTGGCCCTCCAAGACTACGGGCCACCCCTAGAGAAGTGACCCCGCCTTGGTGGGGGGGGTGGTTCGCTAATAGGGGCGCCCTGGTGGCTAACTCCCCCTGAGCGGGCTTTATCCCTTGCCATGGTTGGTTCTCAGGAACGGGGTGGTTCCCTGGTAGTGTGGACCCGGGGAGTGTTTCGGTGCACTTGGGGAGCCTGTCCGGAGCGCCATGGTGGCGTTAGTTCATTTAGGCAGTGTATGGTGAGGAAGCCTCGGCTGTCGCCGTTGGCTGTCACCGATGATCCGCGGGGTCCGCTGTAACATCCTAATAATAATACCATAAAAGCACGCACGTGCGTGTGTTCGTAGGCAGGCAGAGCAGGCAGGGGTGTGTGATACGCAAGGGGCGTAGCCGAGCCAAGAGAATCATATATCATGTGTGTGGGGATGGGGTGGGGGGGGGAGGGTGTGAATGCGTCAGTCTTGCAGCGGACCTACGTACCCCACCGGACCTACCCCACCCCACCCCACCAGAGGGGTCGTCGCTCGGCGACATCACTGCGTCGCTGATTAGCCCAGTAGTGGCTGCTGGCTGTTGCTGGACGACATCTGGATGCGGACCGAAAGAACGACGGGGTCGGTATGTTGGCTTGGGCGGCAGTAAGACGTGCGTGCGGCGTTTATTTGTCATTGATTGCGACGTCGTCAATCCACTAGCTGCCCCACTGCCACATGATGAAATACATGTGGAAGTGGAGGCACGCATATGTTTACGGGGTAGGTAAATCTGCGTGGGTGGGTTGCCCGTTATTAGTTCCCCGACGCACGCGACTGCTGCTGCATGCACAGCTGCGTGGGACGACGGAGATCGCCGTCGGTGCCCAGCCAGCCACGAATCCAGGCAAGGAGCGAGGCGATATGCGGGCTGGCCGGAGACCCGGAGCCGGGGTGGGGGCGGGCGGCTGCTCGCTGCTGCTGTTATGTGTTAAGGGCGCCAGAGGGCGTCGGAGGCAGCGCTGTGCCCTGGGTGGGGCGCGATGTTGGCGCGCGCGATGACGTGCCGTAATTTGCCGTATGTACGTTTCTGGATGCGTGATTCAAGATTTTCAGAACCATCTTAGATATTCCCAAAATTCACGGCGGAGCACGTATCTTTAATCACCGGAATGCTCGGAATGTGCGGGCGGGGTAGCCGGCGCTCACACGTTAGAGCCTCCCAGGAGGGGGAGGGGCGGCGGGGGGCCGGGAGGTGGGGCCGGCGGTGCGTGGCCGATACACGAGGAGGAGGAGGAGTGGCGGTGATGGGCGGCGGGGCGGGGCCGGTTCCTGATCCATCTGACACTCGTTCGTTGGTCATTGGTTGTCGTACGTGTCGGTACAAGCCGCGCGCTATGTCCATCCAACGAACATTGCTTCTACGTAGTAATAGCATGTATGTGTTTACGTACGCACGTCTTCGCGGTAGGTCTTTTCGCACGTGGGCGCAGATGGACCTACCCCGCTGGACGGCGACTCTGCTGTATATATGTCCGGCCGATTTATTTTTGGGCGGGGCCCCAGCGCGGAGCGCGTTCGGGGGGCCCCGCCCCCTAGGATTGCCCATGTCCGTGTGTCCGTGTGTCCCTGTGTCCGTGTGTCCCTGTGTCCGTGGGTAACGGCAAAACGTTCATTATCCGCTAAACTAATTCGCATAGTTTGTCATGTTAATTGTCCTCTATTGCAAGGTATCCTTGGTTTTGCTGAAAAAAATTCTTTGCGCACAAACGGTCAAAGTAAAGCTCTGCGGTTTCCATGGACCCGTGTCAACGTCCACCCAACGCCTCTCGCGCTCATATTTGTTTCAACGGGTGCCGCGTGATGAATACTTGGATTAGGAGTGGGCGGCGCGTGCTAAATTGAACTTCGATAGTGTTCTGATGTTTGAACATCAAGATACCACCAACATCAAGATTTGCCTTTCTGTCTTGCCAGATGAATACAAATCAACAATATGTATTGAATCAAAGTTTCAAGATGCAAAGGGATAGCGTACCGAGTGCCAACGAGTTCTCCAGTTCCGATGGCCCAAAGTCCGGGTATCACCGCGGCTTTTTCGCACCCTGTTTTTGCCTTACATTTGCTATGTAACTATTGATAGCAAACTTTAGAGGTTCACGTCTGCTGCGGGCGTGCAACTGAAGGGTTGCACGGACCAAACAACTACAGTTTCACGGCAAAACAAGAATGCTTCAAGCTTGCTTTGTGATCATCTGCGTGACAGACGGATGTGGTAGTGCAGAGGCGACTATCGGTACCATAGTGCCGATACGGTGACCGCCGTCGCCGGCGGCGCGTACTGCAGGATGGTTTCGGGGCTGCCGACGTGTTTGGGCTTGGTGAATCTATGCACGCCGATCCCCCTTCAACATCAACGACACCCCCAATGGCAACCTTTCACTCTCTCACACTGTTGCGCGGTAATAGAGTTCTCCTTCTAAAGCAAGCGGCCTGTACGGATTACAGGGAGCCCCGCCCTTTTCCGGCTTCGAGGAAGCCGACCCCTACTTGTTCCTGTGTCGGGCACCGGCGCGATGATGGGTGCATTGGGAGGTACGACGGCTGTCCCCCTAACGTGCAGGGGCTGGCTGCGTCACCATGGGCTCACGCCTCACGCATTGCATTTTCGTTTTGCGCTGCTGCTTGGTTGGTTGTGGAGATGTGCATCGGGCGCCGTCAGCGGCGGCGTCCGCGGGTCTGCTTTCGCTCCATCATTTAATTGAGCCCGAAGATCCCACTGGGTGGTGCGTGTATATATGTACCTATTTAAGATTTATTGAGACGCGTGGGCGGCGGGCGGGAGGGGCGCACGTCGCGCTGTCCGCAGTGGCTGCTGCTTACGTAGGTGACCCTAAGATCCTAGTCAGCCAACCAGTCAGCCAGCCAACTAGCTACGCAGTCAGTCAGCCAGCCAGCCCCAGCCAGCCAGTCAGCCAGCAAGGATCCCGCTCTCTCCGTGTGTGATGACACGCTCCGTGCGCACCCAAGGGGGCAATCGAAAGGCCGGCGGGCCTGACAGCAGCCGCCGCCAAGCGCGGCGGGCCCCAGCTCCCGCAGGCGCTACGGGCGGGTCTTGTGCGGATTCCCGGAGAGGCACATACACATCCCGCCCGGCCAGTGTTGCTATCTTAAATAAAATAAATATTTACGGGCCAAAACCCCGGAATTTTTTCATTTCCCGGACCCCCAGAAAATCTGCGAGATTCCATTTACTTGACGCTGTAGGGAGCCGGAAATCTGCCCTGCCAACTATTTTCCAGACTACCGAAAGGGCTAGAAATCTGCAGGCACAGGCGCAATTCCTGCGTCGTACACCTGTCTACCGCCCAAAAACACTCTGATGCCGTGTCCCGGGCTCCTGGTTGCCTTCCCATATATATGCATCCGCGACGCCAGGAAAGCGTGCTTCAGGCCTCCAAGACTGAGAATCCCTGTCGTAGCTGTGGTAGTAGTGGCCCTGCTGTTGAAACACACCGAAATATCTCCTGGCCTGCCCGGAGGTTTTTATTTCGTGGCACCTAGGAAGGCCCCCAAAATCTGCCCTGCCAAAGGTTTTTGGGCGGGGCCCCAGCGCGAAGCGCGTTCGGGGGGCCCCGCCCCCTAGGATTGCCCATGTCCGTGTGTCCGTGTGTCCGTGTGTCCGTGTGTCCGGTAACGGCAAAACGTTCATTATCCGCTAAACTAATTCGCTATGTTTGTCATATTAATTGTCCTCTATTGCAAGGTAACTTCTTTGCGCACAAACGGTCAAAGTAAAGCTCCGCGGTCTCCATGGACCCGAGTCAACATCCACCCAACGCCTCTCGCGCTCATATTTGTTTCAACGGGTGCCGCGTGATGAATACTTGGATTAAGGATGGGCGGCGCGTGCTAAATTGAACTTCCATAGTGTTCTGATGTTTGAACATCAAGATGCCACCAACATCAAGATTTGCCTTTCTGTCTTGCCAGATGAATACAAATCAACAATATGTATTGAATCAAAGTTTCAAGATGCAAAGGGATAGCATACCGAGTACCAACGAGTTCTCCAGTTCCGATGGCCGAAGTCCGGGTCTCACCGCGGCTTTTTCGCACCCTGTTTTTGCCTTATATTTGCTATGTAACTATTGATGGCAAACGTTTAGAGGTTCACGTCTGCTGCGGGCTTGCAACTGAAGGGCTGCATGCTTGCCGACGGACCAAACAACTACAGCTTCACGGCAAAACAAGAATGCTTCAAGCTTGCTTTTTGATATCTGCTTGACAGACGGATGTGGTAGTGCAGAGGCGTCTAATAATGCAGTTGCGGTGACCGCCGTTGGCGGCGCGTACTGCAGGTTGGTTTCGGGGCTACCCTACCTGCTTGAGCTTGCTCAATCTATGCACGCCGATCCACCTTCAACATCAACGACACCATCAATGGCACCCTTTCACTCTCTCACACTCTTGCGCGGTAACAGAGTTTCCGTTGTAAAGCAAGCGGCCCGTACGGATTGTAGGGGGCCCCGCCCTTTTCCGGCTTCAAGGAAGCCGACCCCCTACTTGTTTGGCTACTGGCGACAGGCCGGAAACCTGCGGAATTCTATTTCCCCGTTTTGGAAGATAGCAACACTGATCCCGGCGCTAGGGGGGCGGGGGATCGCGACTGGATGGTGCGTAGGTGCATGCATGAGTGTATTTTGAGAAGAGACCGCCCGCCGTGGATGGGTGTATGTATGTGTGGTGCCTGGTGGGTGCTCGAAGGACACCATACATCAGCCATAATCACACCGCACCTACGCCGTACGAACCCAGGGTCCAAGGCGGTTGATCCTGCCGACCCAGGAGCCTACGCTACGTACCTCGCTCATCCATCCATTCCTCGCCCGCACATCCGTTGAGACAGAGGGTTGGTTCATCAGTCATCGCCACGAATCTAGCAGTGCGAATCTCAATCCATCAGCTGTGGTCTCAGCTCCACATGTCAGCAGCTAGCTACTCAAAATACTACGCTCCCGAACAATGTCGGACTTCCATCCTACGTAGATAGGTTACGAACGCAGGACCTTAAATCGCCTACGTACCGATCTAACCGCGGTTGAGTCACCTGACCTGACCTGTGCTTGAAGTGTTGTAGAAATGAGCGCCCCCAAACAATGGTGTCGTCTAGGGGCCCGGTGCACCTACATACCGCCCGAGCGGCTGCGTGGGGTCTTGCAGGGTCCACCCCTTGGAGCACCACTGCACATATATAGGCGATGCATGCAGCAACGCAACAACCGGTGAGGCGCTGTACCCTAGCTACCATGCATGCTGGGCACTCGCGGCATCAGGGTGTATGTGTATGTGGGTGCTGGGTGGATGAGCCCAACGCATATATATTCCCGCCGCCAGCATTCCCCGCCAGCAATATGGCCAGGCTCCAGAAGCCACTGCTTCTGGGCAGCCCAAGTTTATTCGGTAGATGTACGGATGATATCAGGAGCCCCTGGGTCATCATTGACAGGCGATCGATGCCCCCCACCACACGTGGCGAATGGAAAACGTGGCTGACCGCCGTGCGAAGGAGAAGACGTGAACCGTCCTGCTGCTCCTGCACAAGGTAGGGATGTCGACAGGTAGGTCGACCCGTGTCGTGCACCCCCCCACATCTGATCCTGCCGGATTCCTCAGGCGGTATACGTACGTAGGTGGTGGTTCAAGTGGGGGATCGATAGATTCGTGGCTCGGGGCAGCTACCTTTGGCTGGCGCATGCTCTACCACCTAGCTGTGGATGGATGGAGCGGTGTGTATGGGATGCGGTGGTGCTGGCGGCAATTGCGGCCATGGGGACGGACGGGCCTCGGGGGTTGGCCCGCCGCCTCGCAGGGGGGCGCTCCTCCCGCGCGGGACCGGCCTTGTTGCTTGCCGGGACGGGAGTTGGCGGGGCAGGGTGTACCCAATTTTACCGGTTACTACTCCATGGCAAAAGAGGGATAGTCTAGGGTATCGCGAAGGTTCCGTACGATATATAGTTCAAAGAGAGGTAGCTAGTGCAGCTGGTACGTTGCGGTGATGCGCGCGCACGGATATGTAAGGCGCACCGAAAGGAGTGTTTGCCTTGTTTGTGAGGTATCAACAAAGTCGCATCGCATAGTAGCTTCCGAATGAATTTTTGGGCGGGGCCCCAGCGCGAAGCGCGTTCGGGGGGCCCCGCCCCCTAGGATTGCCCATGTCCGTGTGTCCGTGTGTCCGTGTGTCCGTGTGTCCGTGGTCCGTGTGTCCGTGTGTCCGGTAACGGCAAAACGTTCATTATCCGCTAAACTAATTCGCTATGTTTGTCATATTAATTGTCCTCTATTGCAAGGTAACTTTGGTTTGGCTGAAAAAATTCTTTGCGCACAAACGGTCAAAGTAAAGCTCCGCGGTCTCCATGGACCCGAGTCAACATCCACCCAACGCCTCTCGCGCTCATGTTTGTTGCAACAGGTGCCGCGTGATGAATACTTGGATTAAGGATGGGCGGCGCGTGCTAAATTGAACTTCCATAGTGTTCTGATGTTTGAACATCAAGATGCCACCAACACCAAGATTTGCCTTTTTGTTTTGCCAGATGAATACAATTCAACATTATGTATTGAATCAAAGTTTCAAGATGCAAAGGGATAGCATACCGAGTACCAAGGAGTTCTCCAGTTTCGATGGCCCGAAGTCCGACTCTCACCGCGACTTTTTTGCACCCTGCTTTTGCTTTACATTGCTATGTAACTGTTGTAGCAAACTTTAGAGGTTCACGTCTGCTGCACGCGTGCAGCAGAAGGGTTGCAAGCTTGCCGACGGACCAAACAACGACAGTTTCACGGCCAGAATGCTTCAAGCTTGATTTGTGATCATCTGCTTGACAGACGGATGTGGTAATGCAGAGGCGACTAGCGTTACGATAGTGATAATGCAGATGCCAAGACCGCCGTGTACTGCAGGTTGGTTTCGGGCATTCGGGGCTACCTACCTGCTTGAGCTTGCTGAATCTATACACGCCGATCCACCTTCAACATCAACGACACCCTCAATGGCACCCTTTCACTCTCTCACACTCTTGCGCGGTAATAGAGTTTTCGTTGTAAAGCAAGCGACCTGTACGGATTGTAGGGGGCCCCGCCCTTTTCCGGCTTCAAGGAAGCCGACCCCCTACTTGTCCGTAAGTGACAAGCAGGGTAGGTAATGGCAGAACGAAAAGAAACATATCAATCGACCTGCTGGAGACGACCCAAAGCGCCCATGGTTTAACAGCGAGGGGCAAGGCAGTTGATTCGCTAAAGCAAGAAAAATTTTAACAGCAACGACATGAACCGTTGTGGACATATATAGATAGGTCCCACGGAAGGGAGTTTCCGTTGGTCCCATACACGGCTGGTCCCATGTACGGTTGGTCCCGTATACAGCTGCAGCGGTTGGTCCCATATATACAGCTGCAGCGGTTGGTCCCATATATACAGCTGCAGCGGTTGATCCCATACAAGTGCCCGGCTTGTCAGGGCGGCTCCAATGAGCAGCAGCCCTGCCGTTTGGCTTGTCAGGTAGGATAGGTCGGCTCCCTTAGGTTGCCCAGCCGTATGGCCGGCCGTATGTTTCGTATGACAAGACGGAACTGTTTGTTTAGTTCGAATGAATGAATGAACGTTAAGTTTGTTGGACATACAGCCCGGCCGTATGTTCTGTTGCAACCGTTACAAGGTGGACCCGTATCCCGACCGGGTGTTCCAACGGCCCAGATAGCTCGTAGGTGCCTCGTCTCATCAACCCCTACCAAGGACTGCGCACCCATCCTCCATCACTTGCGGGGGGGTCTTGCAGCCATACCGGCCAACATACCAGGTTACCAGCGCACCAGGATTGCTTCTCCTGGAAATCGCGCCAGACCCGCCTAATCACATGGCGGTGAGGGGACGGGGATTCGAACCGCCGATCTCTGGACAGAATGCCAGTGTCTTTCCCATTAGACGACCCCCCATATGAGGCATATGGGGGGCATATGTTCTGGCATATGGCATATGTTCTGCTGTCAGGACGGTTCCATTGGCCAGCTAGCCCGGCTACATGTCAGGGTGGCGCCCTTAGTCAGCCCTATTCATCATGTGGACGGTTCCAGCAGTCACCCTTGCCTGCCTGCCTGTTTGCTTTGCAAGTGCACGGACGGCACCTGCTGGCAGGCCGGGCCGTACGGCTTGCTTGTCACGCAGGGCGGCTCTTCTGTTGGACAGCCGCCCGGGCCATATCGTTGCTTGTCAGGGCGGCTTGGTCGTCAGGCACTCCCGTCTAATTTGCTTGCCAGGGCGCCCGCGCTGGCCAGCACTGCCATGTACGTAGCTTGAGTGCCAGCGCGGCTCTGTTGGACAGGTCGGCCTTCGCAGGGAAGCTGGCTGCTCTGGGCATACATATGGATTGCCACGTATGTAACGCTGGGTTACAGTATAAGTCCCTAACAATGACCCTGCACAGCATCTCGAGAAGCCTTTGGCCGCGCTGTGTTACAATTGGTATCGAGTATCAGTACTCTTTCCGTACGACCTCGTCAGGTCGTGAGATCGATTCTGGATGGGCGCGCAAAGCCACTCCGAAAAACCCTGCTAGGGACGCATGTGCCGGAATCGGTCCGGGTGCAGCCGCATGACGTGACGCGAGGCCTGGCCAACCTCGTGGTAGGGTAGGCATGGCGGAGTGGACTGTGCACTGCGAGGACGCAGTGAGGAACGAGGACGTTCCCTTCAGAGGGGGGAGAATGTAACGCTGGGTTACAGTATAAGTCCCTAACAATGACCCTGCACAGCATCTCGAGAAGCCTTTGGCCGCGCTGTGTTACAACGTAGGTAGCTAGGGCGACTCCGTTGTGAGGCTCAGCTGTTTGGCTTATCAGGGCGACTCTCATTGGCAGCACGGCAGTACGTATTTGCTTTTCCAACCGTTCGCTTGCTCGTTGGCTTGTCAGAGCGGGCAGCACGGCCGTTTGGCTTTACAGCTCAACCCCAGACCCCAATGCAACGCCCCCGACGGCTGAATCAAAATCCCCAAACCAACACCAATCACAAGCCGCGCGCAGGGCTGCTGGTATGGCCTAAATGCTAGGAGGTTTCACCGCTGTGCCATCGGTATATTTGTCAGAGGTTGCTTGGTGGTCTACGGCGCGGTTGCTTGGCCGGACTGATGATTGATTGCCGGGTCGGCGACCACTTGTACCGCTTGCCGGCCCATGCATGCGTGTGTGTATAATTTCGAATCTGCGACACTTTGGGCCTCTTCGGCACTTGGACATAGTCGATGCAATACAACGCAGCGACGCATCCCCCTTCCCGTCACTAAACGACAAACACTCACGCATCATGCCCTCTGCAAATCGGGATCGCCCGCCCTTTCTAGTAGTAGGTGCCGTGCCGTGTGCGTACAGTGTGAGGCCCTGAGTGTGACGCAGTCTACCAAAACATAGAGAAGCCGGATATCAGATTCCACCTACACGCACTGTGACCTGCAAGAATCGCAAGAATAGGATCGCTCGCCATGCATAGGCGCCCAGCGTTAGGTGCCATGGGATAAGTTGCAGAGGGTTGCGGACAACGGAAATCGGGCGGGGTTTGAGATGCGGCCATTGCGCGGAATGGCATGTATCGGCCTCCGAACATTTGTTCGTAGGTACGATGGTACAATTAGTACGCCCCTGTACGCTCGTCGTCGGAAATGACCAGGCGCGATAGAGCAATCGCCACCCCTTATTAACCCGATTTTCCGAAGCGAAGAGGGTTTCTGTGGTAGGGGGCTTGTGGCGACCAGTACGACTAAGTAACTTATTCCAACACAGCCCAGCCACCTGCTTTGAAACGCACGTACAGCCTCAGTTGCGGCGATTTTTTTATCACAAAATGGTGCTTGTGTTTCTGAAGCGAGTTGGAAGCTTGTCTTGATTAAATTGCAAAGCTGAACCGTAAGCCAGGATCATCGTTCATATTCGCCTAGTACCGCACCTTGCTGCACAGGGACCCAACAGCAAAACTCCAGGTATATTATCACTGCTCGCAATATTAATGAAATCAAATTATATCGGGCAAGTTGAAGTGCGTTGTACGTACGCACCTTAGTAGTTGACCCTGTGTCAGCCGACCGCCGCTTGCCTTACATTAGAGGTTCTACGCGCCTTCATGGCTGGGTGATGCAGCTGAAATGGTTTGGCTGTCGTTTATTCATTGACCTCAGCTAACGTACAGCATACGGCATTGCCATCCAACGTTGCAGCGTAGTTCATACAGCCAGCCAGCAGCAAAGAATGAAATGTGTACAACGACGTCTTATCTTTGGTCTGTTAGAAACGCAGACATAGACCGTAACATGCAATCATGACGCGTTTCCACGCCCTAATCGAATGTTACTTTCAGCTCTAATGTATTGCCGCCACTGATGATGAAAAAAGGAACACACCGTCTGACCATGACTTGCGCACGCATTGCAGGGGAGGGAGCGCGCTATCAACGTACCTTTTCCTCAGATGCTTCCTAAATTTGTCAATTGACTACATTTCAACGTGTGACTTGCAAGCGGTCGGATTACAAACACAAGCTAATGCCAGTTTTCGCTTTGCCAACGTCGTTGCACCTACTAGAGCGACTTCATGGCAGCGGTAGTGCTCCTGTCATTGTCTTGGCGCGAAAAGAAGATATATCTCAGCAGATGACGGCAAGTCCCGGTAACCCAGTACTCTCGGGTATTGTGTGGGCAAACAAAGCCGCCGTGCAACAGCTGCAGCCAGGCGTCCAAGCCAGCTTTGACCGCGCCCTTCGCATCGATCCCAGCTTCCGCAACTTCGTGCAACAGCACCTGCGCAGGCTGCAAGCTGGAGAACCTGCCTCAGTGGGCCTGTCCACCACGACCCGCCTCGCAGTCCCCACTGCCCTGCTCTTGCGGGCAGCACCTCCCGCCAGCACCGTCGACGTTTCCGTCGTGGTGTGCATCGTTGAGCCCACCATCGGCGCCGTCAGGGCCCAGCAACCAGCCCACGCCCACAGCCACCGCCGCGCCCCGCGGTGCTGCTTCTTCCCCTCCTGGCCCGGCCGACGATCGGGCAGCCACGGAGGCGATGAGTCCGGTGACGATGCCGACCACGACGTGACCTCCCGAGACGTCCACCGGGGCCAGCTCCCAAACCCCGCAGACCAGGAAGACCTCTGGCGGCCCAACCACCCCGTTACAGCGCTCCTGCTGCGGTTCCATGTCAGCCCCTCCCCAGGGCCGCCCGGCGCCGCCCAGCCTCCAGACCACGGTGCACCCGCCCAGGACCCGCCGCGTCCGTGCGAGCCGCCCGGCACTCCTCCCCGCCTGACGCTGCCGCAGCCGCGCCCTGCGCTTGCAGAGGAAGCGCCCCTCGCCGCCGCCCCTGCGTCGGGCCGCATTGCGGGGTCCATGAATGGAGGCGATGGCGGCGGTGCGCGCAGCCGGCTCGCCGGTGTTTCAACGAGGCAGGCACCGAACCCCCAGCTGGGTCAGACGCACTACATCAGCCAGCAGCCGTGTAACCAGGTCCCCTCGGCGGCTTCGACCGGCGTCATCGTCAGCAGAGCTGCGGGCGGGAACTGGGGCGCCACTGTTGCCATGGTGGACGGGGCGCGGAGCGGCGCCGGCGCCTTTGCTACCGCTGCCGCCAGTGCCGCCTCTGCTTTGGGGGCGCCCAGCCCGGGTGCAGAGGACTGGTGGCGGCGCAGCTGCCTGGTGCTGTCCGCGCTGCCTTTGTGCGTCACCATCTTCGACAGGGAGGGTCGGCTGCTTTTCCAGGTGCGGCGCCTGGGGCTGGGCTGTGCAGCCAGCGTGATAAGTCGCGGGCTCATCGACCGAGCAATGTGGGTCGGCTGGTTACTCGTTTTGCCATCTGGGTTTTGCACTTCGTCAGCTGCCGTCAAGCCGGTTGGTTCCGCCTGCCCGCGGTGACGGTCTGCCGTGGTGCCCGGTGATTTCCTGGTACGTCCCGCGGCCGCCCCACCACCCCAACGGGGTGAGTACAGAGCACGCACACTGTCTCTGCCTGAGCCTCTGATCCGGGGGCCGGTGCGTTGCTAACCGGGGGCCGGTGCGCCTCCCCCCTGGCCTCCCGCAGAACTTCGCCAGCATCGACTACTTCGGGGCTCGCACGGGCGCGCAGGCGCCGGACACGTGGGCGGGGTCGGGGCCCTTCACCCCGGCGGCCGCGGTGCCGGGGCCGGCTTCCAGGACCCACGGGGTCGGGGGAGGCGGGGAGGCCCTGCCCGTGCAGTCGCAGCAGCTCCACAGCAGCAAGGCGGGCACGCCGCCGAATGGGTCCGGGTCTGCGCGGGCTGCCAGCTCGCGCGGGTTACTGGGCCGGCTGCTGAGCCTGGGGTCGGCGCGCAAACGGTCGGCGGGGGGCAGCGCTGCGGGGCAGCCGGAGCAGTCGCCGGTGCGCGACAATGATCCGAGCGGTCTGCGGCGGGCGCTGTCGGCGGCGCTGTCGCAGCCGAGCTCGGGGCAGGCCGGCGGCGCGGGCGAGGATTCGTGTGCGCTGCTGGCGTTGTTCGCGTTCGAGAGGCCCAAGCTGGAGGAGATGTGGGCGGCGACGGCGGTGGAGGGAGGCATGTGGCAAGGTGGGCGGTTGCCGGCCGGAACGGCCGTGCGTACGTCCCCGTTGCGTTGCGTGGCGTAGCACGCCCCATGTGCGGTTGAGAGGGGGAAGGCTGGTGGTGAACAACGCGACGCCAGAGTTCTCGGGATTCATCTCATTGACCCTACAGTGTTCCCCCAGGGGTTTTCGCGTCCCGGTGGACTGAACGACTACTTACCCGCGTGGACCGATGTTTCCGCCGCCGGAGATCCCTGCCGGCTCCCCCGCGGGCACGACAGAGGGGCAGTCGTCGTGTTGCTTCCTTGCAGCAGCCTGTCGCAGCACTAAGAGGGGCGTTTGGTTGGGGTCGCCACCTAGCGCCCCATGCCGGTTCTTATTATTGTGCACGGCCATTGCATTTGGATGGTATGGGGACGGAGTGCCGCGGGGACCAGCCGCAGGGTAACGGGCACAGCTCTGTAGGGTCAAGCGGCGTGTGGGGAATGGCCGGAGCTCAAAGCGCACGTCGCTCTGCAGCACTAAGCACGGTGCTCGCAGTGATCCCCGGCCTGTGCCGGTGCGGCCCCGAGGCGGTCTGCTGCGGCCCCGAGGCGGTCTGCGACGGCGTCCCCTCGGCCGCTCGCCCCCTGGGCTGGGTGTGTCTGGGCGGTTCTCACGGTGCTCCCTCGGCCCCATCAGGCATGGTACGGGTCCCTCGGACCCTCAACCCGGACGCGCGGAGCAGCACCCACTTGACGGTCCTCACGGAGGAGACAGCGGGAGCAGACGCTCAGGTATGTACGGAATACGGAGTACGGAAGCTGATCTGGGAGCTAGATCTCTGTAATGGAATGACTGGGCGCGTGCGGTCAGTCCCCGGGGAACGCTCCCGGCGGATGCAACAGGACGGTAGAGGACCGGTCGACGCACGCGGGGGCGGGGGGGGCGTCGATTGGGGCGGGCTCCTCGGGAAACACGCGGCGGGGCCTGTTGCTGTTGTGTTGCCGTTGTGGGAACGGCGATCCGGGTAGGTTTCTGGCCAAGGCGTGGCACCGGGTCGGGTTTCGGGGCGGACCAGCTCCTGCGGGCCGGCTGGGGGTGATCGGCACTCGAGGGAGGGCATCGGGCTGCAGGAGGGTTTATGGCTGGGGGCACCGATCGATCGATCGATCTGGGATATTATTTGTTCTGATGGTTGGATGCTTGCAGCGTTAAGAGGCGGCCATCCCCTGGGGAGGAAGGCAGCTCCGAGAGTCTCTAGGTGTCCTGCTGTCCGGGTCTCGACGCCAAATGCGCCTGAGCAGTAAGGTTAGTACCTGGCATGAAATTATGCAATATCATGGTGTATTGCGGCGATGCATGTCCAGGATGCCGCCAGTGACGCGGCGGGAGGCAGACAGCAGGCTCCAACGGGTCCGCCCCTGGATGAGGAGGACGAGGAGGGGGAGGACGAGGACGACGAGGAGGAGGAGGAGGAGAACGAGGAGGCGGTCGCAGCAGTGGCGGACGCGACGGAGGGTCCGGTGAATCGCCCACACGCCGCCGTGAAGACTGCTGACACGGGCTCGTCAGGGGTTTTCCGGCGGGCCCGTGACATGTTGCTCCCACGCGCCCACCTCCCCCACGGTCGCGGCGGTGGCGCCCCAACCGCCGCTGCGGCCGGCCCGGGCGCAGCGGCCGCCCCGCACTGCCAGCTCCACGAAGTGTTGAGCGCGAGGGCGCGGTCCGCCTGCGCGCCGGGCAGCGCCGGCCTGGGCAGCGCCGCCCGCAGGACCGCCTCGGCGTCCGCGCTGCCGGTCAACAGCGGCGGCGGCGGCGCCCGGCGGCGGGTGCATCCCGCGGCAGCAGCGGCGGCACAGCCGCCGGCGCCTCTGACCGGCGCTGCAGTCGTCGTCGTCGACCCTGCGGTTGGTTTCACAGCGAGGGGTGTGGCGGCGACGAGGTGGGGTGGCGACCTGCGGTACACTCACCGGTCCGCTGAGGTGACGGCCTCCATGGCGATGGCCTCGCCGCTCTCCGTCGCACCACGCAGTGCGTCCAGCAGCGCAGCGCAGCAGCAGGAACAGCAGCAGGAGCAGCAGGAGCAGCAGCAGCACCAGCAGCGCCCCGGCACCAAGGTGCTGCCCTTCGGCCTCCTGTCTGGGTTCGGCTTCGGCAGGAAGCGCGCGGGGCGGACCCGGCAGGGGACGGGCACCGCCGCGGACGCCTCCGCGGTCGCGGGACAGGGCGTCCAGCCCTCTTGCGTGTCGTTCTGCAACGGCAGTGGTGCGCCCACGTCGCGCGGCGCGTCCCTTCAGCCGGCTGGCGTGCCGGGCCACCGCCGCACGGCCCTGGTGGCGGCCACGCCGACCGGCGGAGGAAGAGCGGGGACCGCGGAGGAGGGCGCTCAGCCGCCACTGCAGGACGCCCCGCAGCCGCCGCTGTGGCTCGGCTCCTGCGTTCCGAGCGGCGAGGACGCACCCGCTGGGGCGGAGACGGGGGCGGCGTCGGCGGGCGCGCATCCCCGGTCTGGGTCGCGACCGCGGAGTCGGTCCCACAGCACCACCTCCCAGCAGCGGTGGTTGGGTTCGGTGCAGACGTTGAGCACGTCCACGTGGCAGGTGCGTAGCGGGGGCCAGCGTGTCCGGTTTCGGGGGGCGCGGGCGGGCTGAGGGCGGTGGTGACTCTGGTGGCGCCGTCGGGTTTCAGCGGAGGGTTTCGGTAGGCAAAGACAGAATGCGCTGGCTGACAGTGCTAGATCCCCGGTCCGCTTGCACCTGCCCGCGGTGCAGCCGGCGTGACTTGATGCCGTCAGGGATGGGCGGCGAGCCGTGTGCCACCGAGGGGGATGGGTGGCGCATGGACACAGCGCTGCAGGAGACAGCGTTGCCGAGCGGAGTCAGGCCCGATCCAGGAGATTGCCAAGCTGCGAACCTCGGCGAGGCGCTGCATCGGCACCAGTCGAACAACCGCTGCAGCTGCTGAACACAGAAAACCGCAGCATCCAATGATCGCTGTGCACATACCGATAAACCTCCCTACTTCCAACCATCACAATTTTAACGATCTGGGAATTGGGCAAGTTAGGTGCGCATCGCAAAGTACGGGGTTATGACATGAAAACGAGGGAGGGAAAACAGGTGCATGTTGTATGTAGCACATGGGTAGGGCGTCATGGGAAGGGGTGGGCGGGCACCCGTCTGCTGCGGCCCGTCGGGGAGCCTGGGGCTACATGACAGGAGGGAGGCAGGGTCCGGGCTGCGAACCATACGCCGAACCATACGGGCTGCCGTTTCGGTCGCGCTGCCGTTTCGGTCGGAGAACTCAAGTTTGGAAAACTCAATCCGCCTCGGCGTACGACGCTCGCGCAACCGTTTCTCGGACGGAGTGACGGCGCAGGCTGAAGCCATTTGTTTCAAATGTTTGTGAATGTTGCTTACTTCTTGTTGTTCCCTTCGGGTTTCCTGAAAGGGAAGACATTGATGCATTTTTTTGAGCTTCGTCCCCTCCCGGGATAAACGATAAATTAATATGTTTTTGTTTGTCCTCAGAGGGAAACATTAGGACTGCACGTCACTGTCGCGCCGCCGCATGGCGGCAGCGGGGGATGTCACTGTACCCAAAGAACGCAGTAACCTGCGCCCGACCTCCCCCCTGCTTCCCCCTCCCCCTCCACGATCCCCATCCTCCATCCTCCTCCCCTCTCCCCCATCCCCACCCCCCGGCCCCCCTCCCCCTCCTCCATTTCCATCCTCCTCTCCTCCTGCTGAATGAGCCACATGCAACAGTGGCCCTTGACCTTACCCTCGCCCCGCACGGCCGGTGTCCGGCATCGCCCCTATGGGTTCCTCCTCGCGGCAAGCCACAGGTTGCTTTCACCAACGCTGCTGCTGCAGTCGCCATCGCCGGCAACAGCAACGGCGGCAGCAGCTCGGCGACGGGGACGGCGGCGGCGGCGGCGGGCCACGGCCACCCCACGACCGTGCCGGAGCCGCCTTCCAAAACGCCGCAAGAGGCGTCCGGCGATGGGGTGGCGGACGACCCGGCTCTCGTGGCCCGCTGGGGTGCGGAGGCAGGCCTGGGCGCAACGTCCTTCCGCCAGCAGGGGTCGCGGAGCCGCGCGGCGGCGGCGGCGGTGCCAGGGCAGTCGGCGGTCGCGTCCCCGCAGACGGAGGTCAGCAGCCGGTACGACAGCAAAGGCAGTCGCGGCGGCGGCAGCGTGGGCGCCAAGTTGCCGACGCCGTCCTCCAGCGGCTGCTGCCTGGCGAGCGACCCGGCGGGCTCGGTCGGCATGTCCACACAGTCGGTGTCCGCCGCGGCGGGCAGGTGGCGGAGGAGGTCGACATCGATGGACCTGCGGGACGGGGACTCGGGCGGGGGACCGAAGGCGGCGGGGGCAACGGCGGCGGCAGCGGCCGCGGCGCCTCAGCGCCGAGAGGAGCCGGAGCACCGCCACCCACAACACGCGTTGCACCTGCACCAGCAGCAGAACCAGCAGCACCACCAGCCGCCGCAGCCGCCGCTGGTGCTAGAGAGCGACCCGACGACGGACAAGCTGCTGCCGCTCCCCAGCGACGCAGCCAGCAGGCTCGCGCCGTCGACGGTCCGCAGCCGGGACGAGGAGAGCAGCACGGGGCCGGGCGCGGCCGCCTCGGGCAGCAGCCCTCACCGCTGGGACGTCAGCCCTCGGGCGGCAGCGGCGGGCACGGCCGCAACGGCGCTGGCGGCGAGGCAGCCGCTGCTGTTCGCCTACCAGTCCTGCTCCTCGGACGCCTCCCGCTACTCGACCCGACAGAGCTTCGAATCCAACACGGTGGTGGTGCCGGCGGCGGCGGCGGAGACGGCGTCCAACGCGGGCAACCCGGCAAGGAGCCGACTGGCGGGCCCGAATGACGCGGCCGAGACGCTGCTGTGCTCGTGGGCGTCTCGTGCCGCGATGCCGGTGGAGGCGATGAGCGGCGGCATATTCGGCGGCGGCGGCAGCAGCAACGGCCGTCAGGCCAGCGGCGGCGCCGCCTCCAGCACTGTTCAGTCGCGCGTCGTGGCGTTCGCCGCGTCGCTGCGCACGGCGCCGGCGCTCTCGAAGAAGACAGCTGGCGGCGGCGGCGGCGGTGGCGCTGCCGCCGCGGGCGGCGGCGGCGGTGGCGCTGCCGCCGCGGGCGGCGGCGGCGCCGGCCGCCGTGTCAACTCTGCGACGTCCCGAAACGACCGGCGCCGCCAGCGCGCCGCCACCACGACCGCCCTGACGGCGTCCCTCACCCGGGCGATGTTCAGTGTGCCGGGGCCCAGGCACACAACGAGCTTCTACGCCAGCCCGGACCAGCAGCGCGACCTGATGGCGGCACGCCACACCTTGGGACCGGGCGAGGGGGGTGGCAGTTTCCTGGACGGGGCCTACGACGACGTGGACGCGGCGGCGGCGGAGGACGGCGGCGGCGGCCGCCGCCGCATCTGCCGTACCCGCCTGCCGGGCCGGAGGGTCACCGGCGGCCAGAGCGGCGACGATGAGTTGACCACCGGCGAGGCGGTACAGGAGCGGGTGGCCGGGCTGCGCGCGGCTTCGGAGCTGGTGACGTCGACGCTGTCCAGGGCGGTGCGCGCCCAGCAACGCGCGGTCACGGAGCACGCCGCGTCGTCCTGGTTGTCGTACACCCACAGCAGGGCCGCCGCCGCCGCCGCGTCGGGCGGTTCCGTCGGTGCCGCGGCGGCTGGCCGTCGCCGGGCCGCTGACGCCCAGGACGGCGCCGGCCCCGAGGAGATCCAGATCCAGATCTGTACGAGTGAAGCCGACGTCGAGAGGGAACTTTCGTCTCCCGTCAGGGCAGCGAGGGCCGGCGGTGCCGCTGCTACCAGTAAGGCCCGCAAGGCAGCGTCCACGCAGGTTTCGGAGCTGACGGCCCGGCGAGGCCAGGCGCGGACCGAAAGCACGACGTCGTCGGGGGGCGTCGTCGCTGTCCGGCAGCAGAGGGGGTCTGATGGGCCTGTGAGCAACGGTACGGCGGGTACGGCAACGGCGGAGCCGGCCAAGCCTCCGACCGTTGATGCGGGTATTGCCCGGTACGACGCCGACCCGCCCTCATCCACATCCCTGGACTCGTCCGCCAGCACCGGCGGCAGCGGCGGCGGCAGCTGCGAGGTCTGGCACGAGGTGGTTGCTGTGGGTTTGTTGGACCCCGCCAGTGGGCAGCGGGGGGTGGTGGTGATGCAGCGGGATGTGACCGCCAAGGTACTGGCGGAGAGGCACGTGGCGCAGGTGTCGGAGACGGAGCACAGGCTGCTGGAACAGATCTTCCCCAGGCACGGTGAGAGGGAGAGAGGGCAGGAGGGAGGGAGGGGGAGAGAGGAGGGGGGAACTTGGGATGGGCGGGAGGGAGCATAATATGTTATGTTGTGGTGCTGTATGAACTTTTCTTTTGATTAGCTAATCTTTACAATGTTCCTTGAAGGACCTCATCCCCCGGTGGATCCCCCCGGCATACTGCACCGCAAATCGGCAGCTCGCGAACGCATCGAGCTTGCCACGCAACGCAACGCAGCAATAACACAACACGGCATAACGCAACGCAGCACAGCATAACACAACGCAGCACAGCGCAACGAAACGCAACGCAACGCGGCACTGGGTCGCTCTGCCGCTTGCGGGCCCAACCGCATGTGACTCTGGACTCTGGATGGTCGGCTTGTTGCGCCCCCCCCCCGCAGTGCTGCAGTACATCATGGAGGAGGCGGGCGTGGGGACGTCCGCAGATGCGGAGGCCTCGGA
This sequence comes from Eudorina sp. 2006-703-Eu-15, assembly GCA_003117195.1. Lineage (NCBI taxonomy): Eukaryota > Viridiplantae > Chlorophyta > Chlorophyceae > Chlamydomonadales > Volvocaceae > Eudorina > Eudorina sp. 2006-703-Eu-15. The sequence goes on from BDSI01000036.1 coordinate 51,363, forward strand.
CGCGGAGGCCGCGGCGGCGGTGGCGGCGGGCCTCCGACCCCTCTCCGAGGGGCGGGAGGGCCCTGACCCGGGCAGTGCGGACGCGTCCGCCCCCGCGACGTCCACCGTCGCCCCCGCCCCCGCTCCCGCCCCCGCCGCGGGGGCGGACGCGTCGCGCTGGCGGCCCCACGTGCGCGACTGCAACCGCCTGGCGGTTTGGCACCCTCAGGTGGGCGGCAGGCCCCTCCCAGCGGCAGGAGTCAGGGGGTGCGAGTCGGGGTTGGGGTTCGAGTTGGAAAGCAAAGGTAAACCCTAGACGCAACCCCCAACCCCCCTTGACCTGCCTGCGGAAGAACACACAGTGGGGGAGGTTCCCCATAGTTCGTTCGCCGTTGCGCTGCCCGTGCTTGCATCGCGCACCGGTGGTGCCGCGGTTGCCTTGCTTGGCTGTCCTGCTGGTTTTACCCTTTTGGTGCGTAGGGTGAGTAACTCACGGGCCGTTACGGTTCTCGCGGGGGAGTGTCATCTGTCGTGGGATACGGCGGTTGGGGCGGGTTTCGCACCACCGTGTACACAGCTGGGGAGGGTTCCTCGCTGAACACGCAGCGCGGAGGGAGGGCTGAACTTCACCTCCGAAACTTAGACCTCATCAGCCGGGTGGTTGTGGACCAGCCGCTGGGCGGTGCGAGGGCTGGGCGGCGGTCGCGCCCCAGGTGACTTCACTCCGTCACGTCCCGCTGCTGGCGCCCCACGGCCCCCCCCCCCGCCCCGCCGGCGGGTGGAGGTGGTGGTGGTGATGGGCGGCGGTGTGCGCCCCGCACCTTCCCTCCTTCCAGGGTCTGCGGCTGCCCACCACGTGCATCCGACCGCACTGAGGCCGGCCGGCGCTGCCTCCCCCCGCCTCCTCCCCAATCCGGTGTCAATGCCCCGCCCTGCCCCGCCCCGGCTCCGCCCCGCCCTGCCCCGCGCCCCCCTCCCCCCCGACCAGGTGACAGTGCTGTTCGCAGACATCCAGGGTGAGTGGTCTGTGGAGGGGGGACCAAGGGGGGGAGGTGTGTTTGCAGGGTACCATAACCAACCAGACCCAAGGGATGGGGGAAGGTGTGTGTAACGGAAAACTGAGGGGTGTAAAATTGACAAAAGAAATAAACCCGTGGTGTGTGTGTGTGGGGGGGGGGTCCATTGGGTGCTGCTGTCGCGGGCGCCTCCGCCCATTGGTTTGTGCGGGACAGCGAGCAGCAGCAGCAGCAGCAGCACGTACCGTATCGTCACCGTTCCGGCAACCTGGTCACAAGACAAGAGAGACTGATCCTTTCCGTGCCGGTGTCTGACCCCCGCCCTCCTGCCCTCCCTCGGCCCCCATTCTCCACCGGACCTTTGCTCTGGCAGCAGCGCAGTTTGAATATGTCTACCAATGTCCTATATCCCTCCACTCCCCCCCTCCCCCCCCGCACAGGCTTCACCCCCATGTGCAAGGTGCTGCCGCCCGACGTGGTCATGTCGTTCCTCAACACCCTCTTCACGCGGTTTGACGCGATGTTGGACGAGCATCACGTGTACAAGGTACGGCACGAGCTCCCCCGCCGATGTGTGGACGGAAAGGGGGGGGCCGCCAACCCGGGGGCCGAAAGGGGACCCCGCCAACCTTGGGGACGGAGGGGTTGGCCGAGGGCGGTGTGTGTCAGCCCCGGCAGCAACAGGCCCCCAGCTCGGCGGCTGCATGCGTGTGGGGACGGTGGGGGGGCGGTGGGGACCGCCCGGCGGCTGCGCGCGTGGGGACGGGGCGCCACCGTGAACCGCTTCATTCGCTGCACGGCGGCGGGCGTGTGCGTGTTTGCGAATCAGGAACCTGACTGAGCCGCGAGGAGAGAAGTCTCGGCATGGTGGGTTAGGGAGGTGATGACCCCCGCTACCCCCGCTGGGTGCGTGTTTCACTATGTGTGTGTCCGCGCGTGTTCTTCGGCTGTCATGCGACAGCAGCATGCGGTGACCCGCGGACACCTGCAACCGGATGCACTTACCGGTAGCTTACTCCACCTCGTAAGGGGGGGGTGCATTGACGAGGGATCGCTGCAGAAACGCTGCCGCGTTCGCTGCGACGGCGACGGCGGAGAAGAACACGTCTGCAGCCCCCGGCCGCGCGAACACCGCCACACCGCTACTCCGAGCACGAGCACCAACACGCACACCGAGGCGGGGCCTGAGCGCCAGTAATGGCACCCGCCGACGCGCGCTGTGTGTTTAGAATTGCAACCCGCCCGCCCGCCCGCGCGCTGTGTGTGTGTGTGTGTGTGTTGCTAGGCAGGCACGGCAGGCGTGCGTGACTTGCGACGGGCACGGCAGGGCGCCCCACAGATGCCCGTGGGGGGAAGAGAAAACCACTCTCGAGATGCGAGATCCCAACCCTTCACCGGTTCCCTGCCCGTGTCCCTCCTGCGACCCCTTCGTCGCCCGGGGAACGGCCCCCGGGGACGTCTGTACTGCAATCGTGCTGCAGGTTGAGACCATCGGCGACTGCTACATGGTTGCGGGGGGCCTTATCCGGGAGGACGAGGACGGCATGGCGGCGGTGCAAGGGGGCGGGCAGGTGGACCCGGACCAGGCGGTCAATGTGGTGGCGTTCGCCAAGGTGGGTGGGTGGGTGTTGGGGGGGGCCGGAGGGTTAAGTGAGGCGGGGGGCTTGGGGTGTGGCCATGCTCCGCATGCTGGGGCGGGTGGGTTGGGGATGGGACTGGGGCCAGTCCGGGCCAGTGGGGCACCGACCCCCACCCGCCCCCCCTGGGCCCCTTTGCCAGCCCGGGGGCTGTTCTCCACGACCGCCCCACCCCGCCTGCCTTCCTCTGCCAACCCGTACACATACACACACACAGTGGTCTCGGTCTCGGTCGTCGGTTGCATTGCTGGACACCGTTCTGCTTATTCGCGGCTCAGCTTTTCTCCTTGCTAACACCCACACGCCACCTGGGTTCGGTCGGGCGGGCTTTTATTTTCTAAGCCACACACGCGCGCCCTTGAGGTCGGTGTCACTGGTATGATTCGGTTCGGGCACTGCTGCTCTGGGTCGCCCACTTCCTGCCGGGTCTTGTTTTGTTCTGCAAACCTTTTCGGTGGTGGCGCGTCTCCCTTATTGATGATTTCATGTTTTCCCTTTTGCAGGTTGGTATGGTACGTATCTTGGTACACTTGGTTTGGGTCGGGCGGGGCTCTTCTCTAAACACACGCGCGCACACACACGGTTTGCCGTATTTGGTTTGGAGCAGGCGGTATGCTATAAACACACAAGGGGGCGTCCTTCTTACTCCGAACGTACATTCTTACACGCACACAAACCTGCCCGCCAAACACCCCTCCCCCTCGCCCCAAATGCGTATACCCTCCCCCTCGCCTCAACTCGCTGCCCTCCCCCCTCACGCTCCGCTCCCGTGGTGCCATACCACACCCCTCCCCCAGGCCATGCTCCGAGCGGCCTCCTCCGTCTCGCTGCCCACCACCGGCGCCCCCGTGCGCATGCGTGTGGGCATCCACAGCGGCCCCGTGGTCAGCGGCGTGGTGGGCACCCGCATGCCCCGATTCTGCCTCTTCGGGGACACCGTCAACACGGGTGAGCCGGGGGGGGGCGGGTTAGGCACTGGGGGGCAGGGGAGGTGATGGTACGGCGCCACGGGAGCGAAGGGCAATGTGGATACCGGAGGTTGGTGCTTCCTTGGTCCTCATCCTCGACCTCACCTTGCCAGCTGCGGTGCAGTGAAGTGCCAGCCCCTTAACCCCCCTTACCTCCCCTTACCCCCCAAACCCCTTACCTCGGGCCACCCCTCCTTAGCGAGCCGCATGGAGAGCAGCGGCCAGCCGGGCTGCATCCACATCAGCGAGGAGTGCTTCCAAATGCTGCGGCAGCGGGACCCCGTGGCGGCGGCGGCGGAGGGCGGATGGGAGGCCACCGGCGGCGTCGAGGTCAAGGGCAAGGGCCTTATGCGCACGCACCTGTGGACACCCCCGCCGCTGCAGCCGCCACCGCCGCCGCCGACCATGACAACGACGACAACGACAACGACGGCGGCGACTACGATACCGCAGCCGCCCCGGCAGCCGGCTGCCAAGCCGGCCACGACAGGCCGGACCGCCTTGCCTCCACCGCCCCTCGAGCCCCCGCCCCCGAAGGCCACCAAGACATCGACCGCAAGCCGCCCGGTGAGCAGCGGCAGCCGCAACGCCACCCCCTCTCGGACCAGCAGTCACCACACCCACAGCGGAGGCAGTGCCACCATGTCAACCAAGGTGTCCAAGGCGGCAGAGGCGCTGGGGGTGGGCCCGCAGCCGGAGAGGAGGCGGCGGCTGGCGCCGCCGCGGACCACCACCTCAGGCTCCCCGGGCTTCCTCCTGCGGCCCGCACCCGCCGCGGTGCAGGAGCCGGCTGGGCCCACCCTGACCCGGGCCTGGAGCCTGCTCTCGCAGCCGAGCCGGGAGAGAGAGAGCCGGGAGCGTGAGCGGCGCTGCGGGAGCGGCGGCGGCGGCGGCCGCGGCAAGAGCGACGGCGGCGGCGGCCGCGGCAAGAGCGACGGCGGCGGCGGCCGCGGCAAGAGCGACGGCGGCGGTGGCGGCGGCGGTGGCAGCGGCTGCGGCGGGCTGGCCTCCGGCGCTGCGTTCTCCGCCCTGGCCGCCGTCATGACGGAAATCGGCCCCACGGCCGCGGCAGGCGCAGCCGCAGCTGCAGCCGCAGGCGCCATCCCTGGCGTTCATGGCGCGGCGGGCGGCGCCGCGGACGGCAGGGCCGGCGTCGCCGGCGCCGCCGGCGCCGCGCGCCGCAGCGGCGACGACGGCGCCGGGCTGCTGTCTCACCCCTACGGCGAGGTCCTGGGCACCGTCCGCGGCACCACCTCCACCGACCTGCGGTGGTCCAGCCGACACGGCGCCGACCTCATGTTGATGACGACGGAGGGCGGCACGTCGCTGCTGGACAGGGACAGCGCAGTGGCACTCGAGGCTCAGCTGCGCCGCCGCGCCGCCGCCGAGGACGGGCCCGACGGCAGCGGCGGGACGGCCGGCGACGACGGCTCCTCCTCGACCCCGCCCGACGGCGGCGGCGGTGGCGGCAGCGGCGGGTTGGCGTACGGCGGCGCGGGAAGCCGGATGGCGCCGCACGCGCTGCGGTGCCGTCGGGACCCTGCGGCGCGCCTGGGAGGCGGCAGCGGCGGTCAGGGGGGGGAAGCTGACGTCAGCGTGGCCTCGTGGCGGCGCGTCAGCGAGTGGCGGCGCGACGCGCTGCGCCGGGCGGCGGCGCCGGGGCTGCAGGCGTCGAATCCCAGCAGCGGCGGCGGCGGCGCCTCCGCATCCGCCCTCCTCGCCGGCGGCAGCGACGACCCCGCGGGTCTCTCCGCGTCGGTCCCCGCCCTCGCCAGCCTGCGGGGCCTGCGCCCCGTGGAGGAGGCCAACATCAGCAACTGCAGCAGCGTGGCGCTGGCGGAGCTGCTGGGTATGGGCGAGTTCCTGGAGCCGGTGCTGCAGAGGGGAGCAGGCGCCGGAGGAGGAGGAGCCGGAGGAGGAGCAGGAGGAAGAGGAAGAGGCGCGGGTGGCAGCAGCCGGGGACCTGACAAGTCGCATCCGTCGTTGCGCTCCTAGGTGGGGGGCCGGGGGGGGGGGCAGGTCGGGTCGGGCCTTGTCCGGTGGAAGCGTCGAGAAGGGGTTGGGTCGGATTGGGTTGGGGTTGAATTAGGTTGGGTTGGATTAGGTTGGATTGAGTTGGGCGGGGCGCGCTGCGGGCAGGGCAGCTGCCTTGCTTTCAATCCGGAATTGAGATAAAATGGAGCAAGAATTACAGAAGGAAGCGAATTAAAGAGAATGCAACGGCGTTGAAGGACGGAAGGAAGGAAATGCAAGGGATGGAAGGTACTGCAACGGCGCGCCGGGGGATGCTGTGGCGGGCGGGCCCCCTTGCCCGTGTGGGGGCTTACTTGTCGGACGCACTTGTGTCTTGTGTGGGCAATCACGTGTGAGGGAGTGTGTGAATGTGGGTGTGTGAATGTGGGTGTGTGAATGTGGTTGTGTGAATGTGGGTGTGTGAATGTGGGTGTGTGAATGCGCAGGATTGCAAGGGGGGTGAGGTCAAGCCGAGGGTGGCTTAGGGGGGGGGTAGCCGCCGGGCGGGACCTCACCCAGGGGGGTATGTGTAGGTTGAAGACCCGGGGGGGGGTGGGAGGTCGGGTGGTGGGGCAGACCAGGATGCATTCATACTGGCGTGTACATAGATGTGCGCATGTGTAGCGAGAAACCTGCGTATTGTGCGTGTGTGGATGCGTGTGTTCGTGTGTGTGTTCAATGAGAAACCCGTCCGAATGTGTGTGTGTGTGTGTGTGTCATATCTGACCGCTGGCCAAGGGCTGCTAAGCCAGCCCGAACGGAAAGACTGCCGAAGCACTCTCCTCCGCTTGGAGGGGAAGGGGCGAGGCGTGAGGGGGCGCATCCCCCCCTCGCCAATTTCCTATACCCCCCTCGGTCGACCTAGTGAACGCGCGCCCCCTGAAAAGCAGGGGAACAGATCAATGAAAGAAGATGCTTAGGTTTGTGTGTGTATGGGTACATGGGTATGGGTATGGGTGTGTTCAGAAAAAGAACCGTCCGACCCAGGGTATGTGTGTGTGCGTGCTTAGAGAAGAGACCCGCCCGACCTTTGTGTGTGTGTGTGTGTGGTGTTCAGCGGGGGGGAAGCCCGCCCACATCAGGCCGGGTGCGTCTGTGAGTGAGCTCCATGTGCTGCTGAGGGGAGAAGCGGGCGAGCAAGGAAAGCGGTGTGGAGGGGGTCGACAGCCTTGCTTCCTTCACGGGCTGTGTGAGGTCAGGGAGGGGCCAGGGGGCCTTCACCCCCGCCGGCAGGCCCACCGTTCTCGTCGCATCCTCCCCCCCCGCCCCCCCTTTCCCCCGACGAGGGGTGCGAGGGGGGTTCCCGGGAGCCGTCCACAGCGTCTGCACGCGTCTAGTGGGGTGCATCATCAAGGGCTCCTCCCCCTCCCCCTCCCCCTCTGGAGGGGCGACGGCAGGTTGAGGGGGACCTCATGCGAAATGTGTGTCGTGTGGCGGTGGTGCGATGGTGGGCCGAAGATCGTGCCGAAACATTTTTTTGTGCGCAGCACTGCTCGGCGCCAATGGGGGCAGCAGCAGCAGCAGGAGCAGCGGCAGCGCGGCAGAACGAATGAACGTCCGGGGCCCGGAGCCCATTTAAAGGGGTTTGCCACGGGAGGGAAGGCCTCGAATCGGACGTTTATGTGATCACGATCTGTGCACAGCATGCAATTTTGACGATGAGCTTTTGCAGCAATTCTCCGCCGGGGTCTTCCTACACATGCGTATGTGTGTGCCTAGCGCTCGATGTCTATCGCCATGCCTTCCAAGTCCATGCCCATGTCTTATGATGTTATGGCCATCCATGTTGTGTAAGTAGGGTGAGTCGGGTGGGGGCCGGGGCGGCCCCGCTGGATGCCGTGAGGCTCCGGCGGGAATGAAACGCGCACCGGTTTCGAACAACGTTGCAGTGGAGGCTGCGGGTCACGATGCATTTGATCGGTGAATGGTTTTGTTCTTTTGTAGCTCCCCAATCATAACAATACTTCCAAAGCATGATATGGTACGGTCTGGTATGGTGTGGTGTGGTAGGGTATGGTATGGTAAGAACGGTATGGTATGGTATGGTATGGTATGGTATGGTATGGTACAGCATGTACGGCATGGTGTGGTACGGAATTAGATGGGATGGATGGGGCATGTCTCCCCACCCAACTCCCGGGGTAAACCCCGACTCGACTCCCACGCCACCCTACTCCACACCACACCACGGCGCCACACGCGGGGGCGGGCGTGGAGGGGGAGAAGGGGCCGGGCAGGTTTCACCCGCCCGAGATGGGGTGGGGTGGGGTGGGGTGGGGTTGCCGGATGATGACCCTGCGGGCGGCGCACACTGGGTGGCCGGTAGGGAGGGAGGGGCGGAGGGAGGGAGGGAGGGAGGGAGGGCCGGAGGGGCGGAGGGAGGGAGGGAGGCTTGCGCCGGCAGCCCCCGGCCATCTTGGTGCTCTGCGCTTGATCCCTCACAGAACGACGGCGGCACCGGCGGCCGTCAGCCGAGTGCCGCATCGTGTTGCAGTGCTGCAGTGGGAGCGAGCTTGCAGCCTCTGAAGTTCGCGGAGGCGGCGGCGGGCTTTCGGTGTACATGGTGATGAAGAGGGTGGCGGTGATGGGTGTTGGGGATGGGGATGGCGATGTTGTGTGCGGGTGTGCCGCGTGCGGAGGGCGGGTGCGGGACATGTCCCGGGAGGGGCAACCTCGAGGGGCGGAGGGTTGCGCCTCGCAGGGGCTCTCGCCGCCGCAGGGGCTCCCAGATGGAGCTGCGGGGAGGGGTGCGCCCGCCCGCCCGCCCGCCCGCCCGCCCGCCCGCCCGCCCCCGCGTGCATCGCTCTTTCCCGGGGCCCACCCAGGTACATGTTTCGTTTGGCGCCTGGTCTGGAGGGGTGAATGACGAGAGCACATGCGCGTCAAGTCGCGTTGGAGTGGGAGCTATGGGGTCGTCCAGTGGCTGCGAGTGCAACGGGTTTCCCGTATGGGGGGCGGAAGTGGACGCCGCAAGAGGGCGGAAGAGAGAGGGAGAGAGAGAGAGAGAGAGAGAGAGAGAGAGAGAGAGAGAGAGAGAGAGAGAGAGAGAGAGAGAGAGAGAGAGAGAGAGAGAGAGAGAGAGAGAGACAGAGAGACAGAGAGAGACAGAGAGAGACACGGAGAGAGACGCAGAGAGACAGAGACGTACTTGGAGGTCGGGGGCCGCTGTCTGTCCCGCCAGCACGCGATGGGGGGGGGTAGGGGTAGGGGATGGGGACTGGACGGGTGATGAGCGTGTTTACACGGAGTGCGGCAGGGAGGGGGGTGCGGCTGTAGGTAGGGACGGAGGGGCAGGGTGGGGACAGCACGGCAGGTGGGGCGGGGGGCAGGGTTTGTGCACGGGAGCGGCGGGTGGTGCGGCGGTGGGTGGGCATTTGGGGCACCGACGCCGCCTGCAGGTGCCCGACACGAAATCCTCCGTGGCGACATGGCGGGGCACAGCAGCTCTCGCCTACCGGGTTGCACAGCGATGATGATGCGCAGCGATATTTGGATGGGATGGGGATGGGACTGGCTGAGAATCGATAGGTGGTACAGGGAGGGGAGGGGAGGGGCCGCCGGTGGCGCTGTGTGGGTGCGAACTGCGCTGATGGAGGAAGGGAGGGAGCTGCGGCCTGCGGGGCCCGATGAGGCAGCCGCCGGGCATCCCCTCCCCGCCCCGCTCCTCCCATCCCATCCCCCTCCCATCCCCTCCCCCTCGAGGTCGAAGAGAACTGATCAGGTGACGTCCATTCATGGGGTCCCAATACGGTACACGTCTGTGTTGCGGGGTTCGTGTCGGGCGCACACCGCCGGCGGCCCCGGGTGGGGGCTGCTGGAGTGCTGGTGCGCACACGTGCGGATGGGCGCCGCGCCACCAGGAGAAGAAGAAAGACGAAAGCGCTTCCACGCGAGCCCAAGCCAGCCGGGCAGGAACGCACGTGTGCGCACGTGTACACTAGTAACTCCCCGGCGGGCTGATTGATTGAAAGGTGTGTAAGGCGAGTAAGAACAGCGAGAAGCGGAATGAAAGGTATGTGTGTATGATCGATGCTGAGATGTCTATCGGCTAGGTCTTTTTTTGTAGCGCGAGGGAGCTGCTGCAACTGGCTGGCACGGCTTTGGGCATTTCCTCCCTTTGCCTTGGAGGCTTGGAGGAGGAGGACCGAGTGCCTCGCTCGTCCTCGGAGGTGGAAAAGGAGCCTGAGTGAGTGGGTCAGTCAGTGGGTCAGTGAGTGGGTCAGTGAGTCAGTCAGTCAGTCAGTCAGTCAGTCAGTGAGTCAGTCAGTGAGTCAGTCAGGGAGTCAGTGAGAGCAGGCGCCTCCACAGCGGACCTCCCCTCGGTTGGTTGGTTGATGGATGCCCCTGCTGTGTGGATGCCCCTGCTGTGTGGATGCCCCTGCTGTGTTGGCCCGGAAGTAGCCACCGGCAGCCACTGGCCCGCGGGCGCCGTCCTGCCGACCGACGGGCCTCGGCTGCCGTATGGTGTGGTGAACGGTATGTACGGCAAAGGTCATGCGCGTACGAATTGAACGACGAGCACCAGCACCCCGGATGGATGGATTGAGCGCCGCGCAGTGATTTTATTTACGTTGAGGACGACGCTCGTGACTTGTGAACCTTTCCGAATGTACACGGTAATCGAATGAGAGAGCTGGGGGCACAGCGGCTGTTGAGGGGGGCGTCACAGCCTATGGCGGCATGCAAAGACAGGGATTGGCGTTGAGCCTAATACCCAAGTGTACGTGGGATGCTGACGGAGGGCGCTGCCAAGCGTGTCGAAGGAATCTGACCGGCCCCAAACTGCCCAGGAGTGGCCACCCTGCCCCGCCCTGCCACTGCGGGAAACCCAGCAAGGCCCCCGGCCGCTTGGGCGCCGGGGTAGTGGGTGGGGGGTAGGGGGTGGGCGGTGTCCGTTTCGATGCGGGGGGAAGGGGTTGTGTGCTGCGACTGTTGTGTGTTTAACAAGAAGCCCGCCCATAACCGACTGTGTGTGGGGGGGGGGGGGAGGAGGTACTGGGGGGGAGGGATCAGCGGGAGGACGCTGTCGTGGGCTCCATGTGTGCAGCGCCGGGTGCGAGGATGGATGGATGGATGGGTGGGTGGGTGGGTGTGCAGGCCGGCTGAGCACGTGACTGGCCGATCGGGGGGTGGGGGGAGAGGGGACCATCAGGGCCCGTGCCTTCCTCCCTCTCCAGCCGGACATGACATGTCGGGGCTGGTGTGGCATGTCGGCTGTGGACCCGGGCGGCATGTCCCCACACATTATTGAATGATGTAACCGACACAAGGCGGGCCCATCGTCCCGACCGGGCGTTCCAATGGCCCCAGCCCCCGCTAGAGCTCGCAGCTCATTGCGGGACACTCGTCTCCCCTCTCCCTCTCCCCTCTCCCTCTCCCCTCTCCCCCCCTCTCCCTCTCCCCTCTCCCCTCTCCCCCCCCTCTCCCCTCTCCCCTCCCCCCCCCCTCTCCCCTCTCCCCTCTCCCTCTCCCCTCTCCCCTCTCCCCTCTCCCCTCTCCCCTCTCCCCCCCCCCCCCCCCCCCCCCTCTCCCTCTCCCCTCTCCCTCTCCCCTCTCCCCTCTCCCCTCTCCCCTCTCCCCTCTCCCCTCTCCCCTCTCCCCTCTCCCCCTCTCCCTCTCCCCTCTCCCCTCTCCCCTCTCCCCTCTCCCCTCTCCCCTCTCCCCTCTCCCCTCTCCCCTCTCCCTCTCCCCTCTCCCCTCTCCCCTCTCCCCTCTCCCCTCTCCCCTCTCCCCTCTCCCCTCTCCCCTCTCCCCTCTCCCCTCTCCCCTCTCCCTCTCCCCTCTCCCCTCTCCCCTCTCCCCTCTCCCTCTCCCCTCTCCCCTCCCCTCTCCCTCTCCCCTCTCCCTCTCCCCTCTCCCCTCTCCCCTCTCCCCTCCCCCCTCCCCTCTCCCCTCTCCCCTCTCCCCTCTCCCCTCTCCCCTCTCCCCTCTCCCCCCTCGCCCCTCGCCCCTCTCCCCTCTCCCCTCTCCCCCCTCGCCCCTCGCCCCTCTCCCCTCTCCCCGGGGTCACGTTCGGGGGTGTCCATCGTTCGGGGCCGGGGGGTGGCGCGGCGCCGCGGCGGTGTTCCCGGGAGGTTGGAGGCAGGCGGATGTCGCCGAGGGGTAAAGGGTGAGGTGGGCGGTGGGATCTCCCTGCCCCCTTCCCCCCCCTGAGGTCGCTGCTGTCACTGGCCTGCGCCCGACTGGCGGAGGAGGGCGGGCGCTGCCGTCACCGGGTCCCACGTCACCAGCCGTTGCCTGTGGACGACGGACGGACGGATGAATGAATGGATGGATGGACGGATGGATGGGTGGATGTGATTCATTCACCGCCGGCGATGCCACTGCCCAACACAACCGCACCTCCACACGGTGTAGGTGCGCCGCGGGTGGGCCGCTCACAACGCAACCTGACGGGTGCCCAGGGCAGCCTGGCGGGGTGGCCGGCGAGGTGGGTGCCGAGCAGAGTGGTTTATGGAGCAGAGAGGCAAGGCGGCTGGTGGCAAGCTAACTTCAGCTCAAGGTTTTGGAGATCCGCTTACACCGTCATCCCTGCAACCCCGTTGCCGTTGTACTGGCTCTGGCATGGTTTCAAGGGACCAGGACTCCGCGCAGTGTGTGTTAAAGAGAACGCGCAGTGTGTGTGGGGGGGGGGGGGAAGAGATGTCGAGTCGGACGGGACAGGAGCATGCCGCAACCCGCGAGGCATCATGCAACGTTCATGTGGGCAAAGAGAGGGGGCTGACGGCTCAGGGGTGGCGCAGGGCGCAGGGCTGGACGGAAGCCCTTCCAAGGGCCCTTTGCGCCTCCTCCGCAGCTGACGTACAGCCTCCTCCCTTCCTTCCCCCTGCAGCTGTGTCCCCATGACCCGACCTCGCCTGAGCGGTGCACAGCCCATGTCGCAGCGCGGCACAAAGGCGCACCCGAGTTTGCCCCAGGAACCCCTTCCTTGGGCTGTTTCCTCTGCGCGGTCCGCCCGGTAGTCATGTAGGCTAGCTGTCCTACAGCCCAGCTCTTTTCTTGTGCCAGTGGACGTTGACGAGCACGTGGGTGGTGGGTTTGTGTCAGCGCATCACCATGCACCGCCCATCCCCTCCTGCCCGTGCTGATCACACTTGGCACCGACCCTATGAGGTGTCTGGTACCGTATATTCTATCCAGCGCGCCTTCCAGAGGCCCTCCGCCCCCCACCCACCCACCCAGGCCCTGCCACTCGGCGACCGGACGGCGGCAGCAGGTTGTTGTTAAGGATGTTGCAGCGGACCCCTCGGGTCATCGGTGACAGCCGAAGCTTCCTCACCATACACTGCAGGACGTGGGGCGGGGCGGGGCAACCGAGGTCCAAAAGATCCCGTACGGAACTACAGATATAGGGTTACAGCGCCGGCGCCGCAGAGCCCCACGGGAACCTGGGGTGGCGGGGCCGCTGCGTCCTCCGCCTCTGCGGGTGTGCCCGCTGCTGCTACGTCACGAGTATCCACATGCAGTGCTTCAGAGCAACCGCAGGGCCCCACCCCTCCCGTTGGGTGCCCAACCGCGTGCGGCCCCGCGGGGTCCTCCCGCTCTACGGCAGCGCGAGGGGTGCCGCAGCGCGTCGGCGTCCATCGCGCCTGCCGCCTGCCGCCCAACGACCAGGCGGGCGGGCGGGCTGGCGGGCTGGCGTAGCTCATCTCACCCTCTTTGGCCTCTGGGCCCTACTACTTGGGGGTGGGTGGGGCTGGGCGTCCACCCAATGTGGATGCAGGCTCCTCCAATGCCATCCAGGATCACCTCTGTCCCGAACCTCCATTACCCAGAACCATTACCATTACCCAGGACCTTAACCCAGGAGCTTATTAACGCGAGAGCTTGAGGTCTCGAAGAGCACAACCGCCGACCACCACCATCCAGCAGCTCAGCAGTGTGTCACAGGAAAGGGGGGCCAGGCGCTCTGCAGGCAGCCGGCGGCCCCCATGGCAATGACAGTCCGCTGCAACCTCGACAACCCCCACCAGCAAATCCCCCCACGGGCGGGGTAACAATGTACATGCAACAAGAAGCCTGAACCCTCTCCCCCAAAGATCCCGACATTTCGCACACACGGCCAACGCCACGCGCAGTGCTCGCCTCCTGTCAGCTCCCGGAGGAGCGAGGAGGGAGGAGGGAGGAGGGAGGGAGGGGTGGCTGCCCTCCTTCCACCATAAACAGCGGCAGGGGGGTTGCGCTGCGGGGCTGCCTCAGAGCTCGGTGTCGCAACTGACGGACAGACATTGAGAGACACAGACAGACAGACAGACAGACAGCTCTTGCCAGCTTATTTGGAAGCCGTGGGGCCGGATTGAGGAGAGGGTTGAAGCAGGGCCCCCACCCACGGGACCTCCTCCTCCGCCTCCTCCTCCCCCAACGCATCCCCTCCATCCACACACCCCCAACCAACACGCAGATCACTGGCCACCGCCAGCAGGCCAGGGCAACGACTCGGACCCGGTCTCGAAAGAAAGCGAAACGACCTGCAGGAGTAATCACCTCGCCCCGACTGCACGCACACATCGACTTAGATCCCACCGCAACAGCAACAAGACCTCGAGCCAACGCGGTGCCTTGCGTGCACCACCACTGGGATACACAACCAATGAATGCGTCGGTTGGACTATCCACTGGGTTGGGTTCGTTTCGTGCCAACCCAGTCCGCTATCAACACCACCGCCATCGCCCCACGTGACCAGCATCTCCGTTGCACCCACCATCGGTCCATCGCCACCCCTCATTATCATCACCCCTGCCACCACCACAGTCTTGGAGATGGACATAGGCTTGTTGTTGTTGTTGTTCTATTCTGTGAACGAACCCTCTCACCGGCCGTTCCTTCGGAACTTGACTCGGGACTTAGGACGGGTCGATCACATCCTCTCAGCGATTCGACAGTGCGACGGCTGTAAATGCACGCCGGCCACACCACGGTTGGCGGGAGGCTTCCAGTGGACACCGCCGAGGGCAGCGAAACAGTCGCTGCACGGCCGGATGTGCAGCATGGCTTTATTTTTATGTATTTATTGGCGGTTGCGGCAGATGTGTAAAGTGTCGCACACACCAACAAGTGCATCACCGCACCTCACCGCACCTCACCGCACCCGCACCTCGCGCGCATCATCGACATCCCGACGTGCTAGACACGACGTGCTAGACACCCCCCGAGGGTCCGCCCGCCGGCAGGTTGTACTGCAGCTTGTACTGCAGGTTGTACTGCAGGGAGGGAGGGAGGGCACCCGCGACGCGGCGGTGCTGTCCAGCTTTGGAACAGCCCCAGCGCCGGAGTACGACCACCGCGTGGTACGGCAGGGAACCCACATCACCGTTTTGGACAACCGCGCGCAACAAAATCAATAACCGCAACGATTATTTCTTCCCCGATGTGCCCACGGCAATCGTCTTCCGCATCGCGCGCCCCCCCCCGCCTGGGTGGGTGAGCGCCCCTCTGCCACCCACCTAGGGTATACGCCGTACCAGAATGAAGGCGAAACGAACACATTGCAAGCACGAAGATGCGGCAGTCCGTCCCCCGTCATTGCTCTCGGAGGGAGGGAAGGGGGACGGATGCGACCCACCCTGCCTGCCTGGCTGGCTGGCTGGCTGGCTGGCTGGCTGGCTGGCTGGCTGGCTGGCTGCCTGCCTGGCTGGCTGCCTGGCAGCAACACATAGACGCCTCGATCAGACGCTGACGACCCCCTCCCTCCTCGGAGGGACTTTGTCGCCAGACACACACACACACACACACACACAATGTGGCCCCTCACGCCCTTCTCCTTCCCCCGCAAAGGGAGGAGAGTGCTTCGGCGGTCTTTCCGTTAGGGCTGGGTTAGCAGCCCTTGGCCAGTGCCAGGCCCGGTCAGATATAACACACTCACACGCGCACACACACACATACACACACACATACACACACACGGCGGGCGGGCGGGTTGCACTTCTAAACACACACACGGCGGTCTCCCCTATGGGGCGGGTTAGCGCCCCCGGCCAGCGTCGGCCCGGCAGATATGTAACGATACACACACACACACACACACGCACACACACACAAATACACACAGACATACAGAAGGCATATGAAGACAGTAACACGTACACACACACATGCCTGGGCGGTTCTGGGTGGGCTTCTCATTAAACACACACACGTACACACGTACACACACGCACACACACGCTGGGTCGGGCGGGTCTCTCCTCTAAACAAACGCTGGGTGGGTTTCTCGTTACAACACACACACGCGTGCACGGGCACGGGCACGTGCACGGGTAGGGACACGGGCACGCAGCGACATGCCCCCCTGCATCGCCTACAGCATGTGGCCGCTGGAGGCCCCCCCTCCTCCTCCCCGTCCCGGTGGGCCCTCCCGGCTCCCTCGCATCCCACAGGTAGGGGTAGGGGTAGGGGTAGGAGGGGAAAGCGAGGGCCCCCTCTCGCGTGCACCCGCACGGCGCAGCGCAGGTGCGGCGCAGGTGCTTGCCGGGCAGCGAGGGGGTGTGTGGGGACAGGGCGGGAGCCGGGGGCGCCTCACCTCACACCCCACCCCGAACCCGACCCGACAGATGACGATATAGGTAGTTCGAGCGCCACCCAAAATTGCGGCCCTCCGAAAATCGCGGTCCGGATGCCCGCCGGGCCAGTAGCCAGTAAACCCCCTCCTGAGCAAGGGCAGGAACACGCAGTGCGCACGTGCCACATGAACGCCGACAAACTTATGGAGCGCTGCTCACCTGCCCCCCCTCTCCCCCTCCCTCCTGCCCCCCTCCCCCTCCCTCCTGCCCCCCCTCTCCCCTCCCTCCTGCCCCCCCTCTCCCCCTCCTCCCCCCCTCTCCCCTCCCTCCTGCCCCCTCCTCTCCTCCGCCCCCCCTCTCCCCCTCCCTCCTGCCCCCCTCTCCCCTCCTCCTGCCCTCCTCCTCCCTCCCTCCTGCCCCCCTCTCCCCCTCCTCCTGCCTCCCTCCTGCCCTCCCTCCTGCCCTCCCTCCTCCCTCCTCCTCCCCCCCCTCTCCCCCTCCCTCCTGCCCTCCTCCCCCCTCCCTCTGCCCCCCCTCTCCCCCTCCTCCTGCCCCCCTCCCCCTCCCTCCTGCCCCCTCTCCCCCTCCCTCCTGCCCCCCTCCCCCCCTCCTGCCCCCCTCTCCCCCTCCCTCCTGCCCCCCTCCCCTCCCTCCTGCCCCCCCTCTCCCCCTCCCTCCTGCCCCCCCTCTCCCCCTCCCTCCTGCCCCCCCTCTCCCCCTCCCTCCTGCCCTCCCTCCTGCCCTCCCTCCTGCCCCCCCTCTCCCCCTCCCTCCTGCCCCCCCTCTCCCCCTCCCTCCTGCCCCCCTCTCCCCTCCCTCCTGCCCTCCCTCCTGCCCTCCCTCCTGCCCCCCCTCTCCCCCTCCCTCCTGCCCTCCCTCCTGCCCTCCCTCCTGCCCCCCCTCTCCCCCTCCCTCCTGCCCTCCCTCCTGCCCTCCCTCCTGCCCTCCCTCCTGCCCTCCCTCCCTCCGTCCGCGTGCGCAGGGCCGACCGCGACGGCCCCTCGCCCCTTCCCCGCCGGGAGGGACATTTGGACCACCTCAGCGTAGGATCAAAAGCCGTCACACCACCATCCCCATCCCCATCCCCATCCCCATCCCCATCCCCATCTCCATCAGCATCATCATCATCCCACCGGCATCAGCATCATCAGCATCAGCATCCCCACCATCATCGTCATCAGAATCGTGGCGATCAATAACCGCATAGATATATTCTCGGGGCGGAGCCAAGGGGGGGGGCCGCCTCGTGGCGCCGCCGGTGATTGCGGGCCAGCAGCAGCCTCAGGCGCTGGCGCCTCGGGAGAACTCGGCGGCGCCCGCGGCCCGACGGTCGCACGGTGCGCCGGGGCTCGGAGGCACTTGTCGTACGTACCGTACATGCGGGCGGGGGTGGGTGGGTGGGCGGTGAGGCCCTGTGACGCCTCGGCCCCCTCGCCTGCCTGCGTGCCTGCCCCGCCCAGACCTGCGCCCCGGGCGGCCCGCCACTGAAGAACCAGAGAGCAAGCTCTCCCCTCCGGGGCAATCCATCCATCCATCCACCCATCCTTCCATAAATAGCGCAGCGACCAAAACATATTTATTTTATAAGCACGGTGCACACACATACACACACACGGGGGCAGGTTTCTCGCCAAACACACACGCACACACTGGGCTGCACTTCTAAACACACTGGGCTGTTCGGGCGGGTTCTCGCTAAAACACACAATTAGTTTGATTCTTATCACTGACGTCGGCGATGAGCAGGTCCTGGCAAGAGCTCGCACAAAAAAAAGCTCTCGACATGCAGCAGCGGCGGCGACGACGACGGCGGCGGCGGGGTCAAAAGGGGCCGCGAGCAGATCCGGCATCGCGCTGTTGCCCCCCCTCGCAGCCAGCGTCCCCCCTCCTCTTCAAACTGGCCCCCCGCCACCCCCGTCCACCTCAAAATGGCCACCATCCACCACCACCCCTCCTCCGGCTCCCCGTCCGCGCCGGCAACCCCAGCACCGCCATTCGTCACGATACCCACACGGACCCCGCCATTCGACGAACGGACCTGAACCTCCACTGGTACGACTGGTACGAATCATATGAATGGTA
Source organism: Eudorina sp. 2006-703-Eu-15 (assembly GCA_003117195.1). Classification (NCBI taxonomy): domain Eukaryota; kingdom Viridiplantae; phylum Chlorophyta; class Chlorophyceae; order Chlamydomonadales; family Volvocaceae; genus Eudorina; species Eudorina sp. 2006-703-Eu-15. The sequence continues at coordinate 69,558 of BDSI01000036.1, forward strand.
CGAGCACACCGGAGAGGGGGAGGGAGGCTGCACAGCCACCATCGCCCCCTCGTCCTCCTCCCAACCGATTACGGTGGCCGTCACCAAGTGAACCAGGTTGCGGGCCAGACACAAGCCACATGATATCCGACAAGGGAGGAGCCGACGCTCTCATGGCTTGGCCGCGGGGGTCCCCATCCATCTTCCTTCGACGACTCCTTGCGGGGGCTCGGGCGGGGGCCGGGGCCGGGGCAGCACCTGTCGCTGCCGCAGCCGCGCGCGCCATCGCGCGGGCAGCAGCCGCCCCTCCGTCCCCCGAGCCTTTTATTATTATTGATCAGTGCGATCGCTTTGATTAAATGTAGAAACAACAGCAGCATTACCGTCTCCCCGCAGGGTCGCGTGCAACCAGGCGCGCTGCGCCGAAAAACTCCAAAACGGGGCAAACCCTCGGGGGCGTTACGTTCCATGACGTCCGTTCCCGCACCATCTCCCCACACCTCCCCACACCTCCCCACCCCACCCCACCCCACACCACACCACACCACACCAACCGGAAGGCGGTCGGCAGCAGTATCGCAGCGGGGGTCCCGGGTGCCGTACACTCCCAAGCTGTCAGTGTGCCGCTGTCAGTTGGTGGTTGGCTATAGTGCGGGGGCCACTGAACCGCCCCCTCCCGCCCTCTCAAACCTTTCTCACACCTTTTTCCGCACACCTTTTTCCTCACATCTTTTTCCTCACCCACCTTCCTCACTCCTGCCCCCCCGACGCCGCCCGGTGCCAAGGCGCCAGACTCGCGTTACACACCGCGATCAGCTTCCCCGCGCTGCTGCTGCTGCTGTCGGGCCGCCACCCGGAGCTCACCCCGCTGCACAGACCGCTGCCGCCGTCGGCTGTGGCGGCGGTGATGGCGGTGAGGTTGAGCGGGGTGGCGACTGCGGCCGGCGGCGCCGCCACCCTCGGCGCCCTAGCCGCGGGCCAGGGCGCAGCCGCGGCGGCGGCGGCGGCGGCCGCGGTGGCGGACCGGTCCGTCGTCGTCGCCGTCGCCGTCGCCGTCGGGGCGGCCCCGGAGTCCCCCGAGGACGGCGGCCGCGGCGGCGGCGGCAGGGCTATCGGGATGCGACCCAGCGACAGACCCAGCCCCGCGAAGATCAGCCCGGTGGAGGAGCTGCCGCCGGAGATGGGCGCACTGGCCTCCGTGTCGGTGACCCCCCCCGCCCCGCCCCCCCCGGGCTGGACACCCGAGACCAGCACCACCGGGTTGCTGACGACGCCGGAGGTGACATTGGATACGACTGCGGGTACGGCACCCGACAGGGTGACCACGGCCGCGGCCGCGGCGGTGGCGGCGGCCGCGGCGGCGGCGGCAGCGGCTGTGGGATCGTCCAGAGCCAGCATCAACGCCGCCGAAGACGTGGCGGCGGAGGACGAGGCGCGCGGTGTCGCCGCCGCCGCCGCCGCCGCCAGGCTGCACGCGTCAGAGGCTACCGGCTCCGCGGCCGTCCCCGCCGCTGCCGCAGCCGCTGCCGCCGCGGCGGACGGGGGTGGCGAGGTCGCGGTGGCGGATGGGGGTGCGGGTGGTGTCGGGGGCCCGGCGACGGCGACTCCCCGACTGCCTCTGGCGATGGTGCTGTTGGCACTGGCTGTGGTGGTAATGGATGTGTCGCCGCCGCGGCGACACTCAACGCCGCCGCCGCCGCCGCTTCTGTTGCTGCTGCCCCTGCCGTCCGTACCGGGCCCCTCGGGGCCCCCCAGTGAGGGCGAGGGCGAGGGTGAGGTGGGCGGCTGCGGCTCCGCAATGCTGCGGGCCAGCGCCTCCATCTGCTCGAGCAGCAGCTGGGGGTCGGGCAGGGCAAGGTGGGGCGCCGCCGCCGCCGCCGCCGCAGCCGGGCTGTCCCGGCCGAGCGGCCCCGACGTCGCGTCGCTCCGGGGGGGATCGGGCCGGTCAGGGGCGGGGGCACCCGGCGGCGCCGCGGCGCTTGCCAGGTAGCCGCTTGGGAGGCTGCCGGCGGGGAGGTGCGGCGGGTGTGCGGGTGCGGAGGCGGCCGGGTGGGGGCCACCCAGCGGTGGGGCCCCCAGGTCCGTGAGGGGGCCGGTCGGGGTCGGGGTCTGGGCGCCTCCCTTCCCCGCGGAGGGTGTCCACAGATAGGTGCGCATAAGGCCCTTGCCCTTGACCTGGCCGGGCGGGGGGTTGGGATGGGGGAGGGGGCAGGAGGAGGTGGGAGGGGGAGGGGGGAGGGGGGAGGGGGGAGGGGGGAGGAGTTGATCGGACTGCAGCAGGCTTCATTCCACGCAGATCCTGACGGATCGAAGCCGCCTTCCCCGCCCCGCCCATCACATCCGCACCCTCCCCATCCCCTCCCTTCCCCGTCGTCGTCACTGGCGATCTACGGTACTGTACCAATTTCTCCAGTCGAACCGTCGCTCTGGCAGCAGCGCAGTTTGTGAAAATGTCTACCAATTTCCTCATCCCTCCCTTCCCCCCTCCCTTCCCTTTCCTCATCCCTCCCCTCCCCCCTGCCTTCCCCCCTGCATACCCTATCCCCCGCCGCTCTCCCTCTCCCCCCCCCCTACACACACCTCTATGCCCCCTGTGGGCTGCCAGCCCGCCTCGTGACGCAGCATCACGTGGGTGTCCTCGCTGACGTGGACACTGCCCGGTACCCCCGAGCTCTCCATGCGGCTGGCTGCGGGTGGGGAGGGGGGGAGGGGGGAGTGGGGGAGGGGGGGTATCGGAAATAGGTGGGGTAAGTGGGGGGGACGAATGAACACGGCGATGAGTGGGCGTCGACACCCCCCAACCCAGCCCAGCAACACATACCCATGCATACCTCGGGACGGGTTTCCCCTTGCTACACACACATACACACACACACACCTCCGGGGGCCACGGGCAACTATTGGGGCACTGCTCTGCTCCCTGGCAGGCCACGGGTCCCTCCTGCTCTGCCTCCTACCTACCAACCAACACACCTCGCGACCCCAGTTCTCCTCCTTCACTCGGTCAATATGCACCCCGCCCCCTGGCCCCCTGCCCAGCCCCCCTGCCCCTCCTGCCCCGCCCCCCTGGCCCCCTGCCCAGCACCCCTGCCCCTCCTGCCCCGCCCCCCTGGCCCCCTGCCCAGCACCCCTGTTCCCCCCCCCTCCAACCACCGGCCGCCGCCCCCCAGTGCCTAACCCGCCCTCCTACCGGCCCCCCCCGGCTCACCCGTGTTGACGGTGTCCCCGAAGAGGCAGAATCGGGGCATGCGGGTGCCCACCACGCCGCTGACCACGGGGCCGCTGTGGATGCCCACACGCATGCGCACGGGGGCGCCGGTGGTGGGCAGGTGGACACACGTGGCCGCACGCAACATGGCCTGGGGGTTGGACAGGAAGGAAGGGGGAGGGGGGCGGGGGGGGGGGAGAAGAGGCGGGCTTCAATGGGGAGGGGAAGGGGGGGTAAAATCGAAAAAGAAAATCAACCCCAGGAACAAACCAAACAAAGGACGGGAGGGGGCGAGGGGTGTGGGACGGTGCGTAGCGGTGCGACAAGCTGGTCAGGTGGCCAGGGGTGGAGCTGAGCCACACGCGGGGGTGGGGGGGAGTTGACGCCGGGGCTGCCTGTCGTACCATGCCGTACTGTACCGTACCTTGGCAAAGGCAAACACGTTGGATGCCTGGTCGGGATCCACCTGCCCCTGCACCGCCGCCATGCCGTCCTCGTCCTCGCGGATAAGGCCCCCCGCAACCATGTAGCAGTCGCCGATGGTCTCGACCTGCGCGTTTGGCGGTGGGAGCACGGAGTTGCGTTCGCCCGTATGCAACATGCAAACTGGGGGAGAGTGCCCCTCCCTGCATGGCGGCCCCCTGAATGTCCCATGCGATGGTGGGTGCAACACGCCCACGGCGGCAAGCAGCGGCGGAGCCGCAGAGAGCCGGACGCGGCGGGCGGCCCACCTTGTAGACCCGGTAGTAGTCCAGCATCGCATCGAACCGTGTGAAGAGGGTGTTGAGGAAGGCCATCACGACTCGGGGGGGCAGCACCTTGCACATGGGGGTGAAGCCTGGGGGGGAGAAAGGGGGAGAGGGAGGGGGACGGGGAGGGCATTGTAGGCGAGGTAAGGGTGGGTCTGGGGTCTGGGGTCTGGGGTCTGGGGTCTGGGGTCTGGGGTCTGGGGTCTGGGGTCTGGGGTCTGGGGTCTGGGGTCTGGGGTCTGGGGTCTGGGGTCTGGGGTCTGGGGTCTGGGGTCTGGGGTCTGGGGTCTGGGGTCTGGGGTCTGGGGTCTGGGGTCTGGGGTCTGGGGTCTGGGGTCTGGGTCTGGGTCTGGGGTCTGGGGTCTGGGGTCTGGGGTCTGGGGGCTATGAGGAGGGGCGCCCACCACATCCGCGGGGGTCTCCAGGTGTGTTCCGGTTTCGTGTTTCCGACTCCTCCCACCCCACCCCACCCCACCCCACCCCATCACCCGCCTCATGGTACCACCGGCGACCCCCCCCCACCGACAGCCCCCAGCTCTGCGGGTCCGTACCCCCCACCCCCCCGTACAGCACTCTCACCCTGGATGTCCGCGGCCCCCTCCCCCCTCCCCAACACACACACCTTCCCCCCTCCCTTGGGTCTGGTTGGTTATGGTACCCTGCAAACACACCTCCCCCCCTTGGCCCCCCCTCCACAGACCACTCACCCTGGATGTCTGCGAACAGCACTGTCACCTGGTCGGGGGGGAGGGGGGCGCGGGGCAGGGCGGGGCGGGGCAGGGCGTGGCGGGGCGGGGACGGAGCCGGGGTGGGACAGGGCGGGGCGGGGCGGGGACGGAGCCGGACAGGGCAGCGCGTGGCATCGACACCTGGTCGGTGAGGCGGGGTGTTGCCGTAAAGTGTTGCCGTAAAGTATTATGCCGTAACGTAACTGTTCCGGGGCTGCAGATATTCTCAACCCCTAAACCCCCCCCGGTGGGGTATGGCAACCCCGCCATGTCACAGATGGGGCTGCCCCATGCCTTGCGGCCCCCGAGTCCGCCACCGCACCGCCCGCGACGCCTAAACAGGCAACCGAACCCGACCCGACCCGCGGCCGCACCTTGGGGTGCCACGTGGCGAGGCGGTTGCAGTCGCGGAACTGGGGCCGCCAGTTGGAGCCCCCTAGGGAGTACGACTGCGCCGCGAGCAGCTCCGGGAAGGCGCTGCCGCTGCCGCCCTCGTCACCGCCGGGGGCCGCTGCGGCGCCATCGTCGGGGAGCAGCGGCCCCAGCCGGGGGTGTGAGCTGCCGAGGGGGTCGTACGGCGCCACCGACTCCTCCGTGATGTACTGCAGCACTGCGAGGAGCAGAAGGGGGGGAGGGGAGGGGAGGAGGGGGTATAGGAAATTGGTGGACATTACAAACAGGTAGGGGAGGGGGAGGGGGAGGGGGAGGGAGGGAGGGGCGAGCATGGCAAGGGTGCGATGGGGTACTGTGAAGGAAATCGGTAGACATTACGAAACTGGGGTGGCGTGGGGTGGGGTGGGGTGAGTGGCGCACTGTTAGGCAAACTGTGCATACGGGAAGCCGCACCCACTGCCGGCAGCGCAGAGAGGAGCGCGGGCCGGCAGCAGCGGCGGCCGCATCCTGGGGCGGCCACATCCTCATCCGCATCCGTATCCGCGTTTGTGTTTGTGAACCCCCACTGGGCTGTTTCAATAATACAACCCCTGCTGGCCCCTGCTGCCGCCCGCAACCGCCTGCCACCCCCTGCTGCCGCCTGCTAACCAGCTGCGGCTTGAATCCGTTGTCCCATGCAGCTAAGCCAGGCAAGCAAACCCGGCAGCGGGCGCCGGCTTCCCCCGGCCCCGTTGGGATGCGGCATGTGGTTCGCCCTATGCAGGGGCCTCTCCACCGGCCATCCCCCTCCATCGCCCCCGCGGGATGCGAAGGGAGCGACCAATCGGCATCCAACTGCAAAGTGAAACGGCGGCTGACAACCAACACCTGGAACGGGGCCCCACCGCCGTGACAGCTACCCTCGCTACCAGCCATGTACCTACAGGATTAGGGACCACCAACAGCGGAGATACCCGCACCTCCCTCCTCCTCTTTCGCCTTGTGTCGATGTAAGACATCGGAACCCTTTCCCCTCCTCCTCCTCCCCCTCCTCCTCCACCTCCTCCTCACTCTCCTCCTCCTTCCCCTTCACCCTCCCCCTCCTCCTCCTCACCCTCCTCCTTCTCCTCCCCCCTCCCCCCCCCCTCCCTCCCGCCCTCTCTCCCTCTCACCGTGCCTCGGGAAAATCTGTTCCAGCAGCCTGTGCTCCACCTCCGCCACCTGGTGCACGTGCCTCTCCGCCACCACCTTGGCGGTCACGTCCTGCTGCACAACCACAACCGCCAACGAACCCGTGACGGGGTCCACCACACTGGTGGCGCACACCTCGTGCCAACACTCCCGCGGCGTGGAAGGCTGCGGCTGCTGCGGCTGCTGCGGCTGCGGCGGCTGCGGCGACTGCGGCGGCTGCGGCGGCGTCGATGGCCCCAGTGACGGCGGTGCCGGCTGTGTCGGCTCGTTCGACTGCTGCTGCGGCTGCGGCGGCTGCGGCGGCTGTCCCCACAGGCGGCCCCACTCAGCTGCGGTATCAGATACTGCTCCTCCTCCTCCTCCCCCTCCCCCTCCCCCTCCTCCTCCTCCTCCTCCTCCTCCCGCGGTGCCCGCCGACAGGAAGGGGCTCGAGCCCAGCCCGCTGGCAGCTTTGCCGGGTCCAAGCGCAGCGGACGGGGCCGAGGCCGGGACCGTGGCGGTGGCGGTGGCGGAGGCGGAGGCGGCGTCCCTGACGGCGCCGCCGCCCCCGATGGCGATGGCGATGCCGCCGCCCTCCGCCCTCCTGCCCTCCCGCTCCACGTCCCTGCCCCCCCTTGGACGGCCCGCGGCGTCGGCCTCCCCATCTGCGGCCTCCACCCCCGCAGCCCCGGCGGCACCGTTGGGGCCCTCGGGCAGCAGCTGGGACTGTAACGGCTGCGGCCGTGGGGGCTCCCAACCGCCCTCGCCGCACCGGGCCGCGCTCCCCCGCGCGGGCGCGCCCGCGGCGGCGGCGGCGGCGGCAGCGGTGGTGCTGACGTGGACGCCGCCCGACGCCTGGGCGGAGGCCGACAGCGCCGAATCCGGCAGGATGAAGTCGGCGACGACGCTGTTGAGCAGCGAGGTCTTACTGAGGGCGCTACTGCCGGTGCGGAGCAACATGCTCTGGCGGCCCGCCACCAGATGCGACGGCCGCGTCCGTGGCGTCGAGCACGCGTCGGCGCCGTCTTCCCCCACCGCCGCCGCCGCCGCCGCCATCCCGCCGTACGGTGCCGCGCCGTACGAGAACGACGACGCCTTCAGCATCCCGCCGCTGCAGGCGCCGGGGTTGTAGCCGCCGCCGCCGCCGCCGCCGCCGCCGCTAATGGTGTCGCGGCCGAGGCCGTGGCACGCGGCGCCGTACAGCGAAGAGCCGCTCAGCGCGTCCAGCGCGAGGGAGCTGCGGGACTTGCGGCACCCGCGGGAGATGTGTACGGCAGACGAGCCCGTCTGGGTTTGTGGCCGGGTGGTGGGGGTGGCGCGGCTGCTGCTGGCTCCGGAGCTGATGTGCGACTGAGAGAGGGAGGGGATGGACATCGGCGGCGCAGGCGAGCCCGCCGGCGGCGGCGACGCGACCGGTGACGTGCCCGCCGCCAGCCCCGGCGCCAGCAGCGGTTGGGGTGCCGTACGTAAGCTGGAGGCGAAGGCCAGCACACGGGAGGACTGCGGCCGACTCCAGGCCGCCGACTGCAGCCCAGCGGCGGCGGCGGCATTCGTGGTCATCGAAACGGCCAGCGCCCTGGCGCTGCCGCCGCCGACGCAGGCGCTTCCCCCGCCGCCGCCGCCGCCGCCGCCGCCGCCGCCGCCTCCACCGCCGGGGTGTGCCGTCACGTCGCCCGACATGCCGACGCCGCTCATCAGCGTCCCCGGCCCCACAGACCCGATGGAGTCGCCCATCAGAGGAACCCGGACGGATGACGGGAAGGGCTCAGGCAGCGGCAGCATGGCGTGGCCGTTCTCGGTGCCCGGCCGGCCCCGCTGCCCGGGTTCGCCGCCGCCGCCGCCGCCGCCGCCGCCGTCGGCTCCCGACACCGTGTCGGCGGAGGCGTCCGGGTCGTCCCGGATCGCCGTCAGTAGCGCCAACAGCCCCTCGTGGCCGGCCACCGATATGGGTTCCGGAGCGCCAGGCCGCGAGGACGGCTCCAGGGCGGGTGATGAGATCGCCGCCGCCGCCGCCGCTGCCGTCGTCGTCGTCGTCGGCGGCGGCGGCGGCGGCGTCGACCCGTCGGTCACCGTCCCATGGGTCCGTTCCGAGGCGGTCTGCTGCAGCAGCGTCTGGAGCATGTCGGGCGAACAGACGCCACCGTCTCCGGTGCCGTACATCGAGTTGTTGTCGACACCGTTGCCGTACATCGAGCTGTTTCCGACACCCGTGCTGTACAGCGAGTTGTTTCCAATACCATTGCCGTACATCGAGTTATTTCCGGTACCATTGCCGTACATCGAGTTGCTGCCGACACCATTGCCGTACACCGAGTTGTTGCCGACGACGCCGTTGCCAGGTGCGCCCAGCTCCGACGACAGCGCCAACCGGGCAGCGTCGGGGGCGTCGCCGTCGACGGCGGCGGCGACGCCGCCGGGCCCCGCCTGCATCGTCGCCGCCGCCATCGTCGCCGACGCCGCCGCCGTCGCTGAAGGCCGCTCCTCGGAAGTCGCCGACATCGCGGCGGGCAGCTCACCCAGGTCCGTGTTCTGGACGGTCCCCCGCAACGCCTCCAACGCCGCGGACGCCGCCGCGCTGGCGGCTGCGTCCATGGAGGCCGCCGGCCGCCGAGGGGCCATCCCGGTGCCGCTCTGCGCCGGCGGGGACATGGACACGGAGGAGCGCCGGTGCGGGGACCCCAGTACGGCACGGGGCGCAGCGGCGCTGGCGGCGCCGCCGGCCGCGGTGCCAGCCCCCGAGGAGGCATCCATATCCATGTTCGGCATCAGGACCTGAAGGGGGGGTCCAGGGGGCCGTATACGAAGGGAGGATGCCATACACGTGGGGTGATGCCGTACACGTGGGGTGATGCCGTACACGGGCATGGTGCGTCGTCACCGGCGCGTGGCGTGTGCGGAGGGTAATGAGAGAAGCGGAGCGAGTCGTACCGGACCGGGTGGGGTGGGGTGGGGGTGGGGGGCCGCACCCCCCTCTGGAGGCAAGGCACGGAGGCGCCGTCCCAACGGCGGCTGCGGCTGCAGCCGCGGCGGCGTGATCAGGAAAAAAGAACTCGAATAGACAGTAAGTTATGGCGTCACATCATTTCAACCCAACGAGCGAGCACGTCGCCTCCTCTCACACCCCAGCCCAGCCCCTCCCACACCCCAGCCCTCCCCCCTCACCTGCCACGTACTGGTTGCCAGGCCGTTGCCGGCATGCAGCGACCTGCGCACAGAGAAGGACTGCCGCCGCGCCACCGGGGCGCGGGTCGTCGGTGAGCAGCCCAGACTGGGGCCCGCGGACGGAGACGTCAGCTGGCTCGGCTGCTGCTGCTGCTGCTGCTGCTGCTGCTGATGATGATGATGATGTCTAGATGACGGCGATGGCTGCATGTTGATCGGCATCGTCGCCAGCGCGGCGAAGCTCATCCTGCCGCCGCCGCCGCCGCCGCCGCCGCCGCCGCCGCTTCCGAGGGTCCTGGCTGTAGCAGCAATCGAGATGACAGGTTGCGTCTGAAGACAGTCCAGGGCGGCGCTACCGCCGTGCAGTTGCCGCAGAGCGCGGTACGGCATCGACGGCGCGGAGCGCGGCGGCAGGCCGCCGCCGCCTCCGCCGCCGTCCTCGTCGTCGTCGTCGTCATCGTAGACGTCGCCGCCGCCGTCGTCGTCGCCTCTGGGCCTCCTCGCCTTCCTGCTACTGCCGGCGTTGACGGACCTCGACGCCGCCGCCGCCGCGGCGGCGGCGGCGCCAGCCGGTTTGAGCGATTGCAGGGGGGACGTCTGCTGGCGGGAGAGACACGCCCAGCTCTGGGCGGAGCGCATCACCACGTGGCCCTCCCTGGCGTCACCCGCCGCCGCCGCCGCCGCCGCCGCCGCTGGGGTCGCTGCCCCCCTCGCGGACAGCTCCGCCCCCAGTCGGCTCCCCGGCCCCTGCTGCCCGTGCGTCGAAGGCGGCGGCGAGGACAGCCACGCCACCGACGTCGACGCCGACATCGACGCCGACGGCGTCGGCGGCGACGATGACATCGGCGTGTCGTCGTCGGGTCTGGCGGGCTCGCCGCCGCCGCCGCCGCCGCCGCTGCGGCCCCAGGGCGCCTGCCAGCGCGCCGGCGGCGAGGCGTTCCGCCGCGGAGCGCTCGAGGACGCCGCCCGGCGGCGGTTCTGCGCCGCGTCGACGGTGTACGACAGGAAGCGTCCGAACAGACCCTTCGTCTTGGGCGCTTTGGCGGACTCGGACTTGCCGCCGCCGCCGCCGCCGCCGGCCCGCGACCGGCCGCCGACGCTGCCGCGGGCGCTGACCGCCGCCGCCGCCGCCGCCCGGGCGGGAGATGAGCCGCCGGAGCCCAGGCCCGGTCTGCGGGAGGGGGCCTCCAGGTCGACGGCGCTGTGCTTGCGGGACAGCTGCCCCTCAGAGGCGGAGATGCTTTCCTCGGGGACGGCGGGGAAGGCCAGGGCAGGGGTGTCTATGGAGGCGCAGCGGCTCAGCGGCTGCAGCCGCCGGCCCGGGGGGAGAGCGGCCGCCACCGCCGCCGCCGCCGCCACCGGGGCCTCGACCGCCGGCGCCGACGACGACGACGGCGGCGTCGGCGCCGCCAACGGCGGCTGTACAGACGCGTGTGGCGACGGCGCTGCGGCGGCACCGACGGGCCGGCGCCGCTCCGCCGCATCGGTCGCGTCGGAGGGGTCGTACACTGTACGACTGCGGCCCGCGGTGGGCCGCGAGGTGGACTCCAGGTCCGGGCCCGTCACTGAGCTGCCCACCGTCAACCCCACCGCCGCCGCCGCCGCCGTGTCGTCGCCTGCTGCTGCGGCCGCGGCGGCGGCGGCGCCGCCGCCGCTGCCGCCGCTGGCCACGAAAGACTTGGAGATGTTGCCGATCCAGCGGCTCAAAGTATTCCCCGACGCCTTCTGTCCGTTCACCCACACCAGCGGTGGTTGGTGGTTGGTGTTGGCGCCGCCGCCGGTGAGGCCGAAGCTGCCCATCAGGTGCAGGGCGGGCGAGTGCGCGGCGGCGGCGGCGCCGCCGCCGCCGCCGTCCAGGGGCGGCCCGACGGCGGTGCTGCCGCTGTACGTGCACATGCTCACCATGGTGGGGCCCGTCGTCTCTAGCCGCCGGAAGGAGCCGCTGCTGTTGTTGGCGATCCGGAAGCCCTTGAAGTCCTGGCCGTCGACCATCATCGGCACCAGGCGCGCCTCGTCGCCACGGCCGCTGTCAAGCGCGGCGGCGGCGGCGGCGGCGGCGGCGGTATTCGGCGGTATGACGCGGAGGGCACCGTTGCGGCCGCCGCCGCCGCCGTTGTACGGCACGCCCGTGGAGCTGGAGCGGTTGTGGCTTGGGTGCTGCTGCTTGGCCGGCGCCGCCGCCGCGAGCTCCCCTCCGCGGTCTACGCAGACGGAGGCGTCGTCCGACATCTGGGAGCGCTCCTGCGCGGAGCCGTACGGCCCGCAGGCGGACCTGGCGCCGCCGCCGCCGCCGCCGCCGCAGCCCGCGCTGCCGCTCAGTCGGGCGTTGCGGCGCCACGGGGGTCTGGAGAGCAGCAGCCGGTTGGCGAGGCCCCCCAGGGAGAACGCCGACGCGCTACGAGCTGGCGGCCGGCGGTGCGGCGGCGGCGGCGGCGGCCGTGACGCCGTCGTGTCAGGGCCACCATCCGGTCCAGACGGCGGCGCCGCCGCCGCTTCAGCATCAACCAAGGCACCGACGCTGCCGCGGTTTGCCGCCGCCGCTTCGCCGGGCAGTATCGGTGCGGGTGCGACTCCGGCAGCAACGCCGGTGGTGGCGGTGGTGGTAGCGGTGGTGGCGGTGGTGTGGCCCAGCTGACCCCGGGCCCCCGCCGTCGACCTGCCCGGGTCGCCGCCGCCGCCGCCGGGGACAACTCGGCCGTCGCCGTCGCCGTCGCCGTCGCCGGTTCCCCTCGCTGCAGTGCGGCCGTCCCGCGCCCGCTCCCGCGCCCGGTCCTGGCCGCCCTCCTCCTCCTCCGAGCTGACCACCAAGCCGGCGACGTCGGCGCCGCTGACGGCGTGCGAGTGCTGCCGCATGCGGGTCTTGAGCCCCTCCGTCACCACCCTCATGGCGTCCAGGTCCCCCGCCAGGCTGCCCAACATGTCGACGCCGTCGCCGCCGCCGCCCACGTCGCTGGTGGTGCAGTCGTCGAGGAGGGTCGCGGGCGGGGGCGGGAGGTCGGCGGCGGAGCGACCCGTGGGTCGGACCTCGCGACGGGTCAGCGGGTCCGCCGCGCTTCCCAGCCCTTCCTGCGCCTCATGCGGCGGAGCGGCCGCCCCCGCCCCCGCCCCCGCGCCCGCGCCCGCGCCCGCCTCCTCTTCGTCCTCCAGTGCGGTCTCGTTGAGCGTCTCGGGAACCCTCAGGATAGCTGGGCGGGCGGGAAGTGGGGCGGGCAGGTGGGTGACGGACGGTAGGGGAGACAAGGGCGATACCGGTACGGCACAGCACGACAGCGCAAGAAACCAAAACCAGGACGGCATGGTAGTAGTTGCAGGAGGAGGAGCAGGAGGAGCAGGAGGAGCAGGAGGAGGAGGAGGAGGAGGAGGAGGAGGAGGAGGAGGCGCAACGGTCCCGGCCCCAGTGCCGCCAGCCTCCGCCTCCGCCTCCGCCGGGGCCGCCCGCGGGGCTCCGCATCGCGCTGAGCCCACCCAGGGCCCCTTCCCCCGCCAGCCACCAGCCGCCTACTTGATCCTCCCCCCCAGGGGGACACCCACCGCGGCCTGGTCTGCCCCTCCCTGGATGGGCCCCATCACACAGGGCCACCCACCCGCCACCCACCCGGGGTCATAAGCCCCACCAGAGGGTTACTACCCCAACCCCCCACCCGCCCACCCACCCTGCCACACATCCCCCTCGTGCACCAGGGCCGCCAACATGCGCTCCAGCTTGCCCGGCTCCAGAGAGAACAGCTGCCGCAGCACATCCACCTCCACAACGATCACCGAGCCGCCGCAGTCCGTGGAACCCCCGTCCCGCAGGCCCCCCGCCGCCGCCGCCGCAGCCGCAGCCGCAGCCGACGCGGCCGCCGCCAGCGCGCCGTCTGCCTCTCCACCTCCTCCCGCCGGCGATTTTCTTCCCCCCGCTGCGGCAGCGTCGCCGCCTCCGCCGCCGCCAGCCTCCTCCGCCGCCGCCAGCGGCCAGCAGCTCCCGTTCTTCCCGTGTCCCGGCCCACTCGCCGGCACAAAGGTTTCGGAGCCGCTCGGCGGCGCCGGAAGTGCCAGATGCACCGTACTGGATGTACTGCAGCTGCCCAGGCCGGCGGCTCCCCGGGCCCCCTGCCCCCTCTCCCCCTGCCCCCCCTCGCCCGGGTCGTCCGGGGCGAGGGTGAGGCCATTGATGGGGTCACACATGGAGGGACGGATGGAGGCGGGGGAGCCGCGCGTGTGACCCCCGCCCGCGAGGGAGAGGCTGTCGGGCGCCGCAACCTCGCTGCGCCGCAGGCTGCTGTCGCCGCCGCCCGACCCCGCCTCCCTCTCCCGCGCGTCGGAGCGGATGGTTTCGAGCAGCGCACACAGGGGCGGCAGCTGGGACCGGGGGCCGGGAGCGGGCTCGAGGATGTCGGTGGCGTCGGAGGTGCCGGTGGGGGGGTGGGCGGGCGACGTCTGGCAGGTTCGGTCGCCGTAGTAGTCGATGCTGGAAGTGAACGGAGGGGCGGAGCGGGGGAGGCAGGGCGAGGGGTATGGGAAGGAGGGAGGGGGCGCGGGGCCCCAGGAGGTGGGCTCATAAGAAGTTAGGCTCACAAACCCGGGGTACGGGGTACGGGGTACGGCATGTGGGAAGTAGCGAATCGGGTGGGGTGGTGGTGGTGGTAGGGGGCCCCGATGGCCGGTCCGGGGTGGGGTAGCTGGGGTGCAAGTACGACAAGAGGTTGAAGGAAAAGGGGCGTAGGGCCCGGTGGCAGTGGGTTTGACAGCAAGCCGCAACCCTTGTGTAGACTGTAGAGGCATGCGGCGGCCAAGCAGGCGGGCTCCTTTCCCCTCTTCCCCGGTGCCTGTGCCTCCCCCGCGTCTTGCCGTGGGGAGGCAGTGGGGTGGGCGGCGGTGAGGGGCCCTCGCGCTGTGGCCCCCGTCCTGGCATCCAGCGCCGCATGTACGAGCCTCCCCGACGCCGTACACGGTGGCGCACCCCGCCCGCCATACGCACAGCAAACAAGTCCACCAATTGCCGACACCCCGCCCGCCCTGCTGCACCCTCCGCCCCCGCCCTGACCCGCGTTGCGCACCGCACCATCCTCCATTTATCACAACCCCCTTCCCTCCCTGGGGCTCCTCGGTATTATAACAGCCGCCAGCGGTCCGCGGACTGCAAGGTGGATTGACGTCGTCGCATCGCTGGAGATCCCTCCCTGGTACAGTTGGCTCTTCACCGGACATTTTGTTCCGGCAGCAGCGCAGTTGGAATACGTCTACCAATTTCCTATACCCTCCCCCTCCCCCTCCCGCTCCCCACCTGGCGCCGTTCTGGTGCAGCACCGCGCCGCTCGGCAGCGCAAAGATGGTCACCGCGATGGGCACCGCCGCCAGCGCCAGACTGTTGCGCCGCTCGCGGGTGACGCGATCCCCCGCGTCGCCGCCGCCACCTCCGCCGCCTCCGCCGCCTCCGCCGCCGCCACCTCCGCCGGCTCCGCCGCGGGACGACCACCGGGAGCCGCCGTTGGAGCCCGCGACGCGGCTGCCCACCACCGACGGCCGCCGGTGCACAGACAGGCGAGGGCCGGGGTTGGAGGGGAACGTGAACTGGCGCGAGAGGCCGTCGGTGGCGAGCAGCGATGTGTCGGCGGTGGCGAGGCTGGCTGCTGCCGCCCGGTGCCGACCGCCCAGCGTGGAGCCGCCGCCGAGCATGCGGGAGGAGAACAGCCGGGCGTCGTGCAGGGCCGCGGCGTACGCCGCGGAGGTCCCGCTCAGGGGCCGCAGCGGCGAGGGCGGCAGCTGGGGCGCGGCGATGAGGCCGCTGGACCGGCTCCGGAAGAGCGCGTGGGAGAGGGGCCGCGCCGAGCCGCGTGGGAGGCCGGGCGCGCTGGGTGGCGGGCTGGGCGAGGACGCGAGGCGCGGGCGGGGCTGGCACATCAGCAGGAGCGCGGGCACGTGTCGGGTTGCGCCGGCGGCGTCCGGTTTGGGCTCGGCCTGACCAATGTTTGAGGAGGGGCGCCTCGGTTTCGGCGGCCGAAGGCATGAGTGCACGAGGGAGCGCCAGCCGCATGTCACAACCGCGACCTTTGGCCGACATGACTCGTCGGGGCACGCGATTTCAAGGTAGAAGGGCAAAATGTTGATGGTTAGGGCCTCTTCGCGGATCTGGCCTGCGACCTCGCGCCGGCTGAGGTTGCACTCCAACACGTGGGGAGCCACAGCATTGGTGCCCTTTGTCATGGTCTCGAGCAAATTGCGCACGCGAAAGCGCAGAGGAGGATTTGATGCCAGTAGATGTCTGAAAATGCTCTTGTCCTCTTGGTCTTTCACGTTGTCGCACGATGCAAGCCGAACCATGGCGTCGTTGTACCATTCCACCACCAGCTCGGCGCCGCCTGATCCGCCCAACGGCTCTTGCTCTAACGCAGCAACTACCACCGGCACGGGCGACGCACCCCATTGCTGGTTCAGTAGCCGTTTACTAGTGAGCATGGACGCTCGTCCGCGGTCACCCCCAGCGCTGACGTCGCCCTGTCTCTGCGCTCCTTAAACAAGTTCACCTGAACACATATTACAGCTTGTATGGCCGACTGCAAGCCTTAAACATGACGAAAAGGTCAGGCCGGGCACAAGTAAAGCTTAATTCCGTAAAACATGCAACATACTGCATGCATGAACGCATTCATCTTTCCACGTTATGTGACCATTTCACAAACTGCAATACATTGCTGACGTCGGCTGGTAAAAGGATTAAGGGCACGTAACGCCGTACGTTATGCTTAATAACCATGGGAACCATCCCGGTCTATCGAGCCGCACTCTTTGTTTTCATTATCCTGACGGATTGTCTACCCGATTCAACGCTGTCGCTACCCAAGTTTCGCACCTGAATTGAGCTGCGGGCTTTGCACGCCAACCAGCCTTATATTTGCGCGCGTGACACTGATAAAATATGGTGTGATATTTGCTTAATTGCAACCTCATTACGGTCGGCGCATGCCGCATGACATATTATGCTCGCCATTACACTAAAATGCAAAGGCTATGGCCTCTGCTAAGATTTCTCCTAACGGCTTGGTATTGGTTTCATGGATATGCATTGATGCACAAGTTTACTGCATTGCAATGCACAGCATGGTTTGCGGAGGACACAAAGAGATAAATAATATGTCGACGATCAGTCATCCGTTTTGGCGAAGCCATCAGATTGCGCGTCCTGGGCCTCATAATGGCCGTTTTTATCAGCACTGTTGTTTGCATATTACAGCCAGGTTTTGTCATCGGTTCTGATGCCATAGTCTGATGGTAAGTTACCCGAACCCAAACAGACCTTCGCCGAGGAAGCACCCCAGTAGTTGCCGAAATAGAAAGCAGTTAAAAATTTGATCAGGATGCAAACTGACACCAATCGATTGGCCCGAATGCGTTCATATAACGTATATGACGGCCTTGAGTTATTCAGTTCGAATTACATCGCCTGCATCAACCAATTTTAGTAGAGCAGAAAGGCGATTGGTCCCGTGTCTTGATCCTGACGCAATAAGCGAAGGACGTCAATACACGTTACATTTTTACACCACATCAGATGTTTGCCACCCGGTCAGGCAACGCATCTCAAGCAGGCACGCTTTTGGTGCGCACGGCTGTGTATGCGGTGGGGGACCTCTTCCCCCCTCCCCCTCCCCCTCCACTCCCCTCCCCTCGCTCTGTGATCAGTCGCATCGCCCGCCCCTCATCGCGCCACGGCGGCACCCATCATCGTCACACGACAGCCTCCCCAGCCTAGCAATCAGGCCCCCTGCCGTTGGATCTGCGTCCGTCCAGTGTGCATTGCTCCGCCCTAATACCACACGCAGTGCGCACCATGCGCCGCCACACCCACCCACCGCCGCGACCATTCGAGACGGCGCACATGCGCAGAAGGCTCGGCCGGGGCTGCCCCGGGTACTCCGTCTCCGCTCAAACAGCCCGCCCCAACTTGGCTCCAACGGCCCGGCCCGCACACCAGGCTCGCCAACCTCCCCCGCCGCCGCGAGCCATCCCCCCCACCCCCGCCGACCCCGCATACCCACCAGAAGCTGCAGCTGCAGCCCCGGAGTCGCAGCTGAGCGCTCAGCTGCCCGACAGGCCAGCAACCCACATGCGCATGGTCGGCGCCCGGGGCACATCGTCACCGCGGCAACGGCACCGGCAATGCAACGGCACACCGACATGGTCGACTGCGGCTGAAATCATTCAACACCGTGTCACCGTGTGTCACCCGTGTCGTCTTGGTGTGTCTGGGGGTAGGTCTGGACCTCGCACGCGGCGAGACCCAAATCCCGCAGCAGCTGCCCTTCCTTGTGCCCTTTGATGTCGCGACGCACGACCTCACGCGCGCCGCTTCGTCGCGCCACCGCACCTTGGCCGTCCGTAATCAATCACACTGCGTTTGGCCCCGCGCCCGCCGCGCCACCGCTCCCGCTGAGGCCACCCCCGACCACCCCCACCCCACTGCCGCCGCTGCCCGCGCCGCCTCCGCCGCCGCTGCCAGCCCCCGACGCCAATGGAATGTTGAGGGTTGCGGTCAACGCCCCCATGAACGCAGAGGAGTTCAAGATGGCGGTGCCCCCCAGGAGCACACGCGGCGTGAGGTTTGCGGCGGCGGAGGAGCCGGCGCCGACGGCGGTGCCGCCACCAGCCGGGCCTGACGCTGCCGCGGCTGCCTGGCGGTCGTTCATCTCGGCCACCGCCTTGGCCTCCTCGTAGGTCGTCCCGCCCACGACGAACACGATCACCTGCGGACAACGCGAACGGAACGCGGCGGCGCGGCGGCAGGGTCGTGGTGGTGTTTGGTGCTTGGATGGCCGAATGAACCATGGCGGGCAACCGTCAGTCAAGGATGGAACGCAGGTAGCGGCCTGGCAAGCCGCCCATATCCGGGCGGTTGCGGTAGCCAGCATGCCTGGTAGTGCATGGCCATATACTCCGGCAAAGTAACCGCAAGGTGATTGGGTCTAGCGACAACGTTTCCTCACATGCAGGCATCATACCCACACGTCCGACGACGTGACAAAGGGACATGACGGAAAGCTTCGGAGATTCGCCAGCTCCCTCCCCCTCCCCCGCCGACGTGCGCAACAGAATCAGCACGGTGCGCAATTCACGGTGGCGCTGATATCAAGGGCGCGGGCGCGGGGTCGGGCGCGGTTCAAGCGGCCACCACTGCTGAACGACTGATCCGACGGGGGACGGCTCAGCGACGGTGCCCGGAGGCACGCCTAGCCAACCTCTGTGCGGCTCAACAGTTTCATGTTTCCGCGCGGCTCGGTTCTCGTTAGATACACCTGGACACCTCTGCCGCCTTTTTAAAATACGGCCAACTTGCCGTATATGCCCCCATTGCCTGTTTTAGCAACCGTCCGTATTTCATTTCTTTGTGTCACGTCGCTGAGCGCGTTTCGGTGCGCCAACCCAGCATACGTCCGCCCGCGGCCGCAGCTGAACGGATGAGCAATCCCTGCGCTTCGGCAATCCTGACCAGCTCTGAGCCGTCTTGTGCCTCTTGCATTGCATGGCAATTTAATTTCCGATTATTTTCGGATGTCCAAAAAATGGCATTATAATCTTATATTTTGCGTAAATAAGTTTTGTATTTACTTGCTGCGTATCATGGTTGCCGAGCCGTTCGATTTTTGTCGTATCGCGGCTTCACACCAACCGCTTCTTGCTTGCTGGCGCACTTACTCAGCCTTTGACCTTGGTTTTTTCTCCATTTGGTTCCCCCTGCTTGTACTTCGCAGCGGGCCTCCCTTGGTTGCCTAATTGAGCACCGCTTTCTCTTCCCCTTCGCAGCACGGGATCCGCAACCGGCTAACACCCGCGATAACATCTGCCCAGGACAGCCCCACCCCGCCCGCCGCCGACGACGACGACGACCGACGCCGCTCCGGCGGCGGCTCCTCATCCATCTGCAGCCTCATCCACACTTCCCATATGCAGGATAATGGGCAGCCGTTTCGCACACGGGCATTTTCGGCCACATTGATAAAACCCTTACATTGCACGCACTCAGCCAGACATTGCACCGGCAAACACAGGGACGCGTCCCCGCACGAGCAGTCGCAGTCGCAGCCGCACCCACCTCCCGCGGAGGCGCCCGCTTGGCATTTGCGGCCATGATGGCAGCCTCCTCGCCCGTAGCCGCCATGTAGGGGTACGCCATGGGGTCCAGTCTGTCCGCCGCCAGCGCCGCCACGGTCTCCGTCAGCAGCGGTGTGTGCTGCGTGTACACGTTATCTACGCCCTGCGCGGATGGACGGAGGCCCGGGGAGCAGGTGTGCGTACGTGCGTGTGTTCAGGAGAAATGTGTGTGTATTTATAAGGAATATATACTATATATATATATATCGAGAAACCCGTCCCACCCAAACCAGTTACCAATATACTTCAGATAATTAACCTGTAAACGACATTGCACCAACACAACAACGGAACAAGGGAGCCGCGCCATCACCGGCTCGGCATACACGACGAAGGCAAAACCCGGGTGATTAGAAAAGAGACCCGCCCAACCCATCCCAAGGACGGGCATGCTTGCCAAATAACCTGCAGCACAAAACCACGGCACGGCAAACCACACGACCGCGCCACCACCGGTGAGCAATGCAGACAGGTAGCTTAACTATGAAGGAAACACAATACATGCGCGGTTGTGTGTGTAAAAGAGAACTGCGTGTGCATGCTATGATACCACCAAGCTCCCGTGTTCGAGAGACCCAGCCGTGTCCTACATGCCCCACCCGACCATCACATGCCCCACCCGACCGTCACATGCCCCACCCGACCGTCACATGCCCCACCCGACCATCACATGCCCCACCCGACCATCACATGCCCCACCCGACCCGACCCTGTCCAAAGGCGCAGGCAGCAGTCCCAAGACACGGACCAGGACAGCCCCGCATGGCCGGCAGGTCCCCGTGGTGCCACCACACACAGGGGGACGCGTCCCCCCGTGTCGACGACACGCAGTCAGGGGCACACCTCACCTGTAGGCCCTTGAGCACGTTACGCGCCTTCTGCAGCAGGTTCCGGCTGCCGTACAGGTCACCCGCGCGGCGCGCCGCACCTCCGTACCGCAGGATGCTCTCCGCCACAGCGTACAGCCGCGGCTCCCTGCGGGGTTGGGGGTTGGGGCCGCGGCGGCGCAGGCGGGCTTAAGAGCGCTAAGGGAGACGGTGCTTCGTGTGGCAGCGCAGGCGACACGCCGAAGCACAACGCGGCGCGCCCCCGACCGATTGCACGCAGTGCAGGGGAGGCAGTGCAGCGGAGGCAGTGCAGAGGCCGGTCAGGGGAGGCCAGACCGAATGGAGAGGGCCTGCCGGCACAGGTTGGCGACCTTCGCTTGCAGGTTGGCTGGCCCACCGGTCCCCCGCTTGCATCGCATCCATCCCCGCCAAAGCCTGCCTGGCAACAGCCCTGATAGGCAACAGCCCTGATAGGGGGATACGAGGATGCCTTCAGACGCACAGACACACAGACCCCCCCGGCCAACCGCACCTGTCCTTGACGCCCGTGCTCGCCAGGAAGTCCAGCAGCTGCCGGACGCGCGGCGTGTCGGGCTCAAAGCGCAGCGCGTACAACGCCACCAGCCGCACCTGGCCGGCGGGCGCACACACACACACACACACGTCCAGGCCGCTCAGGAGACGGAACACGGCCAATCCGCGAGGTGCTCAGCGGGGAGGGGGTGTCGGCGGTTGAGAAAAAGGCTGGACGTCGGGCGGCTATGGAACCGACAGTATTGCACCTGGATCCTTCCGGGAAGATTCCACCGGCTCGCCCTCCCCGCGGGGCCGCCCTCCTTGTCAACCACAGGGTCCTCCGAACGCGGGCTCCCGCCGCCAAATTTTCAGCCCAATCGAAGGAATCGATTCCTTGTCTTTCCCTTGATTGCTAGCGCCTTCACAAAGAAGGCTTCACTCCGATCCGTCGCTCAGGCGCTCCTCGTGCTGACGGGAAAGTCGTCATCCGTCCCACCCGCCTCTCCTCCCCCGCCGCCCTTTCCCCGCCCTCACCTTGTCCACGTCCTTGGTGCCGCTGGCCCGCAGCAACCGGGTCAGCTCGTCGAAGGAGGCGGCGGACGTGAGGCTGGCAGCCGGGTTCGCCAGCTCTTGCTCTGCCTGTGAACACGAGGAGGCGGCACGGCCCAGGTGGGACCCCAGGTGAGAACCCCGGTGGTATGGTTGGGAGCCGGCGGCAGGGCACCGGCGGCGAGGCCAGCACGCCCAGCGCCTGGGCACCGTCAGGGCGACGAAACCGTGACGGATCACATGTCCCCCTCCTGTCCTCCGACGCCGCGGGGCGCAGTCGCGGGGCGCAGTCTGCCCACAGACGCCCGTCCGCCACTGGTCAAGCCCACGCACCTCCGTTCTCCGAACACCGACCCGTCGCTGCCCGAGGCCCGGCCTCTGCGCCTCCCTCCGATGCCCCTGCCCCCCGAACCAAGCCTCCCGTGGGCCCCGTACCATGGAGATCTCCATCAGATTGCGGTTCGCGACCGTCTCGCTGAGCTGCGTCATCAGGTTGACGTGCTTGGACACGTTCCCCTGTATTACCGCAACAGGGGGCGTGTAACACGGGTAGAGGGCGATACAGCGTCTTGGCGGTCAAGAGACAAACTGCACCGACCGCCCGAGCAAGGATCCGGGCACACCGGGCCGCGCGCAGACGCACATCCGGTGCGCTGCAACTGCACAGTCCCGCCGGCTCCAATCCCTCCTCCCTCTTCATTCCTTCATGCGCCGCCAATGCACCAGCGGAACAGCAGTGCGCCCGCCCCGTCCTCCGGCGCCGCGGCCCCCCGCCCCACCTGCAGTCTCTGGAAGTCCGAGTGCTCCAGCACGAAGCGGCGCATGTCCTCCAGGGAGTCCACCTTGGAGTGCTTGGTGGACGCGGACTGGAACTGCTCCACCAGCGCCTTGACGGAGGCGCCCACCTGCGGGGGCGGGGGCGGGGCGGGGGCAAGACGGGGAGAGAGAGGGGAGGAGTATGGGACATTCCGACATTGGCAGGTAGACACGTTGAAGCTGAGAGAGGGAAGGAGCAGGGAAGGCAAACATAGGTGTTGCACTTCTGATTAGTGATGAGAAATAGGAGCGGCGACGTTACATGGAGGGCAACAACTTGAACGTGGGGGAGATGGCGCAGCTCCGCGAGGTGAGGCGGGGGAAACACCAGCCGCATGAAGATTGCAGGCGAAGTACGTATCAACGGAGCCGCCAGCAGGGCCAGGCAAGAGGTACGTGGCAGCTTACGGCGGCAAGTAGTGAGCTTAGTGGCAGTGGGCGCTGGGCGGGGTGGCCGCCCCTCAACACAAGACGCCCGCAGAATGCGGAGGGCCACCCATGTGCCCCCATCTGCCCCCCGGGTCGACCTCCCCGGCCAGCCTCCACACACACAGACACCCTCCTTGACACCCACCTCGCCGAAGTTGCGGTACAAGTGCCGCCGCAGGAAGTCGTCCTGCCGAGCGTCGAATACAATCTCCCGATACTGCTCCGGAACCTGCAGTGCCCCACCACCGGGAACCGGCACAGCACAGACGGGCCGCCGTGAAAGCCACGACCTCACTCGATACGGAGTGGTGACCATGGCATGCTCTGAAGCGATGGCCTTGCGTGTGGTCAGGCCCCTTACCGCCTCTCGTTTCCAAACCCAGCTCTTCAGACCGATCCATGGTGCAACCAGCATATGACCACCATTCACTTCGCCGTCTCCATACCCGGCATGTCCCCCCCTCTGTCAACGGCAAGGACGCCGATCGACCAACTCCGCGCCCTTGTCTCGGCACCGGCTCCCCCGCATCCGCCTCCCCTTCCGCGCCCATCACGCTCCCTGATCCAGGAGCTCCGCTACATGTCCCGGCCGGCCGGCCGGCCAGTAGCACTGCAACCGCGCAACACGACGCAGCCCCACCTTGGTGCTGGTCAGGTGCACCAGGTTGTCGTTGATGCCCACCAGCTCGTGGACCATGGCCTGGTAGGACCACTGTGAGGAGAGGGACCGACCAAGGGGGGGACCGACGAAGGGAAACCAGTCGGCAAACTGGGGCAGCTTTGGACGGTACGTTCCAAGCAAACCCGCAAGCAAGCGCGTAAGGCGTTTTCCCTGCTCCGGACATGTTGCCACAGGGTGACTGCCACTACCACTACCCCCCGCCCGGGTTTGTTCTGCGGGTTTATTTATTTTTCTCAACTTAACCCCCGTCCCGCTTTGGAGCCGCTGCCTAGCCTGACTCTTGCCTTGTGCCCACTGTTCCTCGCGCCTCCCTCCCAGTACTGGCACACACCCATCGGTGCCCGCAGACAGTCCTTTCGTTATCAGAAATCCCTTTCGTCATCATAACAACCCTCATTTGCTCCCTTTAACCGCCTCCCTTCCCTGTAACCCCTCCCGTCCCTTCCCACCTGGCTAAGCAGCGGCGTCACCGGGTCGTCCCGTCGGTCAAGCAGCAGCACCACGGGCGGGGCGGAGCGGGACACACCAAAGTCGAACACCGCCGCCTCCTGCAGGCCGCAGCCGACAGACCAGAGGCAATCGGTCACCAAAGGCACCGTCAGCACAGCACACCCGCGACGGGCAGAGGACCCGAAGCCCTGCGCCAATATTGAGTTCCTGCGTCCTGAGCGCCACGGAGCAGCGTCACAGCTTCAAGCGGACGGCGCGGACGAACGTTCCTATCACGGCCCCATGGGTCCCCGGCGAATATGATAACATGCCACCCATCCGCACACACCTGCTTGTAAGTCAGAAGGTGCAGGCTCTTGGCCAGCTGCGCCACCAGCTCCGAGCCGCGCTGATAGCGGATGATCGGCCGCCGCCGCAGTGCCAGGAACACCGCTGAAAGGCCCTGGGGGCCGGTGCGCGCGAGCGCGGATGTGCAGATGGCAGCACGGCCCGGGATGGCGAGGGAGTACGGCACACGGACGCGCCCGGGATGGCGAGGGAGTACGGCACACGGACGCGCCCGGGATGGCGAGGGAGTACGGCACACGGACGCGCCCACCCAGCCCAAGTCCCATCACATTCCCCGGCTTGCCTGCACGCAGCGGTCGATGAGCTCGTACTCGGCCGCTGACGGCGCCGCCCCCGGCTGGCGCACAGAGAAGAACAGCTCGTTCCGCGGCACCGGGATGACGAAATGGTGCGGGTCGGGGACCATGAAGTCCGCGTAGTCCTCCTGCACCCGCCCGGTGGCATGGGCGCCGGGGCGCGGCAGAGGACGAAATCGTTTACCATTTTCCTACTTCTGCCCCGAAACCCAGTGCGGCATGTCACCGTGCGCGCGATAGGTTGCGCTGCAAGTGGGTGTGCGGCGCTGGATGTGCGGGGCTCGCGGTGCGGCATGTTCCGGTGGGTTGCGTCCCACGCCGAGGCCACCTCGAAATTCCCCATTCCCACAGTAACTCGCTAGACCCCGCCTTGGCGCGCCCGGCTGTATTCTTGAACCGCGCCTGCCTTCGAGCTGTTCGCACCTTAACCAAGCAAGCCAAGGACCTGCCCACCGGCACTGGTACCACTGCCGCCGGATTACCCACTCCCAACGGGGCTCACCTGCGCCTCTAACACCCGCTCGCCCGCTGCGTCCGCCTCCGCGAGCTCCTGAAGAAACATGCTGCTAGCGGAGCTGAGCAGGTTGGTGAAGTCTGCAAGGGGGGCCAGAGCGTGGGGGGTGAGCGGCACAGAGAGCGCAGGTGGTGGCGATGGTGGTGATGCCGGTGAGTAGGTCAGGCCAATACGCGCACGCAGATCGCACACAGAGCAATCCATGTAGTAACATGAACGCCCATGAAAGTGCAGTGGGTGCCTGAGTCTGCGACACCATCGCCCAACGTGTCCGTACTGAAGCACACCGTGTCATCCAGATCGCGCGTACGTCAGTCAAGCACCTAGCGCCTTTGGATACCCGCACGCACCAAGGAATCCGATACAGCCCGATAACACACGATGGACGACCTCGTCAGTCAGAGTGGCTGATATGCTGCCTGTCTCAGCCAAGGCTATCATTGTGCGGCCAGTGTCGCTGCACCCACCACAGGCAGTCCGCCATATTCCCCGACTGCCGCCGTACACCCCGGGAAAGCACCCTTTGCCCGTCCAATAATTTGGCTCAGACTGTACAGCACGCATGGAAAGGCACCAGCCATCTGGCTGTTCCCATTTGTAGGAAGCAACAACTCACGCAGGTGGTAGTGCTGGTACCGAGGTGACTTCAGCTCACGCTTCAGCAGCACGATGTTTTCCCTGGTTGGTCGCAGAAAGCATACTGCCTGCATCCGTATGAGGTATACGGTCACATGGGACAAATACTGGGATGTTGGCACTCCAGCTGTTCCAGCTGATTAACACACCGTCAGCTCTGAATGATTGCGCCCGTCGTTCTTTTCAATATACTCCACGTGCACAACATTCTTCTCAGCCAGCTCTGTTCGGCCATACACTGTAGACCAAATCCGCATAGTTTCCTTGTCCAGAATGAGCCCCTTGTACCCTTGCGGTCCTTCCAGCATGCACTTGATGTACGAGCGGACAATTTTGGTCATGTCCATGTTTGCAAGCGCTTCCTGCCGCGCCCTGTCGTGGGGTGGCACGGCTGGTTGACGCGTTGAAGCCATTCGTGTGTAAGGTCCATCCATGATGCCGGATCAAGTTGAAGTTGATGTATCTGTTGTATCATTCAACACATCAGTCAGAAGGGGCTTCCGGAAGCATTTTGCACAACAGTAAGTATATATCCTGGCAATTGAGCAATACAAGCATCCGATAACCAAGTTGATGCATATAGGTGTATTTGGCTATTCCCTGTGTCCGTGTAGCTTCCTACGTGACCTGGACTTTCCTTGGTTTCGGAGGTTTATTAGCTCCTGCTCCGCAAACAAGCCTGGAGCAATGCATGTTCACCATGGCATTCTTCACCGCAATTTGGTGCTTTCCATGATTATGTCATGCCAATTAGGAGCAACAAGCACTTGAACCGTGTTCCTGCTTGCTCGTCCCCAGAGGTCCTTGCCGATGGATCCAGTGTATGCGGGCATACAGGCCTGTGCGTCACCTGCCGCGCCAGCATCTTCGATGTCCTTACCATCCATGAGATGCGCACACCCAGACGTGCTGCCCACGTCACAGCGAGCCACGGAGCTGAGGGTACCCAGCGGGGGTCGGACTTCGGGTAATCGTTACACGGACCGTGTCACGGCGCCGTGTAACGGAACATCAATTTTGTGTATAAGATTCCTGTTAGCAATTATCCATGATAACAGATGGATGGTGAGGTGGGGTTCGCAGTTTTACCGTTGCAACAACTGGCTGTCAACTCTTTCGCCACCCCTCTCATCGGCTCACCGCGGTCTCCCCAGCACGAAACGACTGTAGAAGCCTCCTCACCATATCACACACTGCCAAACTGAATCCGCGCCATCACCTGCTATCAAGACCTTTATAGTCGGTTTTACGCTCTGTAGGAGGAGACTTTGGCGGTTGCAGCTTGTCCGGTTGTGTCTGGTTGTGTTCGGTGTGAAGTGCCTGTAATGTAGCGATTTCCTGAGCCTCACTCTGCATGCGATTACCAAAGTTAAAGGGGGCGTCGGCGTGCGGGCCGGTTCTGATGCTGTAGATAAGCTAGATAAACCCTATAACCAGACATCGACATGCATTCTGATGCCCAGGGAAGCAGGTGGACGGGGCGACTGTGCGCTCTACGGACCATTGGCGCCCTTAATAGGGTTCGGCAGTTTCTTCAGCCCGGTGGGACCGTACGGGCAGGCCCCTGATGGTGGCTCGCGAGGCCCCGTTACCCTCCAAGACTACGGGCCATCGCCGGAGAAGTGAGCCCGCCTTGGTTGGAGTGTTGGTTCGCTGCTAGGGACGCCCTGGTGGCTAACTATCCCTGAGCGGGCTTTATCCCTGAGCGGGCTGTGGATGGTTCTCAGGAACGGGGTGGTTCCGTGGGCACCGGGAGTATGCAGGGTGAGGACGCTTCGGCTCACCGATGACCCGCGGGGTCCGCTGTGACATCCTTAATAATGCACGCTGAGGGTAACTTAGACGATGTCGGGAAGGTGGTTGCGATTTCGGAGCAATCCACTGAGCCTGTATTCATGTATGCATAACGATCATGTGTATACTGACAATACTGAATGCCGTCTCACGAATGGTGGTGCGCACGAAAGGACTCTCGCCGCGAACAATGAGGCGTGGTTATGTGCCAATATCCCTGTGGTTCATGGTCAGAACCGTTGTGCTTTAACGTTAGCAGTCAGGCACACGGAAACTTAGTTGCCCCGCGTGCAAGGTGCAACATACCGCTTTGCCGCACAAGGCACAACCGCTTCTAGCGTGCAACAGGCATGTAGACTGAGGTTTGGAGACCATGCGGTTACGAAGATCGCTTGGTGCGTGGCGGGCGTGGTACTCGTCGGGTCACCGTCGGTGCATCCAGAGCGAGCGATGCGACAGCTGGCGTAGCGTCGTCTAGAGCCGTGGCTAACGATGGTCAGACAGCTTTTAGTCTAGGCCCGGCCAGTGCTACCGACTGCCAAAGCACTCATGCCGGGAAGGAGACAAGCGTGCGGGGGGCCACTGTCCCCATCCCCCTGACAGTGGCCCCCCTGTGTCTTTCATTACATCCCTGCTCCCCGCGATGATCAACCAACCGTGTGTGGGCACGCTCGGCGTAACTTTGGCCCGCGAATAAAGACAATAAACTCTACCACGAATGAAGACACCGATGATATGAACGAATGAACCTCGCAACGGAGTCCTTCCCAAAAGATCTCAAAAGATCTTAAACAAGCAACAGCAAGCAACACCGTGCCAACCACCAAACCAAGCCGCGTCAACGTCGGAGCAACCCATTTGAAACCGATCTCCGTCACTGTGCCTGCTGCTTGCTAGGCGCATAGCTGCTGCCGCCCATCGCTCCACCAGCGGGAAGACGCAAGCAGAGCGCCGTACACCTGCTGTACATACGGCAAACATGCGCGAACACCATCCAGCGATTCGTATGGTGGATCAAGCTACAGACATAATTGACTGATGACCGAATGATGGTCGTTTTTCGCCTTAAGGGGCATCCTTCGAAACACTTCTGGACGCCCGACGCCCGCGGCTCCCACCGCTGGGAACTCGGGTTGCGTGGGCGGGGCTGTGTCGTGCTGCGGGTGTCGATCCTGGACCTCGACTTGCAACGGACAGGTGCGCCACCCACGGCAGCGAGGGAGATGTTGAGCGAGTAATGAGGAAACGCAGTGCCGAATGGCCCTAGCTGAAATCGCACACGGTATGGCAGTCAGTCCTTCCTCGACCAAGTACAGCAGCTGCACAAACCCAATCTGACCCAGCACGCCTGACCCATCGGGATCCGCGCGCAGACACACGCACGTGATTCGGAGCCACCCATAGGGCTCACCTGGATTCGTGCCAAAACCTCCGCGGGCGGGGTTTCTCGCGGCTGGTAGGTAGGCGGCATCGATGACTCACTTGCTTGGGGAGTCCGAACGACAACGAACATTTATGCATTCACGCAAAACGCCCTTCAATACCCAAAGTACATGTAGGAGGCAGGCATCCCGTGTGCTTTCAGTGTGACCCCATACATGCGCTTTACAACCTTTGTCTCGCGCGTTGACAGCAGATCACGTCCCGCGCCAGCAGCACCCAGCAGGTCTTGGCAGGTACTTGACGCCCGGCGCCCGCGGCTCCCACCGCTGGGAACTCGGGTTGCGTGGGCGGGGCTGTGTCGTGCTGCGGGTGTCGATCCTGGACCTCGACTTGCAACGGACAGGTGCGCCACCCACGGCAGCGAGGGAGATGTTGAGCGAGTAATGAGGAAACGCAGTGCCGAATGGCCCTAGCTGAAATCGCACACGGTATGGCAGTCAGTCCTTCCTCGACCAAGTACAGCAGCTGCACAAACCCAATCTGACCCAGCACGCCTGACCCATCGGGATCCGCGCGCAGACACACGCACGTGATTCGGAGCCACCCATAGGGCTCACCTGGATTCGTGCCAAAACCTCCGCGGGCGGGGCGCCGCTGGGGTTTCTCGCGGCTGGTAGGTAGGCGGCATCGATGACTCACTTGCTTGGGGAGTCCGAACGACAACGAACATTTATGCATTCACGCAAAACGCCCTTCAATACCCAAAGTACATGTAGGAGGCAGGCATCCCGTGTGCTTTCAGTGTGACCCCATACATGCGCTTTACAACCTTTGTCTCGCGCGTTGACAGCAGATCACGTCCCGCGCCAGCAGCACCCAGCAGGTCTTGGCAGGTACTTGACGCCCGGCGCCCGCGGCTCCCACCGCTGGGAACTCGGGTTGCGTGGGCGGGGCTGTGTCGTGCTGCGGGTGTCGATCCTGGACCTCGACTTGCAACGGACAGGTGCGCCACCCACGGCAGCGAGGGAGATGTTGAGCGAGTAATGAGGAAACGCAGTGCCGAATGGCCCTAGCTGAAATCGCACACGGTATGGCAGTCAGTCCTTCCTCGACCAAGTACAGCAGCTGCACAAACCCAATCTGACCCAGCACGCCTGACCCATCGGGATCCGCGCGCAGACACACGCACGTGATTCGGAGCCACCCATAGGGCTCACCTGGATTCGTGCCAAAACCTCCGCGGGCGGGGCGCCGCTGGGGTTTCTCGCGGCTGGTAGGTAGGCGGCATCGATGACTCACTTGCTTGGGGAGTCCGAACGACAACGAACATTTATGCATTCACGCAAAACGCCCTTCAATACCCAAAGTACATGTAGGAGGCAGGCATCCCGTGTGCTTTCAGTGTGACCCCATACATGCGCTTTACAACCTTTGCCTCGCGCGTTGACAGCAGATCACGTCCCGCGCCAGCAGCACCCAGCAGGTCTTGGCAGGTACTTGACGCCCGGCGCCCGCGGCTCCCACCGCTGGGAACTCGGGTTGCGTGGGCGGGGCTGTGTCGTGCTGCGGGTGTCGATCCTGGACCTCGACTTGCAACGGACAGGTGCGCCACCCACGGCAGCGAGGGAGATGTTGAGCGAGTAATGAGGAAACGCAGTGCCGAATGGCCCTAGCTGAAATCGCACACGGTATGGCAGTCAGTCCTTCCTCGACCAAGTACAGCAGCTGCACAAACCCAATCTGACCCAGCACGCCTGACCCATCGGGATCCGCGCGCAGACACACGCACGTGATTCGGAGCCACCCATAGGGCTCACCTGGATTCGTGCCAAAACCTCCGCGGGCGGGGCGCCGCTGGGGTTTCTCGCGGCTGGTAGGTAGGCGGCATCGATGACTCACTTGCTTGGGGAGTCCGAACGACAACGAACATTTATGCATTCACGCAAAACGCCCTTCAATACCCAAAGTACATGTAGGAGGCAGGCATCCCGTGTGCTTTCAGTGTGACCCCATACATGCGCTTTACAACCTTTGTCTCGCGCGTTGACAGCAGATCACGTCCCGCGCCAGCAGCACCCAGCAGGTCTTGGCAGGTACTTGACGCCCGGCGCCCGCGGCTCCCACCGCTGGGAACTCGGGTTGCGTGGGCGGGGCTGTGTCGTGCTGCGGGTGTCGATCCTGGACCTCGACTTGCAACGGACAGGTGCGCCACCCACGGCAGCGAGGGAGATGTTGAGCGAGTAATGAGGAAACGCAGTGCCGAATGGCCCTAGCTGAAATCGCACACGGTATGGCAGTCAGTCCTTCCTCGACCAAGTACAGCAGCTGCACAAACCCAATCTGACCCAGCACGCCTGACCCATCGGGATCCGCGCGCAGACACACGCACGTGATTCGGAGCCACCCATAGGGCTCACCTGGATTCGTGCCAAAACCTCCGCGGGCGGGGCGCCGCTGGGGTTTCTCGCGGCTGGTAGGTAGGCGGCATCGATGACTCACTTGCTTGGGGAGTCCGAACGACAACGAACATTTATGCATTCACGCAAAACGCCCTTCAATACCCAAAGTACATGTAGGAGGCAGGCATCCCGTGTGCTTTCAGTGTGACCCCATACATGCGCTTTACAACCTTTGCCTCGCGCGTTGACAGCAGATCACGTCCCGCGCCAGCAGCACCCAGCAGGTCTTGGCAGGTACTTGACGCCCGGCGCCCGCGGCTCCCACCGCTGGGAACTCGGGTTGCGTGGGCGGGGCTGTGTCGTGCTGCGGGTGTCGATCCTGGACCTCGACTTGCAACGGACAGGTGCGCCACCCACGGCAGCGAGGGAGATGTTGAGCGAGTAATGAGGAAACGCAGTGCCGAATGGCCCTAGCTGAAATCGCACACGGTATGGCAGTCAGTCCTTCCTCGACCAAGTACAGCAGCTGCACAAACCCAATCTGACCCAGCACGCCTGACCCATCGGGATCCGCGCGCAGACACACGCACGTGATTCGGAGCCACCCATAGGGCTCACCTGGATTCGTGCCAAAACCTCCGCGGGCGGGGCGCCGCTGGGGTTTCTCGCGGCTGGTAGGTAGGCGGCATCGATGACTCACTTGCTTGGGGAGTCCGAACGACAACGAACATTTATGCATTCACGCAAAACGCCCTTCAATACCCAAAGTACATGTAGGAGGCAGGCATCCCGTGTGCTTTCAGTGTGACCCCATACATGCGCTTTACAACCTTTGCCTCGCGCGTTGACAGCAGATCACGTCCCGCGCCAGCAGCACCCAGCAGGTCTTGGCAGGTACTTGACGCCCGGCGCCCGCGGCTCCCACCGCTGGGAACTCGGGTTGCGTGGGCGGGGCTGTGTCGTGCTGCGGGTGTCGATCCTGGACCTCGACTTGCAACGGACAGGTGCGCCACCCACGGCAGCGAGGGAGATGTTGAGCGAGTAATGAGGAAACGCAGTGCCGAATGGCCCTAGCTGAAATCGCACACGGTATGGCAGTCAGTCCTTCCTCGACCAAGTACAGCAGCTGCACAAACCCAATCTGACCCAGCACGCCTGACCCATCGGGATCCGCGCGCAGACACACGCACGTGATTCGGAGCCACCCATAGGGCTCACCTGGATTCGTGCCAAAACCTCCGCGGGCGGGGCGCCGCTGGGGTTTCTCGCGGCTGGTAGGTAGGCGGCATCGATGACTCACTTGCTTGGGGAGTCCGAACGACAACGAACATTTATGCATTCACGCAAAACGCCCTTCAATACCCAAAGTACATGTAGGAGGCAGGCATCCCGTGTGCTTTCAGTGTGACCCCATACATGCGCTTTACAACCTTTGCCTCGCGCGTTGACAGCAGATCACGTCCCGCGCCAGCAGCACCCAGCAGGTCTTGGCAGGTACTTGACGCCCGGCGCCCGCGGCTCCCACCGCTGGGAACTCGGGTTGCGTGGGCGGGGCTGTGTCGTGCTGCGGGTGTCGATCCTGGACCTCGACTTGCAACGGACAGGTGCGCCACCCACGGCAGCGAGGGAGATGTTGAGCGAGTAATGAGGAAACGCAGTGCCGAATGGCCCTAGCTGAAATCGCACACGGTATGGCAGTCAGTCCTTCCTCGACCAAGTACAGCAGCTGCACAAACCCAATCTGACCCAGCACGCCTGACCCATCGGGATCCGCGCGCAGACACACGCACGTGATTCGGAGCCACCCATAGGGCTCACCTGGATTCGTGCCAAAACCTCCGCGGGCGGGGCGCCGCTGGGGTTTCTCGCGGCTGGTAGGTAGGCGGCATCGATGACTCACTTGCTTGGGGAGTCCGAACGACAACGAACATTTATGCATTCACGCAAAACGCCCTTCAATACCCAAAGTACATGTAGGAGGCAGGCATCCCGTGTGCTTTCAGTGTGACCCCATACATGCGCTTTACAACCTTTGTCTCGCGCGTTGACAGCAGATCACGTCCCGCGCCAGCAGCACCCAGCAGGTCTTGGCAGGTACTTGACGCCCGGCGCCCGCGGCTCCCACCGCTGGGAACTCGGGTTGCGTGGGCGGGGCTGTGTCGTGCTGCGGGTGTCGATCCTGGACCTCGACTTGCAACGGACAGGTGCGCCACCCACGGCAGCGAGGGAGATGTTGAGCGAGTAATGAGGAAACGCAGTGCCGAATGGCCCTAGCTGAAATCGCACACGGTATGGCAGTCAGTCCTTCCTCGACCAAGTACAGCAGCTGCACAAACCCAATCTGACCCAGCACGCCTGACCCATCGGGATCCGCGCGCAGACACACGCACGTGATTCGGAGCCACCCATAGGGCTCACCTGGATTCGTGCCAAAACCTCCGCGGGCGGGGCGCCGCTGGGGTTTCTCGCGGCTGGTAGGTAGGCGGCATCGATGACTCACTTGCTTGGGGAGTCCGAACGACAACGAACATTTATGCATTCACGCAAAACGCCCTTCAATACCCAAAGTACATGTAGGAGGCAGGCATCCCGTGTGCTTTCAGTGTGACCCCATACATGCGCTTTACAACCTTTGTCTCGCGCGTTGACAGCAGATCACGTCCCGCGCCAGCAGCACCCAGCAGGTCTTGGCAGGTACTTGACGCCCGGCGCCCGCGGCTCCCACCGCTGGGAACTCGGGTTGCGTGGGCGGGGCTGTGTCGTGCTGCGGGTGTCGATCCTGGACCTCGACTTGCAACGGACAGGTGCGCCACCCACGGCAGCGAGGGAGATGTTGAGCGAGTAATGAGGAAACGCAGTGCCGAATGGCCCTAGCTGAAATCGCACACGGTATGGCAGTCAGTCCTTCCTCGACCAAGTACAGCAGCTGCACAAACCCAATCTGACCCAGCACGCCTGACCCATCGGGATCCGCGCGCAGACACACGCACGTGATTCGGAGCCACCCATAGGGCTCACCTGGATTCGTGCCAAAACCTCCGCGGGCGGGGCGCCGCTGGGGTTTCTCGCGGCTGGTAGGTAGGCGGCATCGATGACTCACTTGCTTGGGGAGTCCGAACGACAACGAACATTTATGCATTCACGCAAAACGCCCTTCAATACCCAAAGTACATGTAGGAGGCAGGCATCCCGTGTGCTTTCAGTGTGACCCCATACATGCGCTTTACAACCTTTGTCTCGCGCGTTGACAGCAGATCACGTCCCGCGCCAGCAGCACCCAGCAGGTCTTGGCAGGTACTTGACGCCCGGCGCCCGCGGCTCCCACCGCTGGGAACTCGGGTTGCGTGGGCGGGGCTGTGTCGTGCTGCGGGTGTCGATCCTGGACCTCGACTTGCAACGGACAGGTGCGCCACCCACGGCAGCGAGGGAGATGTTGAGCGAGTAATGAGGAAACGCAGTGCCGAATGGCCCTAGCTGAAATCGCACACGGTATGGCAGTCAGTCCTTCCTCGACCAAGTACAGCAGCTGCACAAACCCAATCTGACCCAGCACGCCTGACCCATCGGGATCCGCGCGCAGACACACGCACGTGATTCGGAGCCACCCATAGGGCTCACCTGGATTCGTGCCAAAACCTCCGCGGGCGGGGCGCCGCTGGGGTTTCTCGCGGCTGGTAGGTAGGCGGCATCGATGACTCACTTGCTTGGGGAGTCCGAACGACAACGAACATTTATGCATTCACGCAAAACGCCCTTCAATACCCAAAGTACATGTAGGAGGCAGGCATCCCGTGTGCTTTCAGTGTGACCCCATACATGCGCTTTACAACCTTTGCCTCGCGCGTTGACAGCAGATCACGTCCCGCGCCAGCAGCACCCAGCAGGTCTTGGCAGGTACTTGACGCCCGGCGCCGCGGCTCCCACCGCTGGGAACTCGGGTTGCGTGGGCGGGGCTGTGTCGTGCTGCGGGTGTCGATCCTGGACCTCGACTTGCAACGGACAGGTGCGCCACCCACGGCAGCGAGGGAGATGTTGAGCGAGTAATGAGGAAACGCAGTGCCGAATGGCCCTAGCTGAAATCGCACACGGTATGGCAGTCAGTCCTTCCTCGACCAAGTACAGCAGCTGCACAAACCCAATCTGACCCAGCACGCCTGACCCATCGGGATCCGCGCGCAGACACACGCACGTGATTCGGAGCCACCCATAGGGCTCACCTGGATTCGTGCCAAAACCTCCGCGGGCGGGGCGCCGCTGGGGTTTCTCGCGGCTGGTAGGTAGGCGGCATCGATGACTCACTTGCTTGGGGAGTCCGAACGACAACGAACATTTATGCATTCACGCAAAACGCCCTTCAATACCCAAAGTACATGTAGGAGGCAGGCATCCCGTGTGCTTTCAGTGTGACCCCATGCGCTTTACAACCTTTGCCTCGCGCGTTGACAGCAGATCACGTCCCGCGCCAGCAGCACCCAGCAGGTCTGGGGCTGTGTCGTGCTTGGATGTCGCGTTTATAGCGTATTCGGGGTATTCATGTAGTGACATTATACTCTCATGTTAAGCATATTATGTTGTGCTATCTTGGCTGTGAAGCCATCTCTTCCATGAGCGACGGGGCCAACACACCTCGAGATCCTGCCAGCGACGTTATCCTTCTCTCGTGATTGTTCATTGATAAAGCTGACCGTTTCTCTGTTAGGTCGGTCGTAGCAAGGGTAATCAACCCTTGGTCGTAGCGAGGGCTTGTGGGCTTGCACCAACACTGCTGATGTATGTTATTCCCTTCCAGGTTGACTATGTCTAATTTGTAGCATTTCTCGAACCTAGGCAAACAGTCGCAATTGGTGCAAGAATGTTTTTGATCTGTTTATCAACTGAGGTTTTTAACTTTTCAATAGTACATTGTCTTATATTTGCAGCAACCATATGCAGCTATGAATGCAACCATAAGAAAATCCGCAGGACGGTTTTGTTGTCGACCCACCCGTACCCAGCGAGCGAAAACTTGAAACCAGAATCACAACCCGACAAAGATAGCGCAACGTATGCACGTGAATTATTGAAAGATGGATACGCCTTACATGCTTACCCGATTCGTCGTTTACGTGGATGGGCAGCTGATGCCAAGGCAGCGTAACTACTCGTGCGCACTCAGTAGGTCAGAAATCTTTTCGTTTATCAAAATCAAGGCATATTCTGGGAAGGCCTAGTGGTGGGCGGCCCTGGGGACCTCGGCCGTGCGCTTCTTACTGTGTCTGCTTTCCGGAGAACACTGCTGCCCCACCCGCGAGGCCACGGGAGTGGACAAGCTGGTCGGGGACGCGGGGGACGAGTCCAGCGGGTGCTCCGCAAGGTCGGGGGCGCCAGGGATCCAGCAAGGATGCTCAGCAGCATCGGTGAACGCGGGCCGCGCGCTGGACTGCGCGACCCTACGCACGCGGAGGTTGGGCCCCAGCCGTCGCTCAAGACCCAAGATTTGGCTGCACAAAACATGAAGCTACATATATCAGTGTCTGTCTGGGTGTCTGTCTGGACCGGTGCAACCCGTGGAGTCGGAGGTTGAGCCCCTGTCGGTAGCGGCCCCCACGGCATCCGTCTGCGCGCCCAGTGAACCAAGCACTTTCCCATCACCGAGCGTTGCGCCCCTCGCAGGCGGTGCGCTTGTCCACAATAAGGTGGATGACATTGCGAGCCGTCACATCCGAGGGGCTGGACAGCTCGCGGAGGGCGCCGGCATCGCGTAGCGCTCCTGGTGGTGGTGGTGGTGGTGGAGGGGATGGCGCCGGGTGGAAGACGGTGGGGGGAGATCAGGGGTTCAGGCACGCACCCAGTGCGCCGCAGGTGACCGCTAGCCTTCATGTGAATCCCGAGTAGAAGGGAGGCGACCTCGACCGCGGGCCAACGTCGCCTAAGCAACCACCAACCAGTCAGCCGTCCGAGATCGCGTTCGCATCCTTGATGAACTCTCCAGGGAGCTTGGCGGGTATCGCATCCGTTTCGCATAAACCCCCATGCGACCCCGTAACACGCATCGCTTGTTCGCGCAAAGCCCTTCCGTCCTGGGCCCCAACCTGCCGCCTGCCGCTCTCTCTTACCTCCTCCACGGGCCCCAGCATGCGGATCCTTGACACGCTTCCCCGCACCACCCCATTGATGAATGAATCAAGGTTACAGCGGACGCCAAAACGATCAACGGTGTATACCAGGGCAAGCCCCAGCAGGCCCCACCGACAAGGCGGCAAGACACCTCCAGACCTCAACGCCGCGAAAAAAAACCGCACCGGGCCATGACCCCCCCAGACAGACACCGAAGCAAGCAGAGGCGCACAGCGGGGTAACATTACCAAAGGGATAGGCACAGCAAAGGGCGGGATTCCCAGAAGTGGATAAAGCCAAGCACGGGAAGGTCGCCCGCACAGGCACCCCATTGCCCAGCTGCCACCACCCCTGGAGCACCCAGCGCTGCACCCTCTCGAGGTCTTGGAAGACCCACGCCTGGCTCGTGACAGTGCTTATCCACAGTGCCCATTGATGTTGAACGCAGGGTGGCTATCTTAAGATATAAATATATATTCGGCCGAATTTGATAGATACTTTCCCTCGGTAGGAAAATGGGGTTTTAGATACTCATGGCCTCTCGCACGGGGAAAAGCCCCCTTTGAGTAGATACACAGCCGGCAAAAGCTCCCTCCGACAGATACTTTCAGCACGATTGGGCAAGGAGTATCTCCGGCCGTAGATACTCTGCAAAATAAGATAGCCACCCTGGTTGAACGTCTTGATCAGGTCGTCCGTCATGACGCAGGGGCTGCCCAGTGCCCACGATCACCTTGTCCACGTATCTGGCTCCGGGGGCGGGATGTAACGGGATTTCCCATTAGATCGGTTAATGGACAGCTGGCGTGGCGTCGTCTAGAGCCGTTGCTAACGATGGTCGGATAGCTTCCAGTCTAGGCCCGGCGAGTGCGACCGACTTCCCGCCCGGAACGAGACGGTGAGTTTGTTCTGAGATGCACCTCACGACAGAACAGAGTGGAGGAAACGCCGGCGGGTCAGTACCGTCAGGCCGCGGGGACTCTGCTGCCAGTCTATCTGTCTGCATCATACCAATCGACCAATGTGATGACCCAAGCGGATGCTCCAACTTGCGGCGCAGTCCAGTGCACCTTCGGCACTTTCGGTGGTCTTCGCCATGTCCGTGCGGTAATCCGTGCACCACCAGCGCACGTGTTCTCGTCGATGCTGGGGCACAATTGAGTGCCATGTGAGGGGCTTAGCTGCGCCCACCTACACACGTGTGTGAAGGTTGCCACGACCTGTGTGCTTGTTGCGTGCGGCACATGGCCTCGGCCACGCAACAGGCTACAACCAAAGTGGGAGGCTAAACACGATTTAGACGGACTTACAAATGCTGGCTAGCTTTGCGGCCGCATAGGAGGACGTTCTCCCTGATGCGGATCGGGAAATTTACGGTGACGCCACAGGAGCAGGCCTCCAAGCACAGTCCACGCCCCGAAAAGCGCCCCGACAGCGAAGTCCACTTTAGCTCACAGCCGTGGTATGGCCAAAACGCCGAAGGAAACCCTCATCGCACTGGTCTGCGCAACACACCAGGTGTGCCGCGTTTCCCATACGACACCGCGGGTCTGTGTCCTCCCAGCCCAAACCTCTCAGGCAGCAGGTAATGCCACTTGGCCCATGTCGTTACCTGCCAACGCAACCAGCGCCGTGCCCACTACGGTGGCTGCCAAGCTCACCCATTGCCATACAAACGCTCTCCTATGCCGCGCACACGAATATGGCAATATGGTCATGGTATGGCAGTATGGCGATGCCAGTAAAAGAGCCACAGACGGCTGAGCGCAGCCATGGACAGGCGCGAGGGTAATGATATGCAATTGCCTGCCTGAATTGTACAGCGGAACCCATGATGCAAAAGCGCATGAGGGACAAAACCCGGCAACACTGCCAACCCAACACGCAGCCGCACCCAGCGGGGCATCACGACCACGGGGGGCACAGGCGACAACACATCCAAGGCACACAGGACCAGGACAACGAATCACCCCGCGCCGCCCGTGGTCGATGGGCCGCAGCTGTCAACACACCGTCGTGTGACACCAATGTAATAAATCTCCTCACGGACAGCGCTCATAGAAACATTCTTATGCTCCCGCTCCCTGACGAACATGCTTCGCCACAGCGATCCAAGATACCCCACACCCGGATTCACTTCTGGCACAGGACGGAGTTTCCACACTGCTGAAGCAGCAGCGTCAGGTTTCCGGTCCGGCTCAGTCGAACTACTGTTGTCATTTCCTTTCCGGCTGCTCATGCCTGAGCTCGCACCGTGGCGGCGCCCGCCAGTGCTGCGGCCGGGGCTTCCACTGCATCCCATGCATTCACGCGTTCACAGCTTCGGTACTGCACCTTACCTAAAAATGTGCAGGCCAGAACTACAGCCACCCATGTGCCGTTCACCACACGCTCGAGTGGTCCCCCTGATAACACCCGCCACACCCACACCGCCGGGGAAGACATCATCGGTGCCAGGGATGAGGTCATCGATGCCAGGGAAGGCTCAACGGCACGTGGGCGCGTATTTGAACACGTCGGTGGCGTGCTGTCAAAAGCTTGCCGCCCAGTCATGCCAGAGTTTACCAGCGAGGTCCTGCAATGTTGCCCATGGTGAGCTACTTCGCCTCCCGCGATGATCCCTGTGATGCGCGCTGCCGCTGCTGCCCCGACGGCCGTTTGTACTTAGCGTAGAAGCCCAAGGTGCGATCCGGTGCTGCTTGCTCGGCCTGGTCCTCGTCCACCTCCCCTCGAATGTTGTGCCGCCACAGGTTATGATTGTAGACGTCCTGATTGGAACACATGGCAAGCAACTGCTCACACACAATTACGACATGACTGCTGCGTGTGGGGGATGGGGGCGATGATACCCCGCGCGTGTGCCGGCGATCCCCAGCAGCAGCGCGCTTGCGCTTGGGGCCTTACAAGCGGGCACAAGGCGCTGTGCGGGGCTGCAGCTGGATTGCCACAATGTGCATGGTGTGCGTACTGCCTGTAGATGCAGCACGGGGTACGGGGAACGGCACAGCGAAACTACTTACGAACTTGAGGAAGTATGGTTGCTCTCGCCTCAAAGCGGACGGCACTGTGATTGACGCGCCGTTGCTAAGCACTAATCTCAAGCTGCGAAAAATGGGGAGGCCCTGCTGGCTTGCCATCGTTTCTGCAGAACCCACCAGCAAAGCGTTCCAGAAGAGTCTAGAGACGTAAAAAAGATACCCTGGGCTGAGCAAAACGGCAGCAAATTTTTTGCCGACACCACATAACCTGGCGTGCGCTCCAATACAAAAGAAGTTCGTCCACCCGTACAATTCATTGATGCATTGCCACAGCGGTAACCCTTCAGTTCAGGTTCTTGATATTACTTGTATACACCGGTCACGTCACTGTCCAAGCGGGCATGATGTTTACGCTAGTCCGTTGCCCGAGCGGTGCAGCCCCGCGGTGACCTGACAGTGGCTGCTGGGATTGTAATCTTACCATATACGTTTCCAAGGGCTTTATATACGAGGGTCCATAGGCGGGTCCTTTGAAAAATGCCCTCGAGACAGGCTGCAACTTTGCTACTTAACCATGAAATTGCATCTGTTATTACTGCTATGCGGCATAATGCCAAGTGGGCAATGGTACCGCGATACTACGTGAGTAGAACAGCTGCGCAGTGTCTGTTTTCAACGCCGGGCCGTTTAGTGAGGACTCTCCCAACTACAGGAGGAGGACCGCAATGAGCCAAGCAAATATGACGATGCTTTTCGGGAGCTTCGTGCGGAAATTTTCCGGCACCAGGGTAAGGTTTGTTATTGGATCGAGGGTCGCAACACCCTGTTGTCTGCAGGCAAACTAAACTCGACTGTGTAAGCACGCAGACTGGAAAGACGTGGATCCCATGACATATTTGTCGCCATTCCTGAATCTAATCAAAGCGTCCGATGTGAGCGGTCCCATCACCGGAGCAGCGGCGGTTGCACTGCAAAGGATTCTGGCCAGCGATCTCTTGGGTAAGTTGGCGAGTCTTGCGACAGGGCGTGTCCAGGACTGCGATAAGCTGACCGAGGCGTGGGTGTCGGGTGCAGCTCCGGGCACCCGGAACGTCGAGACGGCAATCAACCAAATAGTCGAGGACGCAACGCAGTGCAAGTTCGAATCGACGAACAACTCGTCGGACGAAATCGTCTTGCTGAATATTGTCCAGGTGTGGCGAATGTGGGTCTGGGGCACTTCAGGGCACTTGCAGTCGCCGCGCCAACATGCAAGTGCATGCACGCTACGTTGGCTAAGCTTATGGAGTTCACCATGTGGGAACAGCAGGCATTTCCAGCTGTGGTCGTTCAGCATGGGGCACGGGGTAAATGCCCTCACTGCAGGTGTCCCCCAGACAATCGTCCTCCCTGGATCCTGTTGCAGGTTTTGGGTCAAGCGGTGGATAGCCCCGCCGGTTGCTTTCTGACGGACGAATCGGTGTGTAAGGCGGTTCAGGCCGCATTCATGCTGGGCGACCCGGTCAAGAAGCCGAAGGAGTACGGAGGTGCGGCGGTAGTGGGGGACGCGTCGGTGGGCGCACGATTTCAGGACTGACTGCCGCGTGCTGCCGTATGGTTGTATCTCATCCTACATTCTAAATGTCATGCAGCTTGGGCTGTATGACACACAGCATGAAGGACACGCGTAATGGGCACGTGTATGCACGGGCACACCTGGTTCCTCTTACATCTTGGTGGGGCTGGTACGCCTCCGCGGCCACTGGACATACATAGAATGTAAGGCCCCCGTGACGCGAATCGAAACCGCAATCATGGTTCTGGGTGACAGCTGGAGAGCACGCCAGGGCTGCAGTTCCCATTCAGACCTTGGGGAGCACATCGCGAACCCAAACGTTGCTGGGATGTGTACCGCGTCAACGGCTCTCGCCTTCCTTTGGGTTTGCAGACATAATGGGCTACTACTCGCGGCAGACATGCGGCAACATGATCCGCACTGTTTTCAAGAACGTGGCGGAGCAGCTGCAGGCGGCACAAGAGGCGGAGATGGACCATGTAGGTAGCATCCTTGCAGCACGGGCCAGCTGGCGCGCTATACCTCGTGCCGATGGGACAGAAGCCCCTGGAGTTCCCGGCCCACCGATTCTTCTCCGTTGCTGGGACGGGGCAGTGCTGGGACAGGGCAGGGGTCGAGGTTGTGTAGTCGCAACCAGGCGGGCGGTCGTTGTGCGGCCACGCGCGAGTCGGGGGAAGCGGCGAGGTGCCAGGCGAGGTCCGTGGGGGCCCAGACGACCTTGGCTTTTGGCGTTCGGGCCTGCGCTCATTGGACTGGAGGTGTGGCGTGGGCCTGCGCTCATTGGACTGGAGGTGTGGCGTGTCTCCTCAAAGGCCTGACGCTCAGTCAGTCACAATGGTGGCCTCACGTTGCAAGCTGCATCGCCACTGGCCTGACTCTCCTGGCCCTCTTTCGCCCGCAGCAACCGATCCCCGAGCCGGCATGCCGTTACGGCGTCCGGGCGGCCATGAACATCCTGGAGTTCCTCATCGACCTCATCCAGAAGGGTCCCTCGCTGCAGGTCAGCAGCCACCGCGTTGCACCCAAGGTGGCTGACTCCCCATGACTGTATGAATTTGGTTGTCGACTCCCCATGACTTGATGGGTAGTGGGATGTTGCAGACGAGTGTCAGGCTTGGGAATGGGTCACTGGATGGTAGACGGCAACGGCATGGTCCTCCAGTCAGTGCTTGATGGGGCCTTGACGTCGCCCCGGGTAAGACTCCGCCAAGGAGTTGCCTGCCCGCACCCGTGCTTGTGTCTCCATCACTTGACCGTGGCGCACCTGCCGGATCAACGGCGGATATGGGTTCCGCAGGGGGCCACCAAGGAGACGGTGGAGGAGATGGTGGTCTTCTCGCTGGACACCGTCCACGCGATCATCTGTGTGGCGGGTAGCGCGCTTGTGCTGGCGGAGCCACTGGCGCGGCTGGTGCAGGTGGGCAAGCGCGGGGATACGGCTGGGCGGGCGCGGTCAGGCAAACGCGTGGCTGGCAGGCTGTTCGCCGATTGTTCGCCGGGGGATGGGCATTTAGCTTGAGTGGGTGATGAGGGTCTGCGGAATGGA
This sequence comes from Eudorina sp. 2006-703-Eu-15, assembly GCA_003117195.1. Lineage (NCBI taxonomy): Eukaryota > Viridiplantae > Chlorophyta > Chlorophyceae > Chlamydomonadales > Volvocaceae > Eudorina > Eudorina sp. 2006-703-Eu-15. Next base: position 112,868 of record BDSI01000036.1, read on the forward strand.
GTGTCACATGCAAGCAGAGTGAGGGCAGCTGGGTCGGGACTTGGGGATCCCGCACGCGGATCATGGTATGACGGCGTGCCAGCATGCCAGCAGGGAGGCAAGTCATCTTGAGGCCCAGAGATTTGGTCCTGCTGGTGGGTATAGGAAATTGGTAGACATATTTTATACTGCTGGTGGGGTGCCCACTTGGCGTGGCAGCAGCTGCTGAACCGTGGGGCGCTGATGGTGCGATCCGCCGCTAACGGCGTCTCGTCTCGCAAGAAATGGTCCCGCCCCCAACTAATATGAACGGTCATGCCTCCCTGGCTGCCATTCAACCCGGACTTACCGTTTAATCAGCCGATTACCCGATCTGTCGACCCTTTCGACGGTGGTCTTGTAGGTGGATCTTCTGCACGCCATGTGTCAAGTGGTGAGTGGTTATCGGGGAGCCTGGATCGCCTGTCATTGCTGTCAGCTAGGTGCTGATGCGATCCGCCGAGTGGACCGGACCGCGATTGGCAGGCGGTGGCACAGCTGCTCCATTCCGTACGGGTTACATACCCGTCTTCCTGGCCAATGCCTGTTGTGGCACTGTCGACGCCTGATGTTTGAGGCTTGGCAAGCGCGTTGCCGGCCTTTGCCCCCAGCTCTGTCGCTCCAGGCCACCGACGTACCCTTTCCCGTGTCCCGCGTGGCTTCCCGCCCATTAGGTTCCAAACAGCAGCATCGCCGTGATCACAGGTTTTTGCCAGACGCTGTTGTGCGTGTCCACCTACCTGGGGCACGTGAGCATGGCGCAGCTGGAGACCGTGATCCAGCGGGTGCTGCTGAGGCTGGCGGACGGCAAGGGCGTGTCGGGCCTGGAGCAGCAGGTGCGCCGGGAAGAGCAGTGGCATCCAGGGCGACGTACGGTTGACAACATGACACCAAATGGGCTGGGGTTGCATGATGTAACCCGGGGTCAGCATTAAGACGGGAGGACTGGCCGATGTGCGTGGGGACAGCCGGTCTTGAGGGGAACTGGATTGCGCCAGGATGTCATCCGACCAGGTGTTGCACGCATGCGACCGCCATTTCGTGCGTCACGCGCCCTCGCCTTGCGCGCCTCGGCAGGAGGCGGCCCTGGAGGGCCTCTTGGATCTTGTGCGGCAACCTAACTTTGTCCACGACATGTTTGTCAACTGCGACTGCCGCGTGGAGCGGGCGAACCTCTTTGAGGAGGTACGTCATACATGCGGCTTTGCGTAGTACGGTAGTTAGGATTGCAGTTGCAATGGGGTGGGAAGGAAATGACCTGTGACGGTGTGTTGCACACGTCCCCGTGATGCTTGGATGAATTTTTGTTTGGGCTTATTAGGGGCATGCCGCCCGGGGTCTTGAGAGCCTCGGGACTCACAAGGGTATACCATCAGATTCTCTCGGCTTCTTCTCGCGGGGACGTTGCTGCGCGGATTGTCGACGCCCTCCCGTCCACTTCAATTCCACCCGTCTCGTAGGTTTGCTCGCTCATTTCGAAGACGGCATTCCCTGTTTCCAAGACCAGCGTTGGCCCGCTCAACTTCATTAGCCTGGAGGCGTTGCTAGCGGTGCTCAGTGCATTAGCGCATAGGTAGGCTGCGCTGGGTTGGGGCATTGGGATTGCGGCCAACAACCGGCCCTGCCAGGCGTGGCCGGACATGCGCATGCATTGGAATGGGTAAATGGTGCGATGACGCGGGCCGCAACGCCCTTTCCTGCAATGGGTTTCCAACATTAGGAGGATGGGGAACTGGGCCGCTGAGCGCTCAGGTTGCCGCTCTAACAGGGTCCTTACAGGGCTGTGCCTTCCGTAGCTCCATAGCACCTCAATGATTCTTGTCGTGATTATGTCGTCGTAATTGTTCTATAAACAGTCGGCACAACTCACTGGTTAGGCAAGCGTGCTATGGCGAAGAGGCCGAACGAAAGCTGTCCACCCGCCGGTGTGGAGTGCCCTGCCTCGCTGGCTTGACCGAACCCTGCATCGCCCACATGGCACCCGCCACCCGCAGCGCTCGCAGCGGACAGGAGCTGCTGGCAGCACCCAACCCCGCCAATGAGCTGCCGTTCTACGTGGATATGTGGGGCCCGCTGGTGGCGGGGCAACATCCCGACCTGACGGCCCTAGCGGATGTGCTTCTGTCGCCGCACCCCTACACGCAAGTACACCACCACCTGCACCACAGCCACAGCCACGGGCATGGGCACGGCCATGGCCATGGCGCGTCGACGTCGCGGCAGTCTTCTGCAGCAACGCCGACGGCGGTGCCCACGTTGGACGCAGTGGCCGCGGCGGCGCAGGTCGGCAGCGTGCTGAGTGCGGCGGAGGCAGCTGCGGCCGAGGCGGCGGCGGCGGCGGCGCGGACGGCGGCCGCGGAGGCACCTTCGTTGGGAGTGGTGAGTTGCGTGGATGGCTGCGGACGAGCATACACATCCGACGGGAAGTATGGATCGGCGGTCACCTGGAGGGAGGCCCGCCGCCTGCATCGCTGTCACCCGGATGGCACAAGGAGCTTTTGTCGCGGATCCACTGCTGATGCGCGGCATGTTGCTGGACCAAAACCGAGAGGCTGCAGGCCGAGACCAGCGCATGTGTGTTGGCCAGTTCTGATTCATATGATGTCGTATCTGAGGCAGTCCTGTCGATTTCACTGGACTTTCCTCTTGACCTCCCGTCCTCCGCCCCGTCCTCACAGCGCTCCACCAGCAGCGGTGTGCCGCCCGGATACGGTGCGGGCGTGCGTGGAGTGCCAGTGACTGGGCCACTAGATCTGCGCTGCGCCATGACGGAGCGGTGCCTCAAGGCCCGGATAGGTGGGTGGCGGGAGGTGCCTGCGTGAGGGGAGGCGCCTGGGTGCGGGGAAGTGCCTGCGTGAGGGGAGGCAAGGCGGAGCTCGCCTGCCGCGTCCTTGGGATAAAGGCGACATGCGCAGGGCTTCCTGTCTGACTGGGAACAGGGTGACAATGACAAGTGGGCGGCATGTAAGAGTGCGCCGGGTCCACCTGGCTTCGAGACTGGGCAACTGTGCTGTCTCAACGTAACGAGCGATAACATTTCGCCGGTGCGCATTTGGAAATTGCAGCAAACGACGGTTCGCGCTACGGGATATCCCACCACCCGACGTCGCTCGTGGGTGGGCAAAGGGTATTCGCGCAAGTTGAGGTGCAAAGGAACGTGATGTCCATGAACCCCTGGTGTTCCTCCAACACCCCGTCCCTGTGCGCCGGTGCTTCGAGTCGCGCCAAAGCGCGCTGTGGTCCGCGAATGAGACCTTGCCATGGCGCCTTCCGTTGCGGTGCAGCTGCGAAACTGTGCGTTGGCGGCGGCGAGCAAGCACGGTTTCGCAATAGCGCCAGGCGCGGCTTGATCCGCTGGCTTTGTACTGAGTGGCGCCATGCCGCTGCCCCAACTCCCCCAGGCCTCGCCGTCGACCACTTCAACAAGGACTACAAAAAGGGCTTTGCCGCCATGCAGGCTGTCAAGCTGCTGCCGCAGCACCCGCCGACCACCGATCCCGAGGAGTCCAAGGAGGAGGCTCGCAAGGTGCTGGCAACTCGGCTGGGGCAGTTCCTGCGCACGTGTCCCGGCCTCAACAAAACCACCATTGGCGAGCTGCTTGGAGACCCCGACCCCTTCTACCTTCAGGTTAGCCCACCTGTCGTTGCACGAGTGGAAGCCAGTTTTGCGCGCTCGATTATATGAAGAGGGGCAACCTTTTGGCAAGCTTCTGTGAGGCAGACAATCCACGGCGTTTCAGGAGGTTTGCGTGATGGGAGGCCATGGAGCATTGCATGGCCGGTCACGATTCATGTAAATCCGTCGCGGTTTTGAATGGCTGAAGCCTAATGCCGCAAGCTATCCGGCTTGGTGTGCTCGCAGGTCCTGGAGTCCTACACGACGGGGTTCGATTTTTCGCACCTCAAGTTCGACTCGGCGCTTCGCATGTTCCTGGAGAGCTTCAAGCTGCCGGGTGCGTAGCTGGCATGGATTACGGTCCGCCTTCCGGCACAATGTTGGGCCCAGGGGACGCCAAGGTCGCGACCTGTGATGCAGCCAGGTGCCGGGCTGGTGACGGATCACGGAAACACGCATACGTATCGGCAAAGTCATTTGTGGGGCATGTAAGCAAAGCACTGGGCGTGGTGGGTTTCTACGCGGTGCGTTACGCTGGTACTGCTTTTCCGCACGCACAGACCCGGTGATGCGACACGTCTCTTCTGTCTGTGCTCTGTGCCTCTGTCCGCTGCCGCCCGGGCAGGTGAGGCGCAGAAGATTGACCGCATCATCAACGCCTTCGGCCGCCATTACTACGCGAGCAACGAGGACGTGTTCCGGAACGGGGACGCGGCCTACGTGCTGGCCTACTCGGTTATCATGCTCAACACGGACCAGCACAACAGCCAGGTGGGTTTCGCAGCAGTCGGTGACCTCACGCCATCGGGCTGCAGAAGATGTAACGCTCGAGGGGGTTCTGAAGAGAATGGGGAGCATGCCATGTGGGTTAGGGGGCGGCACGGGCCTTGGGCGCTTGGGGGTTTGGTCGCCAACCGCCGCCGCCGTCGACAGCATCCCATGCGGTATTCACATCGTAGCTTCTGTCCCGTGACCCGGACGTGCAGGTCAGGCACAAGATGACGCTCGAGTCGTTTCTGCGAAACCTGCGCGGAGTCAACGACGGCAAGGACTTCGACAGGCAATTCCTGGAGGTGCGAGACGCAAGGGTTCCCGGGCGACCCGGCATGCTGCGGGACAGGTCACGGCTAGGTTATGTTGCAAGCTGCGGCGCCGTCTTGTTCCCTGCCCCGCCCGGAGCAGCGATGGCGATGCCCGACAGCACCGTATGCGTCGCAGCAACACCTGTTGACTCGCCGCCGCTTGGGCCGCTGTGCCGCAGGGGATCTACACGTCGATTGTCAAGACGCCACTACGGCTCATGGAGTCGGCCTCGATGGATGTGAGCGAGCAGTGCTTCCTGCAGCTGGCGCAAATCAGCGGCACACAGCGCGGACTGGTGGTGTCGTCAGAGGAGGGTGAGGCCTGGGGGGTTCGTCGGGTGACGGCGGCGACGTTCTTCTTTCTGCGGGGATCGGCTGTCCACGGGGCAGAGGACGTGGGTTTCTGGCGACGTGGACGTAAGGCCAATCCCTAGATACTACGGCCGGGCATTTATATGCAGCAGAAGTACACACGGACGCGGATGTCCGTGCGTTTAACAAGATATCCGTGCGTGTAGATGGGCACTACAAGGCGCCGCCAAGAGATACAATTTGTGGGCGCATCAGGGGCCAGGAGCAGAGCAGGTGTCCGCCTGCGCTGCTCCTGCCCCCTGATGACCCGCTCCTGCTCCACAAAGCCTCGCCGATGCGTGCGCAGATGTCAGCGACAGCCTGTGGAGAAGACCAGGGCTAGGCAACACGGCGCCGAACTTTTGCGTAGAGGGTATGGTCCGGTGATCGGGTGGAGCGCGGTCATGCCAAGGGAGACACGTGCACCCGTTTGCGGCGCACCTGTCCCACATCGCGGCTGTTCACCATGTTGCTTGGCGCAGTCTGACACTGGCCCTGACAGACGGAGCCACTCCAAAGGCCTCTCATCGCTTCGATGAGACTGCCGCCCAGCCGCGAGTACTCACACCCTGTCTTCGCCCGTAAACCTTCCTGCTGGTTGATACTTCCAGGCCGGCACTTGTTCGACACCACCATGTTCCGGCTCATTTGGGGCCCTGCTGTGCACGCCATGTGCGCCATTGTGGACAACTGCTCCAACGAGGCACTGGTGTCATCGGCGCTGGAGGGCCTGCAGGTGCGGCAACGGAGGGGGCGGTCAGGCGGGGGCTGGACTGGGATGGCAGTCCTGCTAGCCATTTGAGAATCGTGCTTGAGCCAGCTTCCTGCAACCGCGTATGCGCGTGCCTTCCCTGCCCTTCTCGCCCGCAGCTGGCCTGCCAAATCGCCGCAGCGCACGAGCTGGAGGATGTCGCCGACTCCATCATCGTCAATCTGTCCAAGATACCGCTACAGCACTTGGCGACAGTGGTGGGTCGATAGGGCCGTCGCGGGCTCATCCATCTCACGCTGACAGCCCCTTGGGCCCCGCAGCGCTCCGTTGCTCCCTCCGCGCTCTGGCTCGACGCCAGCCGGGGCTCCACTGCCGGGCTCTGGCATGGCCGTCACGGAAGTTCGCGAGGTGGTTCATTTTGAGACCGTGTAATTGCGTACCTGACTGAGGAAACATTTGTCCGACTGAGTCCGCAACTGATGCTGCGCCATCGCCGCCTGCACCTTGACCTGCTGTCCTCCGCGCCGGGGTCGCCGCCCTCCACCGTCCAGGTGCCGACGCACACGCGGTCGGACGTGCTCTTTGGCCGCGACGCCAAACTGCGTGCAGTCACCCGCACCCTGGCCGCGATCATCAACAAGTAAGACCGGGCAAGGGCGGTTCGCTGCGTGCCGATGCGTGGGCATGGGCCGCCCGAACCGCAGATCTGCGGTAAGGGCTCTGCGGTAAGGCCTCCATGTCGGCGGCCAGCAGCTTGATACGTGGGTTTGCGCCGGCGCACAGGGACTTATGGCCGCAAAAGGGGCTAATGGCCGAACATTTGCGTGTGCCTGGCGGAGGCCCGTGACGGCTAGCCAGGGTCAGGCTCGCGAGCGAGAAATTCGGACCCTTGAATGCGCCGTTCTGTCCCTGCAGGCACGGCGACTGCCTCCGCGGCGGTTGGGCCAACGTGATGGACCTGGTGGTGCAGCTGTACCGGCGGGCGCTGCTGCCGGACAGCTTCTGCAAGGCGCTCAATGGTAAGCAGGGGCTGCGTCAGGAGCGAGGGGATGCTCATGGGACCTGAAGCACGGGCCTCGTCGGATGTGAGCTGGGTGGTAGGGTAGGGCAGGGTAGACGACCCTGGTGTGCTGCATGGCAGAGAGTAGATAGTAGCCATGGTGCCGCCCACACGGCCCCATGGATGTCGGGTGTCACTGCCCCCCTGGATGTCATGTCTCACTGCGTCCGTCCCTTTTCACCTTGCTTCCCTCGCCGCACTGGCACTGGCGGGGCTCCAGGCGATGGCGACGGGGGTCTGCCGGTCCGGGAGGGCGAGTGCACATCGCTCAAGGCGCGCCGGTGGTTGCTGCAGCGGTCGGGAGCCAACACGGCGGGCACGTCATCCATCTTCAAGCACATATCCAGGTGGGGGTGCGGCCCCGGACAGGGATTGGCGGCCGTGGTTCATAGGTTGGCTTTATTGGTTGGAGGGACGTGTGGAGAACTGTTTTTTGTGTGCGTTCTGCCTTAATTTATCCACTGTGCCTTACGCTACGTTGCGCGCGATTCTGATCAGATGTAAGGCGGTTGCCCAAGAATCTCGCTGAAAGCTTCACTGGTGCTCATGGTTTTTTTCTGTCCCCTTAATTACCGTCTTGGTATCATGCACCTCCCCTCATCGCCATCATCCTTTTGCCGTCCATGACCGCTGCCGTATCGCAATCGGTTGCCGTCCGGGGCCTCCCGCCCTCCCCCCGCCTGGACGCAGCAGCTTCACGCAGATCCTGTCGCTCGCCGGTGCGGAGGCCTCGGCGTCGGATCTCTCGGCCAACGGCGTCTCCCGGACGGCGGGCGTCAGCGGCCCCAGCGGCGAGAAGCAGAGCGCCATCGCTTCGGCGCAGGCGGCGATGGAGGCGATGGACATGGTGCTGTCGGAGGCGGAGCGGGCGGCGGTGGTCAGGGCAGACGAGTGCCTGGTGGCGTGCGCGTTTGAGGACGCGTTCATGGACAGCAAGTTCCTCAAGCAGGGTGGGTGGGTGGATGGGTGCCGCGATGGCAGGGACTGTGCGGCAGCCCTTCGGATGCGATGGGATTTGAGTCGGGTGAAGATTGCAGGTTTAGGCTGGCAATGGGTTGTTGCGCGCGCACGATAGGAATCGGGTGACGAGTACATCTGGGTTAACAAAGAACATGCACGATGACCGATGTACATTTGTGGGTCGCGTGGAGGTCTGTGGCACGACAGGACCCGACGTTCGTCGTCCACCCGACCCGCCAGTGTCCACGCGACACCAACGGTCGCGTCTGGCAGCTCCGCACGTCATCGCTTGCAGCCCCTCACGCCACCGAGTATGCTGATGATCCTCCACTGCCACGCGCCCTGTGGCTGCCCGCCGCCTCTCTGCCACGCACATCACACAGAGTCTTTGGTGCAGCTGGTCCGGGCCATCTGCAGCAGCGCCGGCCCCATCCCGCGACCGCAGTCTTCCTCCACGCTCTCCTGGGACGTGTCGGAGGTGTGCCTGGAGTTGCTGTACACGGTGCTGCTCCGGAACCGCGACCGCATAACCTTGCTGTGGCAGCGAGCCTACGAGTACTTCGCGGTGGGTCCGCGGCAGCTGTGCTTCGTTTGGGGGGGCAGTCCCCGTGAGATGGCATCTGCATTTCTCACGGTCAGCCGCAGCCGCGTTGCCTCAGCCAGCGGGTCCACCGTCACTCCGCCGGGGGTAGTGCGCAAGGAAGGGCGCCCGCAGCGACCCGGTGCTCCCGGGAGCAGCGGCTGTGCCGCTTCCCTTCAGTCGCGTCCTATCCTTCGGTATCTCGCCGACATTGCACCTGGGGCCCCACACCCTGCCTGCTCCGCCGCCCGTTCGCTGACGCGCCATGCTGCATGGCGTTCCTGCTCCCGCAGACCATCTTCAGCCATGCCCGCGAGTGCGACCCGGTCCTGGTGCAGAAGGCCATCATGGCCATGCTCCGCCTCTGCCAGCGCCTGCTCCCGTACAAGGCGGCGGACATTAGCGACCCGCTGATGCGAGGCATCCAGCTGCTGTCTCTGGTGGACGAGCAGGTGCGCCCCTGGACCGGTGGAATCGGGGAGAAGGCCATCCGCGCGGTGAATGTCGGATTGGTTGTTGGGATAGTCGGACACTTGCGCTTGCAAAATTGCCGAGAAGGGATGGAGGCTTGGGGAGTAAAGGTGGAGGCTTGCGATGAACGGAGGGGGGCTAAGGGTCGAGGTTGAGCGGGATCTCTGGAGAGGCGGAGTGTCTAGACCTGGGTTGGGTGCAGCGACACGTGGCGGATGTAGGGCAGTGGGGCAGCGACGTCGCGAGTCGACACGGATTTCCCTCGGTTGGCTTTCGGGCACTTTCCGTGCCTACGTCAATGCCCGCACGGCTCATCCCCGCAGGTCGCTGCCGACTTGGCTCCCACGATCGCGTCGGAGATCCAGTCACTGCTGCAGGTAGGCGGCCATCGGCGAGGAGGCAGGGTGGGGAAGGGCTTCGCTGACTTCATTGACAAAAAGCGGGAACGGGGAGGGTCTAACGTGCTGTTCACCCGACATGTGTCCCATCCCTTACCTCTTGATGCGCGCCTGTTCTTGACTGCGTTGTGCTTGCGTCCATGTGTGTCGCGGCAGGCGTTGACGTGTGCAGGCACTTATGGTCTTGGTGGTTTCCTGATGTTAGTGCAGTACATTGTATACACACATATTGTATTATACGTGTTTGTAAGGAAACTGAGCCGCCGTGTGTGTGTTTGTGCGGTTACCCCCTTCCGCTAGGGCGCCGCCGCCTACATCACGAGCCAGCAGGCCTGGATCAGCATCTGCGGCCTCATCAAGGTCATCCACCTGGACCCGGCATCCTTCCCGGTGTGCCTGGACACCATCACCTGGTGCGTACTGGCCCGTGGGAGCCGTGGGGGGTGGGGCCGGCCTGATGCTGCAGAGGCCAGCGGGGGCCCCTGAGCGGCTGGTATTACTCATGATGCTACATTGGACCCCGCGGGACAGCCGTAGCCTCCTCACTAACCACACGCACTGCTAAAGCGACTGGTGTATCGTGGAAGCGACGTTCCTGATCTCCGGTGCGATTTCGGCCGCCGGCACGTTGAGGCAGCACGTCACATGAATGTAGCTGTACCGATCCATCACAACGGGCAGACCTTCGGTGTTGGCACCTGGCCACGGTCATGACGGAATTCCGTACTGTCACTGAGGAGCGGTTCTGTGGGTTCCCCGGGAACCCGTTCAGGGTGTGCCGGGAGACCCTGTCCATGCTCAACTACCACACGGTGGGCTCCACGGCGGTGGACCTGGTGGAGCGGGCGGTGCCGGACCCGCGGAGGGGAGAGCGGCCCGGGCACCCCGCCCACATCGGCCACGCAGTCCGGGTGGTCGCGGCCGCAGGTCAGTGGCCATGGGGCCACCGCTTTGCCGATTCTGCATTCCACTGCATTGCACTGCGTTGTATTGCATTGCCCCTGCTGGGGCACAGGTGATTGGAGGATATCGGGGCCGGCTAGACAACCGTCAAGGGCGCATGCAGACCCGGCAGATTTTGTGGGTGGTGAACATGTGTTGACGTTCTGGTCATGTCGTGTGGATATCGGGGCACAGGGGCGCAGAATAGCATCTGTTGTGCCCTGCTTGATGGGCTGCGTCCTTCCCCGCAGAGGAGTGGCTGGAGATGTGGTGGATTGCTTCCCAGAACAAGTACAAGGAAGACGCGCTGGAGCAGCTTGGCTTCCAGGCGTTCAAGCTGGACAGCTGGCACCTGACCATCGGCTGGCTGTGCCGCCTGGCCAAGAACCACAACCCTGAGGTACGTGGCAATGGGGCGGTGGGCGGCATTGATGCTTACCCGTTGCAGCAGCGGACAACGGAGTCCTAATCAAACGTGGAACATTATCTCTGTGTGCTAACATCCAGACTGGTTTGGTCTTGGGCTGCACACTCGTGCACGCTCGTGCACACCGGACAAATCGTGGCGAGCGGGTGTGGGACGTCTGCAGATCGGATTTCAGCCATATTCTTGACTACTCCGTTTTGTGCGCTGTAAGACGCCTTCCTGGGAGTTGGAATGCATTGCGACCTGCACCGTTATGGTTGTGTGCACACGCAGGTCCGCGCGGGTGCACTCTCGTGCCTGCAGCGTGCGGTGGTCGCAGCCGAGCGGTTGGCCATCCCGGCGCCTGGCCTGACCCGGGCCCTGCAGGAGCTCCTCCTGCCCCTGGGCCAGGATCTTGTGAAGATCCTCGGCTCCGCATCGGCGAGCAGGGACATGCCACAGGTGCGCCTGGCTGGGGAATCCCTTTATGCGACCACGCTATTCTTTTTTGTTGCGTACATGTTATCCATCAACAAACAACCTTGCGACAGGTTTGGAGGCTGGGAATTCCCAGCCCACCATCCCGGCCTGAACACAGTTTCCAGTCTACGAGCCGGTCGCAAGGTTGGACATTGTTGGCCTAGATGACCTGTGTGATTCGCTCGGGGCCCCATGTCGGGCAGCCATCCTCTGTGTCGTCAGCATGTTTGCCGCCCTTGCTGGCCGCCCTGTTCCCCGGTGTGTTGTCAGTGCGATACCACCGTCCGCGAGCTGGTCCGGGCGCTGTCCAAGATGGTGCTCCTGTACGACCAGCAGGTGCGGCTGCTGTCACGCACTGGGCGTGAGGGACGGAAGCTGGGTGCGGCCATGCTGCCTGGTGGCGGCCTGGCACGTGTCCACATCATGCCATGAAGGCAGATCACCTACTCCTCTGCCGGGGCAGTCGCGTGTGTCCCTCCTTCCATTGTGCTTGGATAAGATAGCCGTCGGGTGCTGGTGCGCGGGGCCGCCGATCCTCCTGGCAGGATCGGCGCCTGTTGGACCCTCTCAATTGTTGCACCGCGCCACTCCATCCCGCCGCGACCTTGCCCCCCCCTGCAGCTATCAAGCCTACCTACCTTCGGTCGCGTTTGGCGGAGCATTCTGGACGTGATGGCGGGGGCCGCCTCCGTGAAGAGCAAAGAGGATGTGCTCCCGGAGGCGCTCCCAGAGGCGCTGAAGAACATGCTGTTGGTGCTGCACGGCAACGTGAGTGGAGGGCCAGGTTTGCACCGTTCGTTGCTCCATGCAGCGGTGTGAATAAACGGCAGCCCAGTGAAGCAAATCAATGTCGATTACGACCTGCGCCTGGATGGTTCCGTTGCGTATGCAAGGCGTCATCCGCCCACAGGTCGCTGCTGGTAGCTCACACACCGAGCCTCACGTACCTCGCTCGTAAGCCTGAGCCTCTCTGTACCTCTTTCTCCTGAGTCTTGAGTCCCACGTGCCTCTACTCTGAAAACTGCGCCCCCTCATTCGACGGGGCCTGACGTACCTCCTCCCACCTGGCCCACACCCACCCGCAGAAGATCCTGGTGGAGGGCTGGAAGGACACGGACGGCACCGACCTGTGGGAGTACACGTGGAAGCAAACCACCAAGGCAGCACCGGGCCTCACACCGCAGCTCCTGATAGGGGCAGGACCGACTGCGTCGCGCGCCGGGGGGCAATGACCGAGGCCAGCGGGCCGGATGACGACGGCTGCAGCAGAGGCTTGGGGTGCCTGGGCGGCAAGGACGCCAGGACGTCCAGGCGCGGGGGCCCCCGCCGGGCAGTCCGGCTGTGGTGGGTTCTTGGTCGGCATGTGGCATGTGGGCAGGGTCCTGCACGTGCGGCTGCAGCTAGGGGCGGACGGACAAGGCGTGCCCCGGGCACTGGTGAGCGCCTGCCGCAGGTTGCTTGTGACCATATTGCGCGTTGAGGGACGGACGCGTGAGATGTGGGTTCCATGGGAGGTGCGTGGTCAGTTTGACACCAGGTCTCGGCGCCGGTTCGGGCTCTCGGGGGAGCGAGTGGGGCGGGTTCCCGCGGTGGGACCGGGTGCAGTGTTGGGCAGCTGGGGCTGAGCGGGAACGTAGGCGGACAAGGGAACGTGGGGAGTCAATGCTCGGGCGTCACGGCCGGTACTTGGCGAGGCCGTCGAGTCAGTAGCCGATGTTGGGTGTTGGGCGCTCCGCCGGGGGATTGCGGATGATAAGTGCATAGTCCAGGAGATACACAGTTGCGAACAGGGCTTGTGTACTCCTGCAAGATGATGGTGAGGATGACGGAACGCACGGCGGGCAGGGGTGGGCCACGATTCGGACGTGGTCATTAGAATGAGCCGCGTCCTGATTAGCTGGCGGGGGCGGGGATGTGTGGGGGCCGGGGGTGGGGGGGAGTGGCGGTGGCGGCTGCAGAGCCTAGCTTCGACGGAGGCTGCACTTCTTCGTGATAATGAAATGAGCGTGACCTGAATTGGTACCCCGCCGTCATCACTTCGAGGTAGTAATCTGAGTATATGTTGACGGATATCGGCTGCGGGGATCCCCTGCATCTTCGGGGCGACGTGCCCAGGGCTGGAGAGGTACATCGACAAGGAACATCCGCCACACCGTTCGGATTTCAGTCTGAGCGGGGCCCCGACGCGGCTGCGAAGGGCCCCGCGCTCGGGGCATGAGGAGCCTCGGTGGGAGGGTGTCCCCCTCGGTGCAGCTGTGGGTCAGTGTCGGTCCGGTCCGGAGCGGTTGTTTGGGCCCCTCTTGCAACACATCATCATCACGGTTGCATAATAACTTCAGGCGCGGGACAGTGGCGAGGGGAGAGCAGCGGCACTCACCGGGCACCTAATGTTCGTTGGCTTGGTCATTACTAGGCGGCTGATACGTTCATGCAGTGCGCGTCGGTTCACGAAAGTTTGTCAGCAACACGGCAACCGTGCCGTAGTCGGAAGGCATGCCGGAATGAGGCTATCAGTGGGCTGCAGCGGTACGGGGTCGCATAATGCAAGTGGAACTGATCGTTGGGGTGTGTGGGGTCGCTGGCGTTGCACGCCTTCGTTTATGCCCTTTCCTTCCAGAGCTATATACGCAGTTTACTATGGAAGCACCCGCAGTGGTTACAGGGTGGGCGTGCCGACGGCCGCGTGTTGACGACGGCGACGTGGCGCTGCGTGGACGTTTCAGGACGGAAACGTGCTGGCAGGGGAAGAGGGAGTGAGTGAGGAATGGGCATGGCACCTGAATGAGACGGCAGATGCAGGTAACACCATGAACTGAGGAGCCAGCTAGGGCTCTGATGTGGGGCGATGCATGCATGTCCTGGCTGGGTGGTTCACATCGCTGTGGTCAATAGTGGTTTCGGAGGCGGCAAGGAGTGCGCCCGCCGCGTGTCCATGTCCGGAGTGTGGGTGCCAGGCGCCCGAGCTGGACACCACGCGAGCCGACAGCGCCCCAGGGAGGCAAGCTGTCACGTGTTGGCAGTGGGGGATTTCGGCGCGGACGGGTGCCTGATGGCTACAGGTTACCACACCTGACCGTTGCCCATTAACAACGAGTCAACGACACTTCGGTCTACCACCCCCGAATGTTAGTCCCGCACCAGCCTCCCCGTTGTTTGATGCACTGACCAGGTCCACCGGACGGCCTCCTTGGCCCTCCTTGGGCGGTCCAACGCACAAATGCCGCCTGTGGCACTGCGCCGCCTAATCGTCCGTCAAGTCGATTACGTCGCCGCCGTCACCGCCACTGGGACCACCCACCAGCGCACGCGCCAAGGTGTCTTGTCCCCCCGGTAACGCAAGCGAGTGTGGCGCTGCGCCTCGACCCCGCCCCTGTGCCTTCCGAACAGCCAGTGACGGCTGCGCAAGGGGCACTTGCTGCTGCTCGTGGTGGTGGTGCGGCGGCTGCCCTCCCCGCTCCTGCTCCTGCTGCTGCGGCGGCGACTTGAGCGGCTGTGACCCCTGCGGCTCTTGTTTACGTCGACTCGAGCGCCGCTGCATCTCGTGCTTGTGGGGCACCTCTTGCTGCCGGGACTGGGACTGCGGCTGCGGTTGGGACTGCTGTATACGCGCCAGCGCGGCGGCGGCTGCCGCGGCGGCGGCGGGGTTCCTGGTCTGTAGCACTTGCAGCGGCGGCCGCGGCGCTGGCGCCGATGGTCCAACGACCGCAGGTGGTGCACATCGAGGGCCCGCGTCTTCCAACACCAGCCGGACCGGCGCTGCTGCACCCTTTCCGGATACTACGTGTGTCCGCCTACTGGCGGGCCCTGACCCTGACCCGCTGTGGGATCTGTTTCCATCTCCCGAGCTGCCACCCATCCCACCGGCTAGGAGCCGCCGCTCTGCGGTGCCGGCACTGCGCCCAGGCTCCACATCCGCCGCCTCTTGCTTCATCCTCGCGCATTGCACTGCTCTGCTGTTGCTGTTGCTGCTGGGGCCCGGACCAGGACAGCCCGCCTTGCCCGCATGGGCGTCCCCGCTCCGAAACCCGTCAGCACTGTCACCGAATTCTCGTTCGCGACCCGGCTGGCCGGCGAGCAAGGGACCCACCGCAGCCGTTGGCGCGGCCCCGCCTCCGCGACTACCGCCGGTCGCGTCCGCGGCTGCGGCGGACGAGGTCCCTGGCCGGGGCCCAGCCGGTGGCCCCGCCCCCGGCCCCGCCGGCTGAGGTCCCCGTGGGACAGCCTCCTCCCCGGCCCCCTCGTCCGCTGCGTCGTCATCCGAGTCCAGCGTCAAGTCGACGACACCGTCCTCGATGCGGCGAACCAGGTCCGCCTCCACCTCCTCAGCGGAGGCGGACCTGGCGGACCCCGCAGATCCGCCGACGGCCCCGCCGCGCGCACCTGCCGCAAAATGGTATTCCCGAGTCAGAGTGGCCATGGCATGGCAGGTTGGCCACGGCCAAACCGAGTTACGCCAGGGGAGGGTGTGCCAGGTTCGGTGCCGCGGCAACGACACACACGCGGGCAGTCGTTGCCGGAACGCGACCCGCGGCAACGACACCGCCACGCACGCCGACGGCACGCCAACTGGCATCGTCGACAGCTCGACACCTGTCGCACAAGGAAGCAAGCAAGTGCTGCAGCCTAAGCGCGCTCTGAGCGAACGAGAGCGGGCGGGTGTCACCGCGGCCCACCCACCGTGGGCTACATCCCCAGCGGTAGCATCCGCGACTCCGCCATCGCCGCCCGTTCGCCCCTGCTGCTGCCGCCCCTGCTGCTGGGCGCGCTGCGCCTCCGCCTTCGCCACCGCCCGACTCAGCGCTCCCACGAGCCGCTCGCACGGACACCAGCGGTTGTCGCTGCAGCGCCGCTCGGCCGCCGCCGCGGCCGCCGCGGCCGGCGTCGCGTACCGCACCGCGGCCCCGTCGCTGCCACCCAACCGACATGGGCCAGCCGGCATGATGCGCTGGCGCTTGGCGCGCTCTTCTGCCGCCTGTGCGGGCAGACACGGGAACCGTCAGACGGCTGGCTCTCCTCCCCGTCGTGGCAGCGCGGCAGCTTGGAGGGACACGTCAGCACGCTCGTGGTTATGTACTGGCCGTTGCTGACTAATCTGACATGAAATACCCCGACCCGAATCAAGCACTGTGCTACACACCGCGCCACACACTGCACCACACACACCGCGCCACGCACGTCGTAGATCCCTCCCACCGAGTCCTCCGCCACCTCATCCCGGAAGACAACGACTACGAGACGGAGCCGTGCATGTCGGCCCGCAGACGTGTGGAAGACCCGAGTTTGGGGCTGCGCCCCCCGGCCCCTTTCCCCGTCCCGTCACCTCGTCCACGACCCCCGTCCAAGCCCTGCAACGCCAACGTGGGTTGGGCCGTGCTCCGCAGTATGCGTCCCGCTCAATCAGGGCCTCATCGCATCTGGTCGCTCCAGGGCGGGCTGCACCCGTTCCCGACCTCGGAGCGCCCCCACCCAATCCCCGCTGTCCCTACCTTGAGGGCGCTCTCGCGGAGCCTCCCTGGCGCCGGGTTGTGGAGGGGGATGAAGGCGTGGGAGCCCAGACGGCCGCAGGAGGGTCCGTCGAAGCCCACCCCGGTGCCCCCTACCCCCCGGGCCATGAGCTCCTCGCACTCGGCCGTGATCTCATCCAGCAGCTTGTAGAAAGCGCTGCGGAGCGGAGCAGGGGAAGATGGGGCGGAGCGGATTGGAACTGGGGGCGCTGGGAGACGGCTGGCGCACACCGCTGCAGGGGAACGGCTGGGAGGCGCAGCACGCGCTGAACACACCACCACCATCGCCAGCACACAACGAAAGTAGGCAAGCCCTGCACGCGGCGCTTGCTGGGATGGAGAATGACATATCGCGCATCGCATAGGCCATGTGTCCGGGCGGCCCCGGCTCGCCGCCACGCACCTGTCGTGCGGGCCACGCACGTTGTGGACCAGTTCGTGCAGCATAGTTCCCAGAATAGACTCGTACGGCAGAAACGAGTCTGGGTCACGTGCCGGCCGCAGCCGCACTGCGGGCCAGGACGCAGGCGATGGCACTTGTCGTCGGGGCATGGGTTTAGCAACTCGGGGGCGTGGAGACGTGGTGCCGCTACCTACTTCTGTTGCATGATGACACGCTGCGATGGCCTGTCCTCACCTTTGATTTCACGGGTGCGTCCGCCGCCTCCACCGATGTTCAGCCCAAGCAGATTGGCGTTGGCCTGCGATGCATAGACGATAAGAAGTGTGCTAGGCGCACTTGCAGGCACCCCATGCCACTCCGTACACACCGGGAAGAACTCTGACAGCAGGGGCACCCGCCACTCGCGACGTCGCATGATTGGCTGCACCTGCTTGCGTGGCCGGGAGGGACGATTCGGAGGTGCGGGGAAGTCCGGCATGACAGCTGCGCGCGAATGTTTGCGCACCTGGTGCGAAATACGCCTAAGTAATTCGAGGGCCTCTGAGTCTCGCGCTTTGCCCATCGACTTCATCTCGTGGACCTTGAAATCCGCTCTAGAGTCGTATCGCGCCATCTTCCCACAGGTTATTGCCAAAGATAGTGAACCCAATTTATGAAATGGAGAACTTCACATTAAATCGTCTCGCCCAATGTATAAAAAACGGCATGTCTGTCTGTGCACAGACTTAAGTGAAGATGACAATTGGATGGGACGGTATGGGAGGAATATTATTATATTCATTTGACCACTGCTGCTGGAATCAGCTGTTTATCGAATGCGTGGTGGCCTTTCATACGTTAAATGTGGTTTGCGTGCTGCGTGCTGTGCGCAGCGATGCGGTGCCTACCGTGCGCCGATCCAGGGCACTGTTCACAAGGCACACTGGAGTGCAGTCGTTCATGACAAGGAGATCATGAACACTAGGGCACTAGGGCATCCCGGCCGGCTGATCCAGGCCAACACCAAACAACTGCAAAAGTGGGTATTGTGGTGTGACGAGGGAACACAAGGCATAACTGTCACCTTCCCAGTCGGACCTTCCCCAGCACCTTGCCCCATCCCCCTCGTGGCCCCGCCGACCAACCTTACCACACCCTTCGAGCCATGGCAACCGCACCGGGCCATCGAAATAGTTGGGCTCAGGCGGTCACAGGATCCACTTGGGGGGGTCAGGGCGGCCGAGTTTGCTGCATGTATGCGGGTCTCGGGTGCATTCGTACCCAACGTTTCCGGTGCCAAGGTGTCCCTCTCTTTTGTTTTACATCGGCCGGGCCCGAGGCCGCCTTCTCCACCCATAGCGCCACCCGTTAGGCCCCGACTCACTCCCCACCACCCAGGCCTTACATTCTGTGATATATCACTGCTTAGCCCTCCTGCAGGGCGGAGGTGTCCAGGGTCAGCACATCGGCCCCTGGCCAGGGTAACCCTCCGTCCCCAATCCGTTACCCGTTGCGCCTTGTCTCCAAACGCTGTGTCGCCAAGCGCCATACAGCGCGAGCTACGTAGGGACAAAGCTGCGACAACGGCGGGCGGGTCGGGTCCCCCCACACATGCGCGCACCAGCACCGGCCGAGTGCGTCCTGCACCCGCCAGGTTCAACAAGCCGCCCTGGTACGCGTCAGCGTTCCCATATCCCACAAGCGGACGACCAATGCGCCCATGCGTGGTCCCTCCCCTTGGGCTGGCACCATCCCGGCCGTCCAGAGCCCGACCTAACGACCCCTGTAGCGCATATCGGTTTCCGCAAGCAGGGCTCCGATGCCACGGACCCGCGCAGGGGAGATGGACGACCGGGGAACGGCCAAGCCGCCCTGCAGCACAAGCACCCGGCCTTTCGTACCGCACGATTATCCCCCAAGTATTTGAGCGCCCCTGTCGGCCGTTCCCACTGGACCATGTCCCCAGCATAACCCGTGTAATCCCTGCGGCCATCCGAAGGCTCCGTCTGCGGCAATCCAGAATCGCGCGCTCATCAAATCGAAACCACCACCGGAAGCTGAGAGGATGCTCCCGTGTGCATCCCGTGTGCATCACTCATCCCTGCCGTAAGCTACTGCGAAACGCCGGCTCCCGCGCGGCGCTGCTGCGCCCATGCCCGCTGTTTACTTCTTGGGCTCCACAATGGGGAACGCCTTCTCGAAAGCGGCCTGCTTGTCGCGGCACCGCGCGAAGCGAAGTCTGCGCGGAGAAAGGAAGGCCGTTGAGTGAATTTATTTTTAAACAGTATCTCAGCAGTCTGTGGGGAAGTCAACACCAGATACCAACGTTGGGCCGCGAACAAGAGGCGAAGTTAGTGTGAGGCATGCAGCGGGCAAGGGAGATCCATGCCGTGCCGTGCCGTGCCCCTGTGCCATGTTGTCACCAGCACGCGAATCATGTCACCCCTGCGGCCTGATGGAGCACTGAAGCAGCGGGCGGCCGGGCGATGCGGTTATGACACCCCCCTTCTGCAGGTGAACCGGAGGGTCTACGCAACACTGCCCTTCTGCATGCGGATTATCTCTCTCTTTAAATGTTCTGCAACAATTAAGGTTTAGGGTTTAACCTTAATTATTAGGGTTTGGAGCAAAACGTCCGAAAATCCGACCGCATCATGTCCACACGAGCATCCGGGGACAAGCCCACCGCCGACCGATCGGCCACATGAGTGCAGGCCTCCGGTGAATGTTTCACCGGAGGTCTGCGCGCAACCAGCCGCACAAACGGATGAGGGAGTGGTAACCTGACTGGCCCAAGTGGCCGCTGACATACGTGGAAACAACAAATTTGTGTGCCATCCGTGCTGCCTAGCTAGCGGATACCACGCAGAGTGACAGGGACGGAACTCATGGTGCAGCATACTGGTTGACGGGGCCGACGTTCCCGAGACGCGATGGTGCGGTGGGGTACGGGTGGCCCCAGATGGCAGGGAGTCGCCGACAGCGCCTGGGTTTCGGTGCGGACAACTTACCCGTACCAATCTAGGCATTGCGCATACTCCTTAAACTCGGTGGGCGCCTTCTCCATGATTTCCTTGTAGCTGCGCGGGGTGGGAAGGGAGCAATCAGACTGTGCCCGGCCACACTTTGGCAGAGGTGAGGTGCCACATTACTTGAATTAAGATGCAGCCATACGTTCTCCTGCCTCTAAAGTGCAAACCGCAGATACAAAGCCAGGAACGTAGTCGTGGACTCACAGCTTGTTTGTTGCTCGGACGAGAGCCTCAGACTCCGGCTTGCAGTCTTCCGGCCAATCATGCTTGCTCTTGCACTCCACGGCCGATTTGTGCTCCTTCTCGGCACGGAACACGATGTGCCGGCTCATTGCGTAGAGCTCATGAGAATAGGGTACCCGAACGGGAGTGGACATGTTATAACTGGCGCTTATAACTCTGTAAGCTGCAGATAGGAAAGGCTTCCAGTTACGCGCAAGCCAGTCCCGATAATGTCTCGACTAATACAGCGCTACGTCCGGGACACCATGAAATCGCTGTTGATCTTTAAGACACGCATTTTACAGATACAAGCATCAATACATGATGAGCTCTGCGACACAGTACGGCACGGCAAACCAACTCAGGCACAACACCGCAGCAAATGTCAGCTAATGCATGCCCTTGCCGCTTATGTATAGCATTAACCTGATAATTGCTACCGCAATCATGCCGCCCAACCTTCACCGGTTACGGCAACATACTTGCAAGCTTCCCAGAACTCTATTTGCAATTGTTCTTGCCCTTCAATCAGTGATCGGGTGGCACGCTGTCAGGCGGGGCTTATGAAGCCGTAATGGCGTCGGTAAAGCGAAGTACCGCTGGTGCATTTGCGCGGGTTGATATGTTCGCCAGTCGTGAGGCCACACCCGTGGCGCTACCGCACTGCAACGGTGTGCAAAGAGCCTTACACTCCCTCCCCATTCGAGCATTATACACGGAGCTGCAGGACATCTCTGCTGCTGCGCGCCCTCGGCACAACCTTGTGCAATTGGCCCCCCCCAGCTCGCTCCCCAACCTCCTAACAGTTTACAGGATAAACGCCCAGAAGCAACCTGGGGGGACCTCCTAGCGGACACCGCTAATCCAGCACAATCCAGGATCAAGCAACGCAAGCCACGCCGACCAACCGAAAACGCAACGCCAACGCCCTTGGCGTTCACGATGAGACGCCGGATGCATAGGCATTGGCAGTCATACGCTCATACCCCGACGGCTGCGCCGATAACGCGGTTTCTAGGGACCCCTATCTGTGCTGTATGCTCTTGACGCACCCGCCCGTTGCCACGTACACTCATCTCCGAACACCGAACCATCCTGAAGCAGCGCACGTTGAACATTCAAGCACGGCCCCCTTTCAGGCTCGCTGCGCGCTCATCGCTGGCTTACGGATGTGACCTGGGACCGTCCACGGCGCCCCACCAGCCATCGACAACCCCCCTGTTACCCCCTTGCTGCTACTACTACCGTATTACTTTGAACGCGGGCCGCGCGCTGGACTGGGCGACCCTACGCACGCGGAGGTTGGGCCCGGTGCAACCCGTGGAATCGGAGGTTGAGCTCCCGTCGGGAGCAAACCCCACGGCATCCGTCTGCGCGCCCAGTGATGGGTTATAGTGCGGGATGTGTACCACCAAGGCGCGCAATCAGTCTCCATCAAACCGGATCTCAGCAGCTATCCCGGCGAGGGCGTGACGCCGCAAGTCAGGCCCTGCTACACCTCTGCCGCAGCTCCTCCTCTGCGGACGTCGGCCTCCGGTCATCTGCAACCCTTGCCCAACAGCTCCCGCCTCTCCAGCCGCTACACCTCCATCCCCGCCCTCGCTGCGCTCTTGTCCCTTCCCTAACCGACCGTTACGTCCGGTTCGGTGCCGTGCTGTATGGACCATCCCAATGTCAAGCTGCACGTCAGGGCTACAGCTCCTGAACGTACGTCTTGGCGCCCGTGTAGTGGGCCCCCTCGCCCTTGCATGACCGTGTGCGCGTTGCGCCCCTCGCAGGCGGGCACTTATACGGTGGATGACATTGCGAGCCGTCACATCCGAGGGGCTGGACAGCTCGCGGAGGGCGCCGGCATCGCGTAGCGCTCCTGGTGGTGGTGGTGGAGGTGGTGGAGGGGAGGGCGCCGGGTGGAAGACGGTGGGGGCGGAGCAGGGGTTCAGGCACGCACCCAGTGCGCCGCAGGTGACAGCTAGCCTTCATGTGAATCCCGAGTAGAAGGGAGGCGACCTCGACCGCGGGCCAACGTCACCGCAGCACCCACCAACCAGTCAGCCGTCCAAGCTCGCGTTCGCATCCATGATGAACTCTCCAGGGAGCTTGGCGGGTATCGCATCCGTTTCGCATAAACCCCCATGCGACCCCGTAACACGCATCCCTTGTTCGGCCAACGCCCTTCCGTCCTGGGCCCCAACCTGCCGCCTGCCGCTCTCTCTTACCTCCTCCACGGTCCCCAGCATGCGGGTCCTTGACACGCTTCCCCGCACCACCCCATTGATGTTGAACGTCTTGATCAGGTCGTCCGTCATGGCGAGGGGTTGCCCACGATCACCTCGTCCACGTATCTGGGTCCCGGGGCGGGATGGAACGGGATTCCCCACTAGATCGCTTAATGGACAGATGCCCGGCATCTGGGGTGATACACACGATGATCACCTGAAGAACGCCCATCCTGGAGGAATGACCCCGCAGCAACGTGCACGCGTTGGTCTGTCCAGTCCCTTCCGGTCCTGGCCCCAAACCCGACACCCCTCCGCGGTCCCATGCTTACTGGCACGCCAGCACCGACCGACTCGTGGAGGTTGATGATGGGCAGTGCGGCCCACGTCCGGGGAAGGGGACGACCTGTGCGGCGACCCGAGGGAGGCGCGGCCGGGGAAAGGACAGGCGGGGACATCAGTAAGGCAGCAGAACGTGGGCGCAGTGAGGGTAATTAATGCCCGGCGCAGTCGGCAACCGAGGAGCATTGGCGCCATTGCGACGTAGACCCGCCCCGCTTGCTCACCGTCCCAGAGTGAGGACCGGCAGCCCCAGCGCCGTTACCGCCTCAGCCTCGCTGCGCGCCTCGCCCACCCCAACAGTCGCGATGCAGCCACCACCGCCGCTGCCGCTGCCACCACCATCGCCGGACCCGCCCCTTCAAGCCCCGACGGGGCCCCCGGCCCCAAAGGGCGGCTGTGTCGGATGTTGACCCGCCAGCGAGCCCGAGCTGCCGCCGCCACCGCCGCCGCCCTGCCGGCGGCCTCCCGCAGCCCCCAGACCGGGAGGCTGCTTCGCCGCGCCCATTTGGCCGGAACCGGATCCGGCCGTACCAGATCTGGATCCGGACCCAGCCTCGAGATCGGCCGCGGCGGAGGCTGCGGCCCCCTACGCGGCGGCGTGCAGCTGGGTGATGAGGGCCGCTCCCAGGGAGGTGCCCATCGCCAGCCTGGAGGAGGGAGAGGGGAGGTTGGGAGCTAGGGAGAGGGTTGGTATGGGGCTGGATCGGGCTGGATAGGATTGCACAGGGATGAGGGGACGAGGCGCGGCGAGGGGGTGGTCGTGTGGACAGAAGAGGTGAGGATTGCCGCTTAGGGCTGCAGCGTGTGGGTGCCGGGAACGCGGCGGGCAGCTCGCAAAGATTGAGCATCCTACCTAGATCGCTGTTGCCGATCGCGGCAACGTTTCCCAAGACCATTCAAGTCCCGCACAAAAGACCATTCAAGTTCCGCACAAGAAAAAAGAAGCTCAACCCCTTCAAGCTAATACAATATCACATCTTTTATAATAGAATTCGTATCAGGTGCGGTTGTGATTCAGAAGGCTTCAGTCTTCTGATGTCTTCTGAGTTCGAAGATGTGAACCTGTTCGGGAAGGTGGTTGCAACTTCGGAGCATTCCGACGAGCCTGTATCCGTTCATGCATAACAATCATACGTATACTGACAATACTGAATGCTGTCACACGAAATACACCTGGTGATTTGAATGGTGGTGCGCACAAAAAATAGTCTCAGCGAACAGGAGGCGTAGTTATGTGCCAGTATCCATGTGGTTCATTGTCAGAAGCGTAGAGCTTTAGCTCAAGCAGTCAGCCGCACGGAAACTTAGTTGCCCCGCGTGCAAGGTGCAACATACCGCTTTGCCGCAAAACCATATTTATCATGCAGCAGCAACAGGCATGTAGACCGAGGTCTGTTTCTTAACGGAGGCCATGCGGTTACGAAGATCGCTTGGTGCGTGGCGGTCGTGCGTGGCCCTCATCCGGGTCACCGTCGTGTGCAAGCGATGCGACAGGTGGCGTGGCGTCGTCTAGAGCCGTGGCTAACGATGGTCAGACAGCTTCTAGTCTAGGCCCGGCGAGTGCGACCGACTGCCAAAGCACTCCCGCCGGGAAGGAGACAAGCGTGCGGGGGGCCACTGTCCCCATCCCCCTGACAGTGGCCCCCCTGTGTCTTTCATTACATCCCTGCTCCCCGCGATGATCAACCAACCGTGTGTGGGCACGCTCGGCGTAACTTTGGCCCGCGAATAAAGACAATCAACTCTACCACGAATGAAGACACCGATATT
Source organism: Eudorina sp. 2006-703-Eu-15 (assembly GCA_003117195.1). NCBI lineage: Eukaryota > Viridiplantae > Chlorophyta > Chlorophyceae > Chlamydomonadales > Volvocaceae > Eudorina > Eudorina sp. 2006-703-Eu-15. The sequence goes on from BDSI01000036.1 coordinate 137,412, forward strand.
ATGAACGAATGAACCTCGCAACGGAGTCCTTCCCATAAGATCTCAAACAAGGAACAGCAAGCAACACCGTACCAACCACCAAACCAAGCCGCGTCAACGTCGGAGCAACCCATTTGAAACCGATCTCTGCCGTACCTGCTTCCGCCCATCGCTCCACCAGTGGGAAGAAGCAAGCAGAGCGCCGTACACCTGCTGTACAAACGGCAAACATTCTAAAGCGATTTGCTTGGTGGATTAAGCTTCAGACATGATTGCCGGCTTGTCAAACGACAACCCGATGATTGGTGTTCGCTGCCCGACCCGTGCGTACCTGGAAGCTCAGACACGCCCGCGCTTCTCCAAAGCCCCGCCTGCAACAGCTGCCAGCCATGTAGCGATTCCTTGAGCCTCGCTCCGCAGGCAATAACCAAAGTACCCGCTTGTACCCGCAGACCCACGCACGTGATTCGAAGCCACCCATAGGGCTCACCTGGATTCGTGCCAAAACCTCCTCGGGCGGGGCGCCGCTGGGGTTTCTCGCGGCTGGTAGGCGGCATTGCGGACTCGCTTGCTTGGGAAGTCAGAACGACAACGAACATTCACGCATTCACTCAAAACACCCTTTAATCCTCCAAGCAAGTACATATAGGAGGCAGGCATCCCGTATGCTTTCAGTGTGACCCCATGCGCTTTACAACCTTTGCCTCGCGCGTTGACAGGTCACGTCCAGCGCCGGCACCCAGCAGGTCTTGGCAGGTACTTGACGCCCGGCGCCCGCGGCTCCCACCGCTGGTACTCGTCACGTCTCACGTGGATGGGCGGGGCTGTGTCGTGCTTGGGTGTCGATCGGGGACCTCACCTTGCAACGGTCAGGTGCGCCACCGAGAGAGAGAGAGAGTTTGAACGAGTAAGAAAACGCAGTGCCGAATGGCCCTAGCTGAAATCGCAGACGGTACGGCAGTCGTTCCATCCTCGACCAAGTACAGCAGCTGTACGAACCCAATCTGACCCAGCACGCCTGACCCATCGGGATCCGCGCGCAGACCCACGCACGTGATTCGAAGCCACCCATAGGGCTCACCTGGATTCGTGCCAAAACCTCCTCGGGCGGGGCGCCGCTGGGGTTCTCGCGGCTGGTAGGCGGCATTGCGGACTCGCTTGCTTGGGAAGTCAGAACGACAACGAACATTCACGCATTCACTCAAAACACCTTTAATCCTCCAAGCAAGTACATATAGGAGGCAGGCATCCCGTATGCTTTCAGTGTGACCCCATGCGCTTTACAACCTTTGCCTCGCGCGTTGACAGGTCACGTCCAGCGCCGGCACCCAGCAGGTCTTGGCAGGTACTTGACGCCCGGCGCCCGCGGCTCCCACCGCTGGTACTCGTCACGTCTCACGTGGATGGGCGGGGCTGTGTCGTGCTTGGGTGTCGATCGGGACCTCACCTTGCAACGGTCAGGTGCGCCACCGAGAGAGAGAGAGAGTTTGAACGAGTAAGAAAACGCAGTGCCGAATGGCCCTAGCTGAAATCGCAGACGGTACGGCAGTCGTTCCATCCTCGACCAAGTACAGCAGCTGTACGAACCCAATCTGACCCAGCACGCCTGACCCATCGGGATCCGCGCGCAGACCCACGCACGTGATTCGAAGCCACCCATAGGGCTCACCTGGATTCGTGCCAAAACCTCCTCGGGCGGGGCGCCGCTGGGGTTCTCGCGGCTGGTAGGCGGCATTGCGGACTCGCTTGCTTGGGAAGTCAGAACGACAACGAACATTCACGCATTCACTCAAAACACCTTTAATCCTCCAAGCAAGTACATATAGGAGGCAGGCATCCCGTATGCTTTCAGTGTGACCCCATGCGCTTTACAACCTTTGCCTCGCGCGTTGACAGGTCACGTCCAGCGCCGGCACCCAGCAGGTCTTGGCAGGTACTTGACGCCCGGCGCCCGCGGCTCCCACCGCTGGTACTCGTCACGTCTCACGTGGATGGGCGGGGCTGTGTCGTGCTTGGGTGTCGATCGGGGACCTCACCTTGCAACGGTCAGGTGCGCCACAGAGAGAGAGAGAGAGAGAGAGAGAGAGAGAGAGAGAGAGAGAGAGAGAGAGAGAGAGAGAGAGAGAGAGAGAGAGAGAGAGAGAGAGAGAGAGAGAGAGAGAGAGAGAGAGAGAGAGTTTGAACGAGTAAGAAAACGCAGTGCCGAATGGCCCTAGCTGAAATCGCAGACGGTACGGCAGTCGTTCCATCCTCGACCAAGTACAGCAGCTGTACGAACCCAATCTGACCCAGCACGCCTGACCCATCGGGATCCGCGCGCAGACCCACGCACGTGATTCGAAGCCACCCATAGGGCTCACCTGGATTCGTGCCAAAACCTCCTCGGGCGGGGCGCCGCTGGGGTTTCTCGCGGCTGGTAGGCGGCATTGCGGACTCGCTTGCTTGGGAAGTCAGAACGACAACGAACATTCACGCATTCACTCAAAACACCCTTTAATCCTCCAAGCAAGTACATATAGGAGGCAGGCATCCCGTATGCTTTCAGTGTGACCCCATGCGCTTTACAACCTTTGCCTCGCGCGTTGACAGGTCACGTCCAGCGCCGGCACCCAGCAGGTCTTGGCAGGTACTTGACGCCCGGCGCCCGCGGCTCCCACCGCTGGTACTCGTCACGTCTCACGTGGATGGGCGGGGCTGTGTCGTGCTTGGGTGTCGATCGGGGACCTCACCTTGCAACGGTCAGGTGCGCCACCAAGAGAGAGAGAGAGAGAGAGAGAGAGAGAGAGAGAGAGAGAGAGAGAGAGAGAGAGAGAGAGAGAGAGAGAGAGAGAGAGAGAGAGAGAGAGAGAGAGAGAGAGAGAGAGAGAGAGAGAGAGAGTTTGAACGAGTAAGAAAACGCAGTGCCGAATGGCCCTAGCTGAAATCGCAGACGGTACGGCAGTCGTTCCATCCTCGACCAAGTACAGCAGCTGTACGAACCCAATCTGACCCAGCACGCCTGACCCATCGGGATCCGCGCGCAGACCCACGCACGTGATTCGAAGCCACCCATAGGGCTCACCTGGATTCGTGCCAAAACCTCCTCGGGCGGGGCGCCGCTGGGGTTTCTCGCGGCTGGTAGGCGGCATTGCGGACTCGCTTGCTTGGGAAGTCAGAACGACAACGAACATTCACGCATTCACTCAAAACACCCTTTAATCCTCCAAGCAAGTACATATAGGAGGCAGGCATCCCGTATGCTTTCAGTGTGACCCCATGCGCTTTACAACCTTTGCCTCGCGCGTTGACAGGTCACGTCCAGCGCCGGCACCCAGCAGGTCTTGGCAGGTACTTGACGCCCGGCGCCCGCGGCTCCCACCGCTGGTACTCGTCACGTCTCACGTGGATGGGCGGGGCTGTGTCGTGCTTGGGTGTCGATCGGGGACCTCACCTTGCAACGGTCAGGTGCGCCACGAGAGAGAGAGAGAGAGAGAGAGAGAGAGAGAGAGAGAGAGAGAGAGAGAGAGAGAGAGAGAGAGAGAGAGAGAGAGAGAGAGAGAGAGAGAGAGAGAGAGAGAGAGAGAGAGTTTGAACGAGTAAGAAAACGCAGTGCCGAATGGCCCTAGCTGAAATCGCAGACGGTACGGCAGTCGTTCCATCCTCGACCAAGTACAGCAGCTGTACGAACCCAATCTGACCCAGCACGCCTGACCCATCGGGATCCGCGCGCAGACCCACGCACGTGATTCGAAGCCACCCATAGGGCTCACCTGGATTCGTGCCAAAACCTCCTCGGGCGGGGCGCCGCTGGGGTTTCTCGCGGCTGGTAGGCGGCATTGCGGACTCGCTTGCTTGGGAAGTCAGAACGACAACGAACATTCACGCATTCACTCAAAACACCCTTTAATCCTCCAAGCAAGTACATATAGGAGGCAGGCATCCCGTATGCTTTCAGTGTGACCCCATGCGCTTTACAACCTTTGCCTCGCGCGTTGACAGGTCACGTCCAGCGCCGGCACCCAGCAGGTCTTGGCAGGTACTTGACGCCCGGCGCCCGCGGCTCCACCGCTGGTACTCGTCACGTCTCACGTGGATGGGCGGGGCTGTGTCGTGCTTGGGTGTCGATCGGGGACCTCACCTTGCAACGGTCAGGTGCGCCACCGAGAGAGAGAGAGAGAGAGAGAGAGAGAGAGAGAGAGAGAGAGAGAGAGAGAGAGAGAGAGAGAGAGAGAGAGAGAGAGAGAGAGAGAGAGAGAGAGAGAGAGAGAGAGAGAGAGAGAGAGAGAGAGAGAGAGTTTGAACGAGTAAGAAAACGCAGTGCCGAATGGCCCTAGCTGAAATCGCAGACGGTACGGCAGTCGTTCCATCCTCGACCAAGTACAGCAGCTGTACGAACCCAATCTGACCCAGCACGCCTGACCCATCGGGATCCGCGCGCAGACCCACGCACGTGATTCGAAGCCACCCATAGGGCTCACCTGGATTCGTGCCAAAACCTCCTCGGGCGGGGCGCCGCTGGGGTTTCTCGCGGCTGGTAGGCGGCATTGCGGACTCGCTTGCTTGGGAAGTCAGAACGACAACGAACATTCACGCATTCACTCAAAACACCCTTTAATCCTCCAAGCAAGTACATATAGGAGGCAGGCATCCCGTATGCTTTCAGTGTGACCCCATGCGCTTTACAACCTTTGCCTCGCGCGTTGACAGGTCACGTCCAGCGCCGGCACCCAGCAGGTCTTGGCAGGTACTTGACGCCCGGCGCCCGCGGCTCCCACCGCTGGTACTCGTCACGTCTCACGTGGATGGGCGGGCTGTGTCGTGCTTGGGTGTCGATCGGGGACCTCACCTTGCAACGGTCAGGTGCGCCACCGAGAGAGAGAGAGAGAGAGAGAGAGAGAGAGAGAGAGAGAGAGAGAGAGAGAGAGAGAGAGAGAGAGAGAGAGAGAGAGAGAGAGAGAGAGAGAGAGAGAGAGAGAGAGAGAGTTTGAACGAGTAAGAAAACGCAGTGCCGAATGGCCCTAGCTGAAATCGCAGACGGTACGGCAGTCGTTCCATCCTCGACCAAGTACAGCAGCTGTACGAACCCAATCTGACCCAGCACGCCTGACCCATCGGGATCCGCGCGCAGACCCACGCACGTGATTCGAAGCCACCCATAGGGCTCACCTGGATTCGTGCCAAAACCTCCTCGGGCGGGGCGCCGCTGGGGTTTCTCGCGGCTGGTAGGCGGCATTGCGGACTCGCTTGCTTGGGAAGTCAGAACGACAACGAACATTCACGCATTCACTCAAAACACCCTTTAATCCTCCAAGCAAGTACATATAGGAGGCAGGCATCCGTATGCTTTCAGTGTGACCCCATGCGCTTTACAACCTTTGCCTCGCGCGTTGACAGGTCACGTCCAGCGCCGGCACCCAGCAGGTCTTGGCAGGTACTTGACGCCCGGCGCCGCGCTCCCACCGCTGGTACTCGTCACGTCTCACGTGGATGGGCGGGGCTGTGTCGTGCTTGGGTGTCGATCGGGGACCTCACTTGCAACGGTCAGGTGCGCCACCGAGAGAGAGAGAGAGAGAGAGAGAGAGAGAGAGAGAGAGAGAGAGAGAGAGAGAGAGAGAGAGAGAGAGAGAGAGAGAGAGAGAGAGAGAGAGAGAGAGAGAGAGAGAGAGAGAGAGTTTGAACGAGTAAGAAAACGCAGTGCCGAATGGCCCTAGCTGAAATCGCAGACGGTACGGCAGTCGTTCCATCCTCGACCAAGTACAGCAGCTGTACGAACCCAATCTGACCCAGCACGCCTGACCCATCGGGATCCGCGCGCAGACCCACGCACGTGATTCGAAGCCACCCATAGGGCTCACCTGGATTCGTGCCAAAACCTCCTCGGCGGGCGCCGCTGGGGTTTCTCGGCGGCTGGTAGGCGGCATTGCGGACTCGCTTGCTTGGGAAGTCAGAACGACAACGAACATTCACGCATTCACTCAAACACCCTTTAATCCTCCAAGCAAGTACATATAGGAGGCAGGCATCCGTATGCTTTCAGTGTGACCCCATGCGCTTTACAACCTTTGCCTCGCGCGTTGACAGGTCACGTCCAGCGCCGGCACCCAGCAGGTCTTGGCAGGTACTTGACGCCCGGCGCGCCGCGCTCCACCGCTGGTACTCGTCACGTCTCACGTGGATGGGCGGGGCTGTGTCGTGCTTGGGTGTCGATCGGGACCTCACCTTGCAACGGTCAGGTGCGCCACGAGAGAGAGAGAGAGAGAGAGAGAGAGAGAGAGAGAGAGAGAGAGAGAGAGAGAGAGAGAGAGAGAGAGGAGAGAGAGAGAGAGAGAGAGAGAGAGAGTTTGAACGAGTAAGAAAACGCAGTGCCGAATGGCCTAGCTGAAATCGCAGACGGTACGGCAGTCGTTCCATCCTCGACCAAGTACAGCAGCTGTACGAACCCAATCTGACCCAGCACGCCTGACCCATCGGGATCCGCGCGCAGACCCACGCAC
>BDSI01000036.1:788070-943109 GCA_003117195.1 Eudorina sp. 2006-703-Eu-15
GCCTGTCCTGGCTGCGGCAGCAGGTGGCGCGGCGGCGGCCGCAGCGGCGGCGGCGGCGGCGGCGGTTGACCCGTACGGCTCTGATCCGGCCCGCCACCCGGCGTTCATCGCGCGCTCTGAGCGGCCGTACAACGGTACGGTGGGAGTGGGTCAAGACGCGGGGCCAGGATGTTCGCTTGTTCGGGTTGGGGGGTGGGCCGGAGGGGCTGCTGCCACGGCAATACGTACGTGTCCCTCCCCTCCCGCCTCCCCGTGTCATCCCCTCGAGCTCCAGGGGAGACGCCCCCCACCCTCCTGGCGGCCAACTCCATCACCCCGACCGAGATCTTCTTTGTACGGAACCACCTGCCGGTGCCGCACGTGGATCCGGCGTCGTACCGCCTCCGGGTAGGGAACGTCTGGAAACGGATACGCGCGGGGGTATCAGCGCAGGGGCAGGGGCAGGGAGCCCTGCCGGGCGCAGTGCCGCGTCGAGCGCGAGGGAGGGGGGGGGACTTCACACTGTGTCGGTGGGAGTGCGGGGGAGGGAATGGAGCTTTCGTGTTGCATGTTCCACGACATGCACGACATGTACGGCATTTACGATATGTACATGTACGATGTGTCCCTGCAGGCCGCATGTGCGGCGGCGATCGTTTTTGCATCCCACCTGTCCTGTCCCGTCCCGTCCTGTCGGTTTCTGCGGCCCCGCGGGGCCCCTTGCCCCGTCCGTCCGTCCGTCTGCCCACCAAACCTGTGGGTGTGGCAGGGCAGTGGCAGTCCGCGGACATGGTCTCCGCAGTCCACTACTGTCCCGTATCCCACCCCATCACGGCTGTTTTCCCGCTGTACTCCTACCCCATCACATGGCATGGCATACATCACATGTCGACATCCCCCCACCACTCCCTCCCCCCCGCCCCCCTGCTCGCCCTGCAGGTGGAGGGTGAGGGCGCGCGCGCCCTGGAGCTGAGTCTGGAGGACCTCAAGTCCCGATTCCGGAAGCACACCGTCACCGCCACGATCCAGTGCTCGGGTGGGGACGGGGGACTGACGGGGGGCTCACGGCGGGAGGCCGGAGGGAGGGGGGGAGGGAGGGAGGGAGGGAGGTGTGTTGAGACGGTGGGAGCGTAGTCGCCGTGAAAGCGGCGTCGCCCTCCACACCCTCAGCGCCACCGCGGGGGGGGGCGGGGTGGATGTGCTCCCTCAGCCCAGTCCGGGTACGCAGCGGCCGGTGGGGCTGCACCGGCGGCACATTCCCTGACCTTGTCGGCCACACTTCTCACCGCCACAGCTTGCCCCCCCCCTTCCCCGCGCTGTAACATCCCACCCCCCCCTCCCCCGCTTGTGCGCCCCTGCTGGCCTGATCAGGCAACCGGCGCGCGGAGATGTCCCGAGTCCGCTCCGTCAAGGGACTCGCCTGGGAGCAGGGCGCCATCGGTGGGTGGGTGGGTGGGTGGGTGGGTGGGTGGGTGGGTGGGTGGGTGGGCCGGGGTCCGTGCCTTGGCGGGGGCGGGGTCAAGGGCGGAGGTGGGGCCCGGCGGGCAACGAGGGCGGGCGGGGCAGGTGGCGCATCGGGTGGGGATCACCTAACGGGGGGGGGGGGTTGATGGGGTGCAGCGGGCTTGGTCGACCGGGGTGCGAGGGAACCGAGGGAGGCGGCGCAGGGGCCGGGGCGGGGGCCAGGTCTCATACGCGGCATCCCGCGGGGTGTGACGCGTCGGTGGGCTTCCACCCTGCCTCGCCCGTCCGCGCACCGCACCCTCCCGCCCTGCCTCCTCCTCACATCCCCCAACTCCTCCCGGGGCACCGGGACCGGTCGCCGCGCACCACAACACGCAGCGACACACCCGCCCCGAGCCCTCAGCCCTGCCGAATCGAGACAAGCACCCGAACTTAGACGACTCCGCCTCGGTTTGCCGTACAGGGACGGCCGTGTGGGGCGGTGTACGGCTACGGGACGTACTCCAGGTGCGTCCGCGCGGCGGTGTGTCCGCCCCCCGGTGTTGCCCGTCTCCATCCCCTCCCTCTCCCCCCCGGGGCCCCCGGGAAGGCGTGCGGGTGCCAGCGCCACGGGGTGTAACTCGAATTGGGATATCGGGGTGTCGGTAGACAGGTCCCACCTGGACGGCATGGACTGCCCCTGTCCCGGGGGGGTTGGACCACGGGGTGGAGCGCTGGTGGCACCGGTGGCTGTTGGCTGGGGAAGGGTTGGGTGGCAGGTCCCCGCGCCTGGAGTAGTCTTGGACCCTGCGGGTGCATAGCGTTGGCGGATGGGCCGCAGGCCCACGACGGCCTGCGCCCCCTCCCCCCCAGGGGGGTATCCCCGGGTTCAACCCGCCACGCCCCGTCCCCCCCCCCTCTGGTGTGGCCCTCCCCCCCGCCCCCCCTCCCCCCGGGTCCTGTGCCCCAACCGGGTCCTGGGCTCCCTCCGCCGGGTCCACCAACGCCTTATCTATCAGGCGGCAGGTAAGGCATGGGGGGGAGGAGGGAGGGAGGGAGGGGTTGGGGCGAGTTCGCAACCTCTGGCGAGGGAGGCGTTGGGCGACTGTCTTGGGAGGGGAGGGGCCGGCCTGGCGAGGGTGCAGGCGGGAGGGGCGGGGGACACGTCCTGATGCCGTACGTGTCGCAGTGCGAACACATCGTCCCCCGGGCGGGAGGGCGGCACGGACGTGTGCGGAGGCAGGGGGAAGGGCCCAGGGTGTCGGCGGCTATCGGATTGGTTGCAGGTTCGCTGCCTTTCTTGATGGTCAGTGAGGGGGATGGAGCGGCCTTTGCGGCCTTACCCCCCATGGGGCCCGGGGCGGGCGGGGCCGTAGGCGAGGGCGAGGGGCGCAGGGTTACCGTCGGGGAAGCTCTGTTTGGAGCGCCTCGGGGGTTGCCCTGTTCTCTCGGTACTGCGCACCCTCTCTCCTATCACCCTATCTCGCATCTTCATCTCCCCAAAACCCTCTCTTCCTTCTTTTTTCTCTATCCCCCTCTCCCTGGCCCTCCCCCTCTTCCCCCCTCCAACGGGGCCCCTCGGCTCCGTCCGGCCGCCCACATAAGGCCTCTCTGAGGACGACCCGCTGGTCAAACACATCCAGTTCGAGGGCTACGACCAGGACCCGGCGTCTGGCGAGGTGGGCCACGGGGGGTGATGGGGGTGCGGGTGGCGGGGGGGGGTGGTACAGGTGATGGTGATGGTTGGCGTGCTAGTGGAATAGATCTACAGTTCTGTGTGTGCGAATGTGGGACGAGACCTTGGCAGCGGAATGGTGGATGGTGGACGCGACACCCGGGATGTTGTGACGTCTGGTCTTCATTGACTGCCCCCACCCACCCACGTGTTCGAACCCCCACTCGGTCTCAAGGACTCAGGAGAAGGAGAGCAGCCCTCGGCCCCTCGCTCGCCCCGCGCGCTGTCGGGCCGCCCAATGACCGCCCGCCCTCCCGCCCGCCCTCCCGTCCGCCCTCCCGTCGCATTCCGCGCAGATCTACGGCGCCTCCATCCCGCTGCATAAGGCCCTCTCCCTCAGCGACGACGTGCTCCTGGCCTACGAGATGAACGGCGAGGCGCTGTCCGAGGACCACGGGGCGCCGCTGCGGGTGGTGGTGCCCGGGGTGACAGGGGCCAGGAGCGTCAAGTGGCTGCGTGAGTCCAGTTGGGGGAGGGAGGGGAGGGGGCATAAGGGGGAGCAGGAGGGGGACATAAGGGGGACGGGGAGCTGCTCATCCACACCTTGGCTGCGTCGACCCCGCCTCGTGACTGTCTCCCCCCTCCCCAAGGACTTTTGCTCTGGCAGCAGCGCAGTCTGAAAATGTCTACCAATTTCCTGTACCCTCACCCCCTTCCCTCGGCCGCTCCCGTCCCTCCCCCTGGGTATGTCAGGCCGAATTGTGCCCAGCGCGGTGGAGAGCAACAGCCACTGGCAGCAGCGCGACTACAAGGCCTTCTGCCCCAATGTGGACTGGGACAACGTGGACTGGGGGAGCGCGCCCGCGCTGCAGGTGCTGGGAGGGGGAGGGGGCGGCCGCGCCCAAAGGGCCCGGGCGAGGGAGAGGGGTTTGTTGAGCGGGTGGGTGGATAACAAACAGTGCGGGGGACAGGACTGCGGGGGAACAGTGCGCACAGGCTGGCGGATGGGATGGTTTAGTACGAGTCCTGTTACGGAGCCGGGGGTCCCAACAGGGGGGGAGGGGTAGCGGGGATCCACCTACCGGGTACGACATCTTCCCACTCCACCCAACCGCCAACCGACTGTGTGTGCCTCTTGATGACGCCGATGTCCGGAAACCCCTGGAGATCCTCTGTCCCCTTTTCTACAAACCGACCCCCCTCCCCCTCCCCCTTCCCCCTCCCCTCCCCCCTGTCCCCGCCCCTCCCCCTCAGGAGCCCCCGGTCACCAGCGCCATCTGCGAGCCAGCCCCGGGGACAGCCGTCAGTGCGGCGGACGGGGAGGTGGGCGCCAAGGGGAGGGGGGAGGGGGGAGACGGTGGAGAGGGGTCTGAGGGAGGAGAGGAGGGCGATGCGTTGCGACGAGGACGACTGGGATTGCTGGGACAGGGGCTGGGACAGGGGCTGGCACTGGGACAGGGGCTGGGACTGGGGCTGGGACTGGGACTGGGGCTGCGGCGTCCCGGACGGCGGGGACGCCGCCGGCACGCGCAGCTCCTCCGGACACGAGGAGGCGCAACCATCGGCACCCGAGCGCCTCCACCTCAACTGACCTCCGCCCGAACTAACCAAACCATCGCAGTCTTAAAAGCCCACTCCACGCCACCCCTCACTCTATTCCCGGGTTTCCCGCCTCCGCCCATCCCACCTCGAATCCTGCCCAACACTATACCCCACCCTGCCCACCACACACCCCATATCCCATACCCTACATGCCCACCCCACCTTGCTCTGGCAGCAGCGCAGTTTGAAAATGTCTACCAATTTCCCATAACCCACCTCCCCCCCCCCCCCGCGTCCTGGCGCAGATCACGCTGCGCGGCTACGCCTGGAGCGGCGGCGGCCGCGGTATCGTACGAGTGGACGTGTCCGCCGACGGAGGCGCCACCTGGGCCGCCGCCAGGTTGCTGCCGCCGCCGCCGGGCGCCCCGGCCCCGGGCTCGTACTCGGGCGCCTGGGCGTGGACCCTTTGGGAGGTACGGCACCGGAGACCCGACCGCCCTTCCTACCTACCCACCTACCTGCCTACCGCGCTACCTATCTACCTGCCGCCCTGCCCACCTGCAGACCTCACTGGCACAGCTGCCCTGTCAGCCGATTGTCATCTCCACAACAGATTTCTTGCGCCTACCTGCTGTTGTTGGTGGTGGTGTTCGCTCGGTGGCCAGTCGTGACCGTCCCCGCTTTCCCCCTTGGTTAGTTTTCGCGGTTTGTTTTCTCTTTTCCGGGTGATCCCCTTGGTGGCCTCACTTACCCCTCCCGCTTCCGCCCTCCCTCTCCGCCCCCTTCCTCCCTTCTTCCCTCCTCCTCCCCCCCCCTCGTGGCCGCTACGTGGCCGGCCCCTCACCCCTCAGGCGACCCTGCCGCTGCCCAAGCCCCCGGCTGACGGCGCCGTGCCGGCCACCCTGGAGCTGGTGTGCAAGGCGGTGGACTCATCGTACAACAACCAGCCGGACTCCATCTCGCCCATCTGGAACCTGCGCGGCATAGTCAACAACGCCTGGCACCGGGTGCAGCTGCCCCTGGAGCCCTAGCTGCCCCCCAGCTGCCCCTAGCTACCCTGGAGCCCTGGCCACCCTTCTAACCAGCTTCTGACCTGTGCATGCCATGCGGTGCAGTGCAAGGGCATAGCACCTTGCAAGGGCACTTCATTCATGATTGGATGGGGTTGAAAGGAAAAACAATCCCAGAAACGGACCCGGGCACGAAACGCGCGCCCTTGTTCCCTCTACCGTGATGATGTTTCTTTGGGGTGAATAAGGAAAGCGAGGGGGGCGGAGGTCACGGCACGACGCGCGCGGCGCAGTTCGGGAGGGTGTGGTCTGTGGGGTCGTCACGTGGGGCCCCCCAGCTCCTGGAGGGGGCACACTGGGACGGGACGCAACGGCGGGGGCGGGGCGCGTATGGCAATGGGCGAGGCGCAGCCGCAGCCGGAGCCCAGATCAGGACCAACTCAACCAACCAACCAAACTGTGTTGTATGGCGCATAGTGCGGAGGGCGGGGAGCACATCGCGGGCAGCACAGCAGTCGGTGTTCGAGCACCCAAGGGGGTCGTGGGGCACCTTAAGGGCTCGGCTGCGGGCCACTGGGTCCCGCGGATGTGTCCGGGACGCCTTCCCGTCCTGCTCCGTGGCGGTGGGCTGCCGGGGTGGCCCCGCTCCCACTCCCACCTGTGGACGGTGGCGGGGAGTCCGGTCCGGTGATTGTGGCTGGGAGCGCCCTCTGCCCGGTGGCTGCCCATCCAGATCTCGGCCAGGCCCACCCGGAGGTGGGGCGCCGCTGGGCCCTCCGCTGGGGAACGATGGCGATTCGAAGCCGACATCTCTACTGCGGTTCGCGGCCCTCCCAGGCCCGATGGCGAACACGCGGATTGCTTGTTTTGGAAGGGTGGTTGACGGTTGGGAGTTGTCCTCTACCATCGGGCCACAGCAGCTGCCCGAGCGGCGGCGGCCCGCGGCGGCACTCCTCGCCGGGGGGCTGGCGGAGGGTTGTTCGTCGGCAAGCGGGCTATGGAGTATTCCGTTGCTGGCGGATCTCGCTGGACGGATTCGATGAAGGAACGATGTGTGGACTTTGGACTGCGATATGCGCAGCTGTGAATTAACCAGCGCACGCCGGGGCTCCTGGCTTGTATCGTTGTATGGCCGGGGCTGTACGGTCCGCTTAGCTGCGAGAACGATGAACACGATTTGAATAACTAAAAAAATAGCCGTACACAGGACCCGAGCCAGGGTGCAGTCGTCGGTATATTCAGTCGGATCCGACACGCAAGCTGGTTGATGGATCTGGATCCTGCGCCCAACGCCCCTCCCGAGATGCCCACCGGTTAAAGGGGCGCCTACGAGCTTTCTGGGCCCGTCGGAACGCCCGGTCGGGACTAAAGGTCCACCTGGTAACGTTCACATTTTAGTGGAGAGGTACGACACGCTACACCACACACGCCTGTGCTGCCCATCGTGCTGCACTGCGCCGGGCATCTCCGTTCCGTCCTGGGTGCCCTGGGTCATGAGGCCCTCATGAGGCCCTCAGACATGTGCGGGCGCAACCGAGGTGTCGGTCCCGTCCCGTCCCGTCCCGTCCCCTCCCTCGTTAACCTGCTGATCCCTCGCTCCGCTCCGCTCCGCTCGACCGTGGTGGACTGTAGAGGTGCGCCCCGCTCCACCCCATCGGCCCCCTCCTGAGGCAGATCATCACCACCCCGACACCGCCGACAGGTCCTCGGCCGGTACCCCTTGCCATTCCTCCCACCCGTCAGCCCTAGGGGCGCCCGCCCTTAGAGCCCTCCTGACGAGCGGCGGCGGCGGCGGGCGGGCGCCGAGGGGGGGTGGGTTGGGTTGGGGTGGGGTGCGGGCCCTGGCAGTCCCCGACGGGACCTCCACGCGGCCCCTGCCTCCCCTGGCCTGCCGCCTCTGCCCGCTGCACCGGCGGTGGCAGCTGCCGCCGGCGCTACGGCTGGCTTCCCAAGACCCGCCTGCGACGACTGGCAGCGGCAGCCGGGCAATCCACCCGGCTGTCGCTGTATACACACCGGATGTCCGGATCCCCGCAGGCCATCCCTGGAGGCCATGGGGGATGGGGCCCACCCCTCCCGTGGGGGAGTCTACGGACGGTCCTCACCCCCTCCCCCTCATCCGCCGCCAGCTCCCCTGCCCTACTGCGGCACCGGCAGGTCACCCCCCAGCAACCCCGCGTAGATGGCAGCGCAGGCGTCCACATCCGCCGTCAACTTGGCCGCCGCCGCCGGGGCCGCCGCCGCCGCGCGACCCACGCCGCCGCCGCCGCCGCCCTGCGCACCCCACCCCGGGGGCAGCTCCTCCTCCCCCGTCACCAGCTTGTACATGTCCAGCAGCTGGTGCCGCCGCTGCTCGATTCTGCTGCCGCTGGTGCCGACGCCGCTGTTTTTGCCTGGGCGGCTGCCAGCGTCCAGGCTCAGGGCCGCGGCGGCGGCCCTCAGCAGGCACACGGGGCGCAGGGCAGCCAACGCCAGGACCTCGTCGTCGGAGCACCACAGCCTGCTGACCGAGTGGGGGAGCAGGATGGGTGAAGGAACCCGGGTTGGCAGGGGCGGGGACACAAAGCATCGATGGGGCATCGATGGGGCATCGATGGGGCTATGCAGGGATCCAGGAAATGGAAAGGGATGCCATTCTTAAGTGAACCCAAGCTCCAAGCCAATCCGGCGGCCTCCCCTCCCCTCCCGAGCTGGGCACCCCCCACCCACCGGGACAGCTCCCCCAGCAGCACACCGACGGCGGTGGCCGCGTCTGGTGTCACGAGCGCCGCACAGCCCTGAAACGTCGCGATGGCATCAGGCGCGCAATGCAAGGGGCACACCGTCTGTAGAGCGGTGAGGGGTGGAGGCAGCCGCAGGGGGCCGAGGGGACATGACTGGCGGTGCTGACGGACGGATGATACCGTACGCGGCGGGGCAGGGCCAGGGGCCCCGCGGTCGAAGCGATGTAGCGGGTACCGCCCCACAGACCACGGACCAGGAGACCCCCCCAACCAGGAGACCCCCCCAACCAGGAGACCCCCCCAACCAGGAGACCCCCCCAACCAGGAGACCCCCCCAACCAGGAGGCCCCCCGACAGCGGCTGCGACGAGGTGCTGCGGAGTGTGGACCGCTGGGCACCGCTTCCAACCAGCTGCAGGCAACAAGGTCCTCAACTCAACCGGCCCCCACCTGCCCGGCTTCGTTTCCGGGTTCGGTATTCAATGGAAGCCCCCCACCACCACCACCACCACCCGCCCCCCGTCCACACCTCTGCGTCCACCATCAAGCTGGCCAGCACCTCCCGCACCGGGCGGCCCGCCTCCCAGGTCATCTGCGCGGCCAGCCCTCCCTGCAGCGCCACCGCGGCGGGGATGTCGAAGCCGTCGGGCCTCACCACCTCGAACCCCCGGCTCAGGGTCTCCATCACCGGCAGGTGTCCCAGCACCCGCCAGGCGACACACACCAGGCGGCCGTAGGAGGCGGCGAAGGAGGAAGGGGCGGAGGAGGAGGAAGAGGGGGCGGAGGAGGAAGAGGGGGCGGAGGTGGAGGGGCCGGAGGAGGCAGGTGCCGCGGATGTTGATGGTGGGTCCATGCCGGTCGGGATGGCGCCGGTCCTGCGCGCCACGGCGGGGACGGGCGGGGAGACATCGGCGCGCCGTCGGACTGGCGGGAGCGCTGTCATATACACGATACACAGCTCCGTACTTGTCTGTGTCGTACCCACGTACACGGCACAACACGTGCGGGCGACTCAGCCAGTCTCGGGCGGGTGACCCCGGGGGGCAGCGCCGGGGTCACCCGGAGGTCATCACAGCCCGTCCGTCCGTCCATCCGTCCGTCCGTCCGTCCGTCCATCCGTCCGTCCGTCCGTCCGTCCGTCCGTCCGTCCGCAAGTCCGTCAGTCCCGGGTCCCCAACGGCGTTCCCAACTTACCCAGCAAAGATCCTGCACACACTGAATTTACCCATCCACCCTACCCGGTACCCGCCCTACCTGCAGCTGTAGCTACAGCCGGTGTCCAAAAGCTGTAGCACCAGGCTCCGACCCTTCGGCACTGGCACAGGCAGCGCCACGTCAGGCGGCCGCTCGGCCTGCTCCATAAGGCCCACGGCCGCCTCCGCCGCCTCCGCCTGCCACACGGCCGCCTCCGGCGCCGGCGCCCGCCTGGGTGCCGCCGCCCGGCCTGCCGCCGGCGCTGACGCGCCCCACGCGCCCGCGGCCGTCGGCGACCTCCACGCCCCCGGCCCCGCCCCCGCCCCCAGTCCCAGCTGCGTCGGCGCTGTCCTGCGCACCAGCTCCCGGTACACGTCAGCGCAGGCGGCCGTGTCCGCCGCGGCGTGGTGGGCGTTGTGCAGCACCCGCCCCGTCAGGGTCCCCGTCAGGGCCTCCAGGCCCCAGCCGTTGACCTGGTCGGGGCGGAGGACCGCGCGGGCGGCCTTGAAGGTGCACACCGGGCGCATTCTGACCAGCGAGTGGATGTCGGCGAAGCGCCGGAGCCTGGCGGGGGGTCGCGGGGAGGGATGTGAGGTGGTGCGTGGGTGGGTGCGAGTGGAGGGGGGATGGGTGGATGGGTGGGTGAGATGGGCGGGAGGAATGCCGTAACAGGATGGGTGGGAGGGGAGTCTCAGATGGCAGCAGCAGCAGGAGCAACATCATGGACGTGGGTTCAGCAGTCAGCTAACCAGCAGGGGGCAGATGATGGTGGACGGGGGAGGGGGCCTAGAGAGAGGCGTGGACGAGCGCAGCGGTCTGAGGGCTTTTTCAGCCGGTGCAGGACAGCCTGTGTACGGCAGCATCGTGACCACAGGCCAATGTTGTGTGTGGTGGTCCGGACGCGAATGGGCGAGTGCACGGCAGTATGTACGGCGTTAAGTACGAATCCCGTGAGCTTGGCCGAGACCCCGTGTGTGTTCGGAGTGACCATCGGCGGCTGGGCTGCGTGACCACTTCTTTGGACGAGTGTACTGCAAAGACGCCGTACAGATACTTCAGGCTCGCTGCTGCGTAGCATCCCTCCCCGCGACCTGCCCCCTTGTCTCATTGCCGCACAACCACCCGCGCTTATTGCCGTACCTGAACAGCTCGCTGAGTACGACACCCAGGTCGAACGCCGCGTTGTGAGCCACCACCACTTCGCAGTCCTGGAGGCCGGGGTGTGCATGTCACCACACTTGTTACCACACGTTTGTGTGTGTGTGTGTGTGTGTGTGTGTGTGTTGCATATCTGACTGGGCCTGGCACTGGCCAAGGGCTGCTAACCCAGCCCTAACAGAAAGACCGCCGAAGCACTCTCCTGTCTCCTCCTTTTGCGTGTGAAGGAGACGGGCGTGGGGGCCACATCCTCCCTTACGGAAAGACCGCCGAAGCACTCTCCCCCGGATACGGGGAAGACGGGCGTAAGGGGCCTCTGTCCCCGCGCTCTCCACAAAGGGCGCGCGCCCGATCCCCATTTTACCGAGGATTTTACAAGGGATTGGGCGAATGCCCATCCTGGGCGGGCTGCGCCTTGCAGCCCGCTGTTCAACCTCCTCGAGTCCTTGCAGCACCCAGGGCGTATTCCTCAGCGACTCGGAGGCGCACCCCTTCCGGTGCGGTAAAGCTAGCCTGGTCCCGCGTTCCAACGTATGATCATGAATCGCTATGAGCTAATGTTGCACCACCGGCGGGCCTGCCCTCCCGGTGTTAGCAAGGAGAAAAGCTGAGCCCTCCCGGTGTGTGTGCTGGGGAAGGGCGTGAGCTTCGGAGGTAAAGGGCCCGTGAGCTTCGCGCCCGGGTGCCCGCAAGGCAGGACGGCCGCGATCCCCCTCCCCCCTGCCCCCACCCTCGCTCCCTTCCCCTCCCCCGCCCTCACCGCCATCCCCCGCCCTCACCGCCATCCCCCGCCCTCACCGCCATCCCCCGCCCCCTCACCGCCACGTCCCGCATCAGCGCATCCAGCACCTCCCCCAGCGGCCTCCCCTCCCGCTGCTGGTCCTCAGAGGTGATGCGGTGCTTGGCCAGGGCCTCCGGCACGCTCTCCACGCCCAGCGGCTGCACCACGTGGTACGAGTCCGCGAGGTCGACCAGCCCCGGGCACGGCCCCAGCACCCGCCAGGCGATGGACACCAGGCGGCAGCCGTCGTACAAGTGGGTGCGGTGCGGCTCGTTGTAGCGATTCTCAGTCCTGGACAGAGGTCGTGGGACCCGGGGTGGGGTACACCAGCGGGGCCCTCAGTTGGAAGTACCGGCGGGGCCCGGGGAAGAGGGGAGCGGAGGGGACGTGCGGTGTTTCCTACGTGGTCAGCCAACCACAGCCGTCAGCCGTCTGAACACATCACCACCTACAACTTTCGTCGGAGTCAACGCCTCGCCGTCTTCGTCCATGCCAACATCGGCGGTTATCGGTTACGGTAGTTTCTCTTTTGCGGTTTCGGTGTCGCGGGGCGGGAGAGGAGAGGGGGCGGAGGGTACCGCACGAGTTGTCTTGAGGACGAGACCACCATCCCTGCCCTTGTGGCCCGTCGTAAGGGTGAAGTCACCTCAGCCGGAAAGCAGGCCAGCTCACCCTGCAAATCAACTTACGCGCAAAAATATTGCCATCGCAACAGCCCGTCACCTCACCGGCGTTCGTGGCGCCCTGCCCTACCGGCCCCCCCTACCATGTGCCACCAGGGTCAGACGGTCCGAACAGCCCCCCCCAAGGCGCTTTCCTCGTAAACTGTAGGTTTTCTGAGTGAAAGGCTAGAAAATCAAGGTTTCCTGTGAACTCCGAGGAATTCTCATAAAAACCCCAAGGCTGCTTCATGCTTCGCTGCGCCTGTCTTCCATACCCCTACAGGTAATATCTCCGTTGCGTCCGCCCGTTTTCCTAGATAGGTTCCCTGTTACTGTGCCCGCGCTTGCCACGCGCACTGGTGGTGGCGCGGTCGTCTTGTTTGGCTGTCCTGTTTGTCCTGTTGCGTTGCCAAATGGTAAGTACGTTGCAGGTTTTGGTAAGTATATGGGCTTGGGCGGTTCTGGGCGGGTTCCTCATCATGTCATTAAACACATGATGCCGGGGTGGGGAAAGGGCGAGCGGACAGCAATATCCCCCCCCCCACACACACACATACACGGGGCGGGCTATTTGGCAATATACCCTATATGTAAAGAACCACACACACACACACACGCACACACGCGCGCGCGCACGCACATACGCACAGGTTCAGCCCGGTCGTCTCCGTGTCGAAGACCAACGTCTTGCCTCCCGGCAGCGGCCGCGACAGCGGGTGCTTGTAGGATGCCGCCTTCAAGAGGCTGACGGAGGCAGCAGTCGCTCTCTCATACTGGGGATCCAGGGTCGGTGGGCCGGCTGCCGGAGATGATGATGCGGCTGCTGCACCTGCTACTGCTGCTGCGATGGCGGCTGCGGCTGCGGCGCCCGATTGCGCGGACCCAAGTGCCACGACTGTCCCAGCTGCCGCCACCACCACACCGGCAGCTACCTCCATGGCCTCCGTCGCTGCAGTGGTACCCTCCGCCGCCGTCGCGGCCATCGCCGCCGCACCTGACGGGGCCGCAGCTGGCAGAACCGGGGCTGTTGTGAACAGAGTCGCATCACCCTCGCCGGCCGCTGCTCTGGTTGCCACTGCTGCTGCTGCTGCCACTGCTGCCGCAGCGGTGGCGGCATGCTTCCCCCCGTCTCTTGGTTCCGCTGACCGAGGCCCCACTGAGGCGGGCTGGGCGACGGCTTCGTTGGACACCGCAGGCGTCTGGTCGTGGACGGACAGGCCGCCCAGCTGCTGCTGCTCCACCTCCACCTCCACGTCCATGGCAACCGCCGCATCGCGAAGCGCCGGTGGCTCCAACGGGCCCCCTCCGGTGGCTCCAACGGGCCCCCTCCGGTGGCTCCAACGGGCCCCCTCCGGTGGCTCCAACGGGCCCCCTCCGGTGGCTCCAACGGCCCCCTCCGGTGGCTCCAACGGGCCCCCTCCGGTGGCTCCAACGGGCCCCCTCCGGTGGCTCCAACGGGCCCCCTCCGGTGGCTCCAACGGGCCCCCTCCGGTGGCTCCAACGGGCCCCCGACCCGCTGCTTTTTGGTGGGGGTGCCCGCGGCCGCCTCCTCTGCCTCCAGGTCATCCAGGACCTGCAGAACGTCCATGTCATCCTCCACCACGTTGCCCTGTGGTGCAGCTTCCTCAGCCTCCGAGGGCGGCGGCGCGGCGGCAGGCTCGGGCTCTGACAGCTGCAGGAGGCCCATGTGATCTTCCGGTCCGGTGACCTGGTCGCCAGGCCAAGGGGGGCAGGCGCCCGGGGGTTCCCCTCCGGTGGCGCCGCCGTCAGGGGGTTTGGCGGCCAGCCGCTGGTCGGCGTTTGGGGCGGCCTCCTCGTCGGGTAGGGCGTTGGCGAGGTGCTTGGCCGGGTACGGGCGCTGCCCGTCAAGGTGTAGCATCTTGGCGAACCAAGGCAGGGCGGCTAGGGGGCCTTTTAGGGACTGCGGCTCGAAGCTCTGCGCTGGGTGTTGGAAAGGGGAACCGTTACAGCAGTAATGAAGGGCGCCGCAGACGGACCGTCTTTGCGCTAGGACCGTTACTGTGCACCCTTCAAATATTATATTTAAGTTATTTTCCTGTAATAACATGATTTCCATTGAATTTTTAGGATGCAAGCGTTAATTTTTAGGATTCACGGTTACAAGGGGGACCAACAACCAAGT
The DNA here is from genome assembly GCA_003117195.1 of Eudorina sp. 2006-703-Eu-15. Lineage (NCBI taxonomy): Eukaryota > Viridiplantae > Chlorophyta > Chlorophyceae > Chlamydomonadales > Volvocaceae > Eudorina > Eudorina sp. 2006-703-Eu-15. Next base: position 802,380 of record BDSI01000036.1, read on the forward strand.
TGATCGCTCGCCGTTACGGCGTAGACGGACTGTTCATCCTACCCCAGGGGCATGCCCTGCACGAAGCAAGGAGCCATGCCAAAGAATAGAAGCCAAGGAACCACCGGACCCAAGCCTTCAAAAGTATGAAGTGCTTGAACGTAAATGCTCATTGCTCCGTACCGGACTAACTTAATGTGGAGATTCTGCGTCCAGCCTTTTGCCCTTCCCCAATGTTCAGTCAGGGAAATGCACCTCCCATTCCACACCGCTCCGCGGCCCACGTCTCTTACGTCAGGCCTACGTCTCACTCATACGCCCCATCGCTGTCTCTCTGATGGGGCTGTCGTCCTAGTCGCCGTGGTCTAACTCGCACGCGCCGTGTCTCGGCCCTCGGCCAGAGTCTGGCCCTGTCGCACACCCATACACGCCCCACACGCACCTACACTTCCTGCACACGCACAACACACACACACACACACACACACACACACACACGTACAGCTCACGCCGCTTCCGGCTTGATATCAAAGTGTCCACCAGGGGTTTTCGTCTTCGTGGCGCCATGTACGTCTGCCGTACCTCCGCGCCGCCGTCGTACACTGTCTTACCGGCGCATTGTGTGCCGGTGCGGCCGTCCATGTTTGTGGGCCCGCCCCGGGGTTGCGCAATGGCTTCCCAGCCGGACGCCTCTCTCTTGCCCCGACCCCTCCTTCCTCTGCCTCACCACACGATGTACACCGCCTCCACCGCATAGCGCGGGGCCTTGGGATTCCGCGCTTCGTTGCCGGGTACCTGGGGCCCCGGCCTGAACAGTGTGGGTATGTGTGGCAGTCGCTTCCGTGCCTTAACCGGCAAGGTGCCGAGCGTCGCCCGCCACCACCGTGGCCACACCGGCGCGATAAGGACACAGTCCGGCCGGTCGTCTGCTATCTTGCGCACTACCTTGCCCATTTGGTCGAATGGGGGGTTGATGTAGAGCACGCCCCGGCGGCCCCACTCGTCCCAATCTTGTGCGAATGCGTCCACAGCCAAGGTGCCCTGGCTCCAGTGGCGCGAGAAGAAGGGGCCCGGCAGCTTTGTGGAAAACTCGTCTGCGAACACGTCCACGAGCGGCCCTCACCCTTGCAGGCATGGTTCCCCCCACAGGCGGAAGAAAACGGTGTCGTCCAGGCACCACTGCGAGCCGTCCTCGTACTTGGATAGCGTGTCCGCCTCACGCTGCAGCTGTTCCGTGCGGGGGTACCACACCAACTGGACCTCCAGGTCCAGCTCCGCACAGAGCCTGTAGAGCTCGTCCACGCGCTGCAGGCGCATGCCCTTGCCTTTCATGCCCAGCACGCAAAACGCCGCTGCTTGGCTGTCTGTCTGGTACTGCAGCATGCGCCCCACGAGCAGGTGCAGTCCCGTGTCCTGCAGCCAGTTCACGGCCAGTGCCACTGTCCGCAGCTCCCGCTCCGTGCTGGACATGTCCCCACGGGCCATGCACCCCGTCTCCTCGGGGGTGAACGGGACCCTCATCTCGCTCGCCTCCCCGGCCCCCAGCTGCCTGTCCGGTAGTAACGCGGCGTAAGCCCGCTCTGACGCGTCGCCCGCCACTCGTAGCACCAGTGCCGCCCCGCGCCGCCACCACGTCTTTCCGTTCTTGCGGTGGAGCAGGTCCACGAACAGCCGCGCCCGTGACAGGAAGGTTGTCGGGTCGCCGACCGCCTCGTCCCAGTCCACTGTCCCAGCTGCCGCTTGCCAGACCACACGCGCGTGGAGGGGGGCTGTGGCCACCGCCAGGCTCATGGACATGATGCGCCCCACCAAGCGCGCCACCGTATGGGGCGTAATCGTGGTTGGCCCCGCCGCCTCCAGGCCCGCCACCTCGTCCTCCAGTTGTCGTACCTTGTCCTCCGGCACCTCGAATGCCTCCCGTGCAGTGTCCACAATGAAGCCCAGGAAGTGGACTCGGTGCGACGGGCGCAGCTGGCACTTTTCCAAGCTCAGGAGGCAGTGAGCAAGCCGACCACCCCCCTGCACAGGTGTTGGGCCGCCCCCATGGTCCGTGCCGCCACCACACAGTCGTCAATCAGGAATGCCAGGTCGACGCCCCTCTCGCAGCGGCCGGAACAGCTCCTGTTTCAGCATGCTGTAGACCCAGCATGCGGGTGCGAAGCCGAACGCCATCACCAGCCAGCAATGCAGTCTGCCCTGCCACTCAAACGCGGCGTAGCGGTACATCTCCGGGTGAAGCAGCAGGTTCCAGTACCCACTCTTGTCGTCGGTGGTGAACATGAGATCACCCTTGTGTAGGAAGCCGGGCAGGTCGGCCAGGGACTCGTACTTCAGCGGCGGGATCTCCATGAACAGGTTCGGGTACATGGGGTTCATGCACAGGCGCAGCTTCTTGCCCTCCACCACGCGCAAGCCGTTGATGACCGTTGGCCGACCCCACTCGGCTGGCCACTCCCTGATTGCGCCCGTGTGCAGGCACTTCTGGAGTTCGGCTGTGACGAAGTCGGCGTGGGTGCTGGTGCTGCGGTGGTTGGGGAACTGGATCACGTGGGGTGTCTGGCCCGTGAGGTATGCTTCGGGGTCCTCGCCTCGGGCTACCGCCTGACTGACCATCTGCCGTACAATCCCGCGTTTCTTCCGGCGCAGGGGCGGGAGCGGCACGTCGGGCCCTGGCGCCCCTACCCACCGGAAACGTATGCCTTCCTCGATCATGGACAGCAGCAGCTTCTGGTTACGTGTCAGCGGCCGGCCGCCGTTATGGAGCTGGAAGAAACGCCGCCACGCAGCTAGGCTAGCCCGCAGTAGCCCCGGTTGGAAAGTGGACGGCGGCCGTGCCGCCTTGTGCATCTCCTGCTCGAACTCTTCGGCTGGTAACGGGGCCGTCTGGGTGCTTCCTGGCTGGGTGGCGGCAACGAGGCCCTGCCAGGCTGCCTCTAGCTGTCGGATCGAGGCGGCCCTGTCCAGGGGTGGTGGAGGCGGGAGGCTGGGGAATGCCGCTGGTGTGGGTGCGAGGGCTACAGGCTGCACCGACAGCGGCAGGAGAGCATCTTCCGCTGGGTCGCACCACGTGTCATCCCCTTCTTCGTCCAGGCCGGCCCCGCCCCAATCGTCCGTCATTTCCTCTTCTAGCACCGGCCCCCCTTCTTCGCTCTCCTCGGCAACGGGGCCCGGCCATGCGTCCTGCCCCGGTTCTCGCCGTCCTAGCGTCTGTTCTGGGGTCGATGTCATCTGCATCACACCACAAGCGGCGGCCAATGGCGGGTTAGGTGATCGACCCGCCCCCTCCGGCATGCCGACGGCTACAAGTCCTAACTCCTCTTCCTTCCTACAACTGTGAACGGGGGGGGGGAGGGTTGCGACCCGTGGCAACAACCGCCACTTCATTCTTCTCACTCTCCGCGGCAACTCTGTCCGGCCGCATTGCGACCTACTTCCCGCATGGCCCCGCCTCCACTCGATTCGCGTCAAACCGCGGCCCTCTCCCGGCTGGCGGCTCTCGCTTGCTAATGACCTGCCTGTCTCGGGCGTTCCACGTCCGCGCCCGCCGCCAGGGCGGCCACGATCCGCCCCGCCACCTGCTTCGCGTCCTCGTGCTCGTTGTGGCACCTGGGCCTTCCTCCATGGGGGCACTCCCGGCCCAGCAACGACATATTGACGCACGAGGGCGGTTTCAGCGCCTTGGCGACCCGGAACATCTTGTTGTGGTCCGGGCACAAGTCCCGCGCCAGGTGTCGTCGCTCCAGTTCGTCGTGTACTGCGGTGAGGGCTGGTTGCCAGGCTGCTGGTTTGTTGCGGTCTCGCGGGGCCGTGGCACCACCCCCGCCGCCCCGGGTACCGCCACCGCCGCTGCCCCCGCCCGCGCCGTAAGGTGCCGCGCCAGCGTGCCCGTTCGCTCCAGCGCCGGCGCCCCGAGAACCCGAGACTTCGCCGCCGCGGCTGCCCTCACCGCCGCCTGTACCGCTCCCCGCACGCCGGTGGGCTCGGTACTCCTCGGCCGCGACTGTGGAGCGCAGTTGCCTCGCGGTCTCGTCCACGCAGTTGCAGAGCCGCAGAGGCAGCCCAGCTGGGGTCCGAAACCCTCCTGCCACATCTCCTCCGTCATCCTGGCCTCGCAGATTCTCCCCTCGCTTAGCTCCGCCCGCGAAGCTGCCAGCCAGGCGCGGGCTGCCTCGCTCAGGTCACCGCGCTTCGAGGTAAGCTGCTCCAAGGCCAGGCGGGGGAGGCTCAGCCCCCCCAAGAAGGAGGCGATCTTGTTGCTGGACGTGAGGATCCTCGCGTCTAGCTCGACGGCGTACTCCACTATCTCGCGCAGCTCCTCTTCCAGACGAGCGTTCAGGGCCGCCTTCAGCTGCAGCACGAACCTCTCACCCAGCGGTCCCTCCAGCGCCTCCTTGAGGCAGTCGATGAGCGGTTTCGCCACCCCCTTGAGGATGGCCGTCGCTGTCTTGCTGACGGCGGGGACTGTCGCGTTGAAGCCCAGGGTGAGCCGCACCGCACCGACGATGGCGTCGGCTATCAGGGGCGTCAGCGTCCGGCCCTCCGTCTTGGGCTGGATGTTCAGCATCTGCGTCCGATTTGCCTGGACCGCCAGCCCCACCGCCTGCTTGGCCAAGTCGCCGGGGCGGCCGCCCAGCGCCTTCTCCGGCACGTTGAGGTCCCGGAGCGGCGGCATGTACTGTAGTTTGTAGGTAGGCTGGCCGTCGGCGTCATACTGCCGCTCTGGCACCACCACCGCGTCAATCAGCGGCCAGTTGCTGCCCGGCGGGTAGACTGGCCCGGTCGCAGGTTGCGCCATCGACACGGGTTGGTATCCGGCCTGGGGCCCCCACCCTGGCTGGCCCGGGAACATTGGGGGCACCTGGCCTAGCCCCGCGGCCGCCGCAGCCGCCGCTGCCGCGATCGCCCCACCGGGCCAGCCGGCCATCGCCGGGCCGTGCGTAGCACCCGACAGGGGGCCCGCCGCTGGCAGTGGGCCACTGCCGAACCAGGTCGCCTGGGCCGCCGCTGGCAGTTGGCCGCCAAAAGGGGTGGGTGCTGCTGCTGAGGGTGTGGCACCCCCCAGGCCCGCCAGGGGGAAGCTCGTGGAGCTAACGTCTCCGAACATGCCTGCGGCCTGGGTGGCTAGTGGGCCAGGCCACCCTTGCTGGAGGAGGTGCTGGTATAGCCCCCACTCCGCGACGGCGGTTAGGGGATGTACAGCCGCGTTGCCGTACCCAGCACCGCCGCCCGTGGGCCCCAGAGCTTCCATTCCGCCGCCCTGGCCTGGGTGCCATGCCAGTCCTGGTGCTCCCGGCGCTGCTGCCGCGAAGGCCCCGCAGAGATTTAGTTGGGCGGCTGTGGGTCCCGTCGGCCCCATGGCCCCGGCCCCCACCGCCGCGCCCGCCTGTTGCTGTGCCGTCTGGCCTGCTGCCCGGCCCGGAGTGTCCAAACGCCTCCTGAGCCGCGCCGGGGACCGGAACCCCGGGGACGCCACAATCTGAACCAAGCGGGTCACCAGCGGTGACGCACTGCCCAGTCCCACGGGGCGGCGGTCTTGGGGCGAATGCGTCGGGTGATTGGCAGCCGGTGGGGCCACCTGTAGTCGATCCGGGAGTTCGGCCGTGCCGCGGCTCCCGCTTTCGTTGTGGGTGCCTGTGGGTGCCCCGTTGTGCCCCATCCGTACACCTTCGGGGCCTGCGTCCCGACGGGTTCCGGTCCCGGCCCCCGGCAGCGCATCCTCCACCTCGCGTACGGCAGCCGTGGCTCGAGTTTCACTCGCCACGGTACCCTCGAGCCTCGTTCCATCTCCGGCCACCCTCGCCGCGCCGGCCCCATCGCCCGTTGCGGCTGCTGTGGTGGCCGGCGCGCCTTGGGGTGCAGCTGTGGTCGCACCCGCCGCTGAGGTGCCGGCTTCTCCCGCCGCGCGCCGCTTCGTAGGCGGGTTCTGTTGCCGTCTGGTTGATGTGCCGGGCACCGCCTTCGTACTGCGACCGCTGCGGAGGAGTCGTCCCCCTCCGCTATCAGCACCCTGTGGTAGCAGGTCCCGGCCGAGCGGGGTTGAGTCGGTTGCGTCCCAGATTTGCGCGGGCCCCCCGTCCCGAGTTCGTCGGGGGGGGGGGAGATCGGGGCCGATGGCGGTTCACGCCAGTCCGGCCTCTAATCGCATGGCTTGCCCGTCTGCCTGAGTTCGTCAGGCAGTGATGCAACCGATCGGGTACTGCCCGGTATTCGTTTTTCCGTGTCGAGTCCCGGCCCCCGAGTTCGTCGGGTCAGTAGGGATGGGAGCACAGCTCGGGTGGCGGTTCACGCCGACCCGGCTTCGGTATAATATGCTCGCTGCGTGCCTGAGTTCGTCAAGTGGCGATGTGCAAGTCGGGTTCTGCCCGGTGTCCCTTCCCCTAGGCCCCGTCTCGCCGGGCGCTAAAGGGGGGGACGCTTGCGTCCGCTGTGGGGTCGGCCCTATGGTCCTGTGCCTCACTCGGGGGCGGCCCACAGTGAGCCTGCTCGCCTTGAAAGGCTCAGGGTCCGTTCGGGGTGGTTCGATTCGGCCTCGCCTATGGACTCACTGCATCTCCGCCTGCGCGGGCCCCTTCGGCGTCGGCGTCGGTTAACTGTTCGGCTACCACGGTGTCCGATCCGGCGGCGGCCTCGGTCGGTCTCTACGGGAATGGGTGTCGGGACGGCGTGTTAGCTCGATCGCTGGCGGGTTGACGCGATGCTCCATCCTGGGGACACGATGCCTGTTTGGGGGTTCCTGGTTGACAATCACATCTCAAATTGTTTCGTTGCAAGGGGTGGGGAGTGGGCTCGAGCCGGCGACCCCAGTCAACGTGGCGCTCAAATGACGGATTATGGTCCCGTTCTGCCTAGGCTGCCCGTTTGCAGGCTCTTCTGTATCCATTCTATGCCTAGTCGCGAAGATGCAATACCGCTCGCATGTCTGTAGCTTCCGCTAGCGGTCCACCATGTCGTTTGGTCTACCGTCCCTGCCCCACCACACCGCTCCAGCGGCCAAGACACAAGACTAATCAGAGAAAGACAACATAATTAGTGCTTACCTCGACCTCCATTTCTCCAGCTGGCTCCAGTCCTTGCCCACTTGGCGCCCGAACTAAGGTGCAGTTTGGTCGGGTCCCTTGTTGTCTCTAGGGGCCTCGAGCGGCGAACATTGTATTTTCTCAGTTCGGTGAGAGGAGAATGGGGCACGCTTCTCGTGCGATACGCAATTCACGGGCCGTCGTACATCCGTTATCCTGCTGAGCATTTAAGTCTCTGAGAGACTCTGAGCGTGCCCCATTCTCCTCTCACCGAACTGAGAAAATACAATGTTCGCCGCTCGAGGCCCCTAGAGACAACAAGGGACCCGACCAAACTGCACCCCACCCACCGCTCCCAAGTGTAGTTTGGCCGGGAATGTCAACAGCACCATGCCTCAGGACACACAGGACCAGGCACCAACGAGGACAACAATGCATAACAGGAAGCGGCAACGAGAAATGCGCCAGCGCCAGAGACGCTGCACACCCCCCCCCCCCAAATCACACCAGGGACACCCGCCGCAGTTGCACCTTACACGTACGCCCAACACGCCAGCCCGCGACGGCAAGGAACGCACGGCCACGGAGAGGTGAACCTATACAGCACCCCGGCATGCAACGAAATGGTCAGACGCGGGGCCGCACGTCCCGCTCATGGCGGTGCCGGCCGAGGTAGCGGGCCAGCGTGGCGACGCTGCGCAACTGCCCAAAGCCCAAGAGGTTGTCGGTCCCCTCGCCAGCCGCCTCAGCGGCCTGCAGCGCGCCGCGGCGGAAGCTGTGCACCGTCTCACCCGCGTAAAGCCCGGCGGACTTTAAATGCAGGTGGAGGCGCGCCGCCAGGCTAGCGCTCTGCAGGGCCACGTACTTGAAGCCCCGCTGGTCAGCCGTTAAGGGCCGGAACAGCAGATCTTGGACCGACGCTCCCGCGGGAGCGTCGGGCTGGTTGCAGCACCAGATGTAGTACGCCAGCGTCCGCGGGAGGCAGAAGGCCGGCTCCACTGGGTTCGGCAACAGCCAGACGGGAGGTGCCCGCTCCAGTTTGTAGGTCTTGGTGCCCCGCTGGCGGAAGCATAACACGGGCCCCGCCAGCGGGGGGCCCCACTGCCAGGGCGGAGGCAAAGGGAACTGGGAGCTGGGCAGCTCGGGCCGGAAGGGATCCACAAAATCGCCCAGGCCCAGCTTATGACCCCGCACAGCGGTCTGCCAGAGCAACAGCACGCACAGCAGGTCCCGCAGCAGCACCAACCGCTCCAGGGGTGCAATGGCTGGCCCGAAGAGACCCCACAGGTACCGCACCAGCCCCTGATACTTCTCAGGCGTCATGGGGATGGCGGATACTTCTGCGTATCCGGTCGCCACCCGCGAGCGCTGATAGGCGACACGGAAGTCCTCCACCCACACGGAGTCACAAGGGTTACCCAGTCCGGTGGAGGCGTCGAAGCGGCCACCACGGCCCGCCCGGCCAAAGAAGCCGCTGAGCCCCGACAAGAAAGACTTGACAGCGGCGGGCCCCACAGGCCCCCCGTCACGCGCCCGGTGACTGGGCAGCCAGGCGGACACCATGAAGACCAGTACGTTGTCGGGTGTGCAGTCCGCCCACGTACGACCCCGGCCGCAGCGAGCGAGCCAGCCCAGGAACTCCACAGCGGCGGCGTCCTGGCGCTGTACAGTAGTGGGAGCTAAGGCCCCCAGGAGCCACCGGTTCGCAGCCTCCAGCCCCTGCTGGTACACCACCTCCTGCTCGGCGGCCGAGGCGGGTAAGCCCGGACGGAGATGCGCGGTTACCCGGGCTACATGCCCAGCGGCAACCCCAAGGGGTGCCACCACCTGAACAAGCAAAACAGGCGTTTAACAAGCCGACCCTGCAACCATCACAGTACGCAACCGTACCTGAACAGGCGAGCCAACTCGCACGGAAGCGAAGGGCACACCGGCCAAGCTGGGCACCAAAGAGGCCACAGGAACAACCGGAGGTAGAGAGAAAGCAGCAGAACCCTGCGGTTACCAGCAAGCGTCAGCTACAACCAGAGCCGACCGTCGATGATTCCCCCGATACGGAAGCGGAGTGGCCACCCACCGCAGGAGGAAGGCCAGTGCTCGCGTATCCAGCCACCAGGGGGGCCCCGATGCTTGCGGAGAGGACCCCGCCAGGCGTAGCAGCCTGCAGCAATGACGGATAGCCCCCAGGCAATTGATCGCCGCCATCCGAAGGTGCCACCCGCCGGGAAAGACAAGCGCTCCCCCCCCCTCACCGGTATGGAAGCGGATCCGCCCACGGATGCTCCCACGAGGGGTGCGCGCAGCAGTCCGCCGACCAGACCGACGCCGAAACCCGGCACCGCGGAAGCCTCCTGCGGAACAGACGGCACGCGAGACGGAGCGTAACGCTCATTCTACACAAAAAACACTGCAGCGACAGACGAATCAGAGTAACACGCTATTGACCCAGGAGAACAGAGGGCCGACTCCGATGACGAAGGAGAACAACGAACCAGTCGTAACGCTCGAGGCAAGCAGTAATTATTGTACTCGACCGCGAGGCGATGCAGATAACAAAATATGTCACAGTCGAGCTCTTTCGACTACTCACCGTTGCTCCGAACCCAAGGCTCAAAGCTTGCGGACCAGTCGGAACCCCACCCCACCTGCCCGTTAAGCAAAATGGGAGGTGCATTTCCCTGACTGAACATTGGGGAAGGGCAAAAGGCTGGACGCAAAATCTCCACATTAAGTTAGTCCTGTACGGAGCAACGAGCATTTACGTTCAAGCACACTACATTCCTTTTTGAAACTGATAAACCTGTATCTGAGAGGCGGTTTTGCGAGAGGGTGGCCACTGAGGCGTTGACTGTGAGGCGTCCGTTTCTGGAGATCCTCGACCTCCCCCGTGGCATTTCTGTCTTTCTATCTATGGGTCATAATTCTGTGATATGAAATGTAGGATTTTCGTAACATGCTATACGCGACTTATTCAACGTGCGGTGATTCGCGACCAAGACTCATCGGTCGTCTCGACAGAAACTCGGGAGCTGCCTAGGGACATCTATTGTGAACTACAGTTCACAACGAATTTTAAAAAATGGACAGAGACATCCCTCGATCCCTGCCGTTGAAGCCATTGGGTTGGCTCTGGATGATGCGAGTGCGTGAGATAAATGCAAACATTTTATCCTCCATACGCCAGGGCAGCCGTATTCCTATTCCCATGTGGGGTGAGGGCTGGGACAGTTGATCTCCATGTTGCTGTGCGGGCCAGACTCGCTGACTTCGGCCGACACCCGCCTCTCAGATACAGGTTTATCAGTTTCAAAAAGGAATGCATTATACCAGCAAATGACGTCAGATGACGCGCGGACTAGGAGTTTGTCAAATAATCAACCGCACGGCCTGGGTCCAGTCCAGCAAGTCCACATTGCCTTCTTCATCCAGGTAATTGTAATCGCTTTATGCGCTCCATCTATATCAATGTCTGACGCACCGCAGCTGTCCAAAACACTGACGGGCGACGACTCTTCGCGAGATGATGCCTCCTCAGAATATTAAACTATCTTACCTTGTGGACATACTGGGTAGTATTCCACATTGTAACCTAAGATACGGAGCGACGTAGCCTACGTCAGGGTTGGTACATGGTACAGTATTGGTTTGACCCATCTCGTCGTATCCGTAATCCTTGAAAATTTACGCCGGGCGTAACTCCGTAATGTTGCGTATTACAGAAAAGGCTTCTTTCTTTCTCAAATAGCTTCTTTAACCTGTAGATATGGAAAGCGTAATGGTTGCACCTAGGGAACGCGGCTTCCCGGGCTCACACCTGCCGGCCTGCGACATACCCCGAGGAAACCCTCATCCTCCCAGCCACTCCCTTCCTTGCGCTCACATCCCCAGACGGCAAACCAATCCTTCTCTCACAACCACAACAATACCTAGTAACCCTAAGACCCCCAGCCCTGCCCTAAGGCCGTGCCTAAGGCCTCTACGCGTCTCCAACCCTGTACGACCTGCCCTTCTGCCCCTGGTCCGGCTTCATCGGGTCCTTGCTCCAATCGAACCAGGGGAAGTAGTACCGCAGAAGGCCGGTCATATTCTCCAAAGTTAGAGTAGTGCTGACCAAGAACACCTGCTGGACGGCCTGGGCCAGCTTTCTTGGTAGGGGCTTCACCTTCCATTGCCCGCCATGTCAGTGTAAAATGACCCCAACCGGCGCTCCCCTTACTAGGAGGTTAAAAAACAACAATTGACAACCAGATCAGGTAAGTCAGCTAAGCATGAAAGCGTTGTTTGCCCTTTGAAAGGCGCCAAGCTGGCGCCAAGGTGCCGCTCCGAAACTTCCTCGCGTATTTTACGCCCAACATTTACGCCAGACGTCTTAGAAGGGTACCCGTGATGCGTAACTAGCGTAATATTACGCCGGCGTAATTTGGGCGTATCATTACGGAATACGGTACCAACTTAGTCTAAGTTTGCCAAACTTTGCCTACTAGGTGCCACGTAGGCTCCCAACATTGTCCCAAGCATTATCCCAAGTCCAAGATACTTGACACAGTGAAGCTTCCCGATATAATATAAGACATTATAAACGCAAGTTAACTTTCTTGAGCCCTAAAAAGTCGAGGATCTGGTGTACAGTGCTTCGTGCTACTTGAACTGTTCTCCGTAACATTCAAGGCTTTCTACCTTCTCCGTAGTGGATACAGGAGACAGAACTGTGGAGTATGGAAGAAGACGGGCGGTCGGCGGTGGTACCAGCGACTCCAGGGAACCGCCTCCCCAGTGAGCCGCTCTGTATCCCAGCTTCACAGCTATAACACTGCAGTGTTTAAACACGCAGACTCGAAACACATGCATTAGCGCGCAAGCAACTGAAGACTGCCCGGCTGGAAGTTGCTCAAGCGTTCATCTTGCGCCCAGCCCATGAAATTTGCGCTATTTGTACACGCTTGCCACTATTACTGTAAACAGCATTTGAAGATCTGCTGCCTTGCCAGGCTGCAGTCTCAGGGCTAAGATCTACCATGGCCCTGCGCGGTCCTTTCGCCCGCATTTGCATTGCTCAGAAGGTCAGGGCGTTCTCGTGTGGCGTGGGGTTGCTCAATCGCGATGCAGGGTCCCGAAGCTTCAATCCTCGTTTCTTTGATGTTCGCAAGAGCAAGAACGGGGTGTAGTCACCGCATGAACTTGGCTTCATCCCTTTGCAGGTGAGCCTTACTGTGCTGGCCGCCACTACGGTTAGCGGAGTGCGGCCCCTTGCCGCAAAGGCGCGTAGCAGCAGCGTTGCGCAGCTTCTGCAGCGGGTCGAGGCGGCGGAGCAGCGGGCTGAGGTGGCGGAGAAGCAGGCGGAGGCGGCTCAGCATCAGGCAAAGTTCCGAATTTGGGTGAGTTCGCACACACAGTCATGGCAGGGGCTCATAGTCCGATGCAGCTCGGTGAGACAGGTATACGGGCTAGGATAAGCAATGGCTAGGATAAGCAAGTGGGGGGCAACGGGACACGTGCACATGCTCATATCTTACTACCCATTATGCATAATGCTTCGTTCTGCAAGAGCAGACGACCGCGGACACAGCGGGCAGTGCGCGCCAGCTGCCACTGCAGCTGCCACTGCCAGTGTGAAGCGTGTGGTGCACTCAGGCACTGTCTGACCTGTGTTTGTCCCTTGTCTTGCAGGTTGGAACAACACTGAGTTGCGCGATGCTGATCATCGTGGCTGGTGTCATTTCTGGCTATTTTCCCCACATCATCTCCCACAAACTGCTGCCCTTTGTTGCGGAGGTCACCAAGAAGGCTTTGCACTGCACCAAACAGGCTTTGCGCCGCTGATTGCACTCACAGGGGAAGGAGCTTAAGCTGGCACTCATCTGGATTGCAGTGAGTGCAGCCATCATTTCCATGTCGGGGGAGGTCTGGAGCAAGGACCTGCTTGGCCTGGCGCCCGCATTTAAGGTGTGCTCCTGTGTCTCGAACGCTTTGCGGGAGCTACTCCAGTGAGGGAGGGGGTTTGCGCCACGGCTTCTTCATTCTTTGGCAGCGTACTTGGAGGCAGCGGTGTGCATGGGTGGGTGTGCATGGGTGGGCTTGGACGGACGGGACGGCCGGTATGTATGATAGCGCGCAATAATGGGATGCAATGACTGCCTGTACATAGCACATACGGCGCGCTGGTTTGCGCAACGGCTTCTTCATATTTTGGCAGTGTGCATTTTTAAAACTGGTACTTGGGCAACAATGGGATGCAATGACGGCCTGTACATAGCGCACACAGCGCGCTGGTTTGCGCAACGGCTTCTTCATATTTTGGCAGTGTGCATTTTTAAAACTGGTACTTGGGCAGTGTAAGCTTTGCACACCCACAGATAGATAGGAATTACATAAGTAATTCCGACGAAGTAAATAATATTGCTTTGACGGTGGCAGCGGTGTGCATGGGTGGGCTTGCCTTCTGTGAAGGCAGCCGACTGTTTGTATCATTACGAGTGTGACATTGACACTTTCCTTATGCAAATGGGCTGAGATATGAGACACAACATCGCAAAATATATTCTGGCTATATGGTTCTGGCACGACTGTTATGGCACGACATATATGCCCCTGGAGTTCCAGGTTCGACCCCGACCGAGAGCGGGCCAAAGACCCTCGATAGTTAGAGGGCAAGGGTGCCCCCATGTCGATGGACGGTGAAGGACCCGATTAAAGTGACCTGCGAGCTGACCAGGAGCGGAGTTGACGCCTTAGTTGATTCGGCAGATTCCGCTGGATGCCGGTGGTGGGTGCTGAACCCGGGAAGAGCACTGATTTCGGAGAAGTCGGCATGGGAGACCGGATGAGGGTGCCCCGAAATACCGGGGAAGGTAGGGACTGCCAGGTTAGTGGCCACGGGTGAAGCTGAACCCCCTATCCCACACGATCATTCTGGCTGTCACGCCGATTGACTGCACCCGTCAGTTTACTGCTCCATTTCAGTTAGTTGCGGTTATTGTGAGTTGTTGTGTGATTCGGTTTCCGGTTTCTTCTGGTTTCAGGACTATCTCTGATGGTAGAGTGTCGTGCTTGTTTGTCTTGTGATTTAGGTCGAGGCTTTGCCTTGGTGCTTTGTCTCGATTCGATGAGCAACTAGTAGGCCCCTTTTAGGTTATGGACCTGGCCTAGCGGAAGTGACATGTAAGGTCATTCATCGCATCATTCGTTTCCGAGCCTTTGTTCCATTGTCATCATTTGCACGCGTAGTGCATACATCAGCGTTATGGAGAGCTGCGCGGCATCGCTTCTGCAACGGACCAGCCATCTGATCCTACCTTCGTCCTTGCCTCCGGTATCGCGAACCTACAACAGAGTTTCTGCTGCCTTCACGATGGCGCGTTATTCCTGATCTTATGTTAATCCAGACTCCTTACAATGGAACAGCCAACATGCGCTGAGGAGTCTATTCTTTCGCGTCCATGCTTCTGCTTTGAACGTGAATATTACAAATGGAACGAGAACCGCCCCGATCGCCAGCTGTGCAAGGCTAGTCATACTTTTGGTCAACGCGAGTGCTCAACAAGTCAGCGAGTCTGGCCCGCACATCAACATGGAGATCAACTGTCCCAGCCCTCACCCCACATAGGAATAGGAATACGGCTGCCCTGGCGTATGGAGGATAAAATGTTTGCATTTATCTCCCGCACTTGCATTATCCAGAGCCAACCCAATGGCTTCAACGGCAGGGATGTCTCTGTCCATTTTTTAAAATTCGTTATGAACTGTAGTTTACAATAGATGTCCCTAGGCAGCTCCTGAGTTTCTGTCGAGACCACCGATGAGTCTTGGTCGCGAATCACCGCACGTTGAATAAGTCGCGTATAGCATGTTACGAAAATCCTACATTAGGGGTGTTTCTATGACTTTTGGTTTCGGTGTCGCAGACCTCGTACATGGCAACGTTTTCGCTTGTATGGATGGCTCCCATATCGCCATAAAGCACTTTCACAATGCTGGAGAGAAATACTTCAACTACGTGGGTAGCCTAGCGCGGATAGCGAGGGGTCGTGTGCCACAGGAGTATGAAGCGACGGGTTTGGCAGCTGCTGCTGCAAGATTAGAAGCGGATCTACGCCACGTGACAGAATATTCATGTAAACATTCTGTTGGCGAGCATGAGCCATCGTCATCGCCAATGAAGCAGGGTCCGGCTGCAGCCCCGTCATGTGTCCCGCCATGTGCCGACCAGCAAGCACGCTATGCGGCACCCCGGGCAGGCCAGTAACGTCATGCACTAACGGCAAACAGTACTGGTTCTGATTGTTGGTTTGAGGCCCGTTGAAATTATCGCCGTTCTGGGACGGCGGGCCCGGAGCGTCCATGGACTGCAAGCCTACGCACTTGAAAGGAATGGCTTTGAGACAATGAGGTCTGATCTTCTCGTTATCCAGCTAGTAACTCTCAATAGTGCTGATGAAGGCAAATTATACTGTGCCAGCGTTCCTTGTTGTGGAAAGTTGGCCAACCCACGTATTTCAAGCACAGCGTCGGTCCAGGGAAATCAATACATGCAGTAACAAGCTCGCTCCACTAGCTCCACTAGCTCCATACTATGCCTTGCTACGCCGTAGCAAAATATACTACGCCACGGTGGTACGACCACCTCCCATAGAAACACTTAGCTTAGCAAAAGCTAAGCCCCAGGCCCATAGAAACACCCCTATTTCATAACACAGAATTATGACCCATAGATAGAAAGACAGAAATGCCTCGGGGGAGGTCGAGGATCTCCAGAAACCACCTAAGTCTCATGGTAAGGCATCCTATATAGAGTGCGACTAAGGTCCAAAAACTGCCATGCTGCTAAAAATCACTATAATTGCCGTACTGCGCATAAAAATTCAGCAGGCTTCGGCCAAGTAAGTAACCGGAAGCATGCCGCTCACAGGAATGAACGATTGAAACAGATGTTCGCACTCGTATGGTTATGCTGACATATACAGTCACAGCCGGAGCGTCTGGGTCGGCGGAAAACGGGTAGGAGTGCTCACACTCTCGGGTGGTCGAGCCTGGTCAAGCTTGGTTTGCAGGCCAACCAAGGGGAAGTCATACGCCTATAGTAATCATGCAACTCAACGTCGATAGAAGCCGTTGATAGAAATCGTCGGTCGAAGCCATCAGCAGGTAATCAGGTCGACACAATCCGACCTGATCACGTACGGCAAATCACCCAGCGCGTGCAGCGCCGACCGCCTCACCGCCACAGTGAAGCTTCCACTCGTAGTGAAGCTTCACAGAGTGGAAGCTTCACTGAAGCCCTCCATGACATTTGGAGGCTTGTCAGGAGGAAATTGCTCACTGGCGATGTCCGTTCACACCTGAAACCCTAGTCGACAGCCATACCACTTATTACCGAATCAATGCAGATTATACCCAACGGCAAGGGATGTGAACATACGAACTTCCACAGCTTAGCTTGCAGCCTGTCACAGCGTGATCCCGAAAGGGCTTCGTGATGTGACGCGGCAAAGCAGCCCTGCGCAGCTGATTGGAACGTTTGCAGTCGTATAGGAGCCATTTGCAAAACCAGATGAAACCAGCTCGTACGACTATGGAGCGGCGAGGGGGGCAAAGTGTTGCCTATACTGGCACGGAGTTTAAGCTTCCGCATAACGGTACGACAGCAAGGCACCGGACGGGCAAGACATCCAGGCTCACGGACGAGGGCCTGAACGGCAGGGTGACACAAACGGCACATGCATAGCGCCACGGCCCGCACCGAGTGTTTCCTTAAGTATATCGGATCCATCCCCACCAACCAACAAAAACGACCCATGGGTCGTGCCCTGCTCATTTGGGATTCCGACAGAATCCATGCGGTCGGTCCTGTAGCATCTCTGAAGTTAAAACCACACAACTGATATCATGAAATAGTTGTCACGGGCACGCAGTGACCCAGCACGCAGTGTCGTAACTGTGGGTCACGCTTGGGGTCCGGGGGGATGTCACGGGCCGTGCACACACCGCTCAACGGCTTCTGCCGGCTCGCATCCCTCTGCTCCTCTCCTCCCCTCTGCCCTTCCCTCCGCTCCGCTCTGCGCCGCTGGCTAGGCATCGGGTCCCCCCCACCTTGACAGCCCCCAGCCGCCAGTCCTCCAGGGAGCCTAAGTCAGCACTCCCCCCCTCCCGACGGCTCTCCTCTCCTCTCCTCTCCTCGAGCCCTGCCAGCCTGACCTGGCGTGCTCCGGCAACGAAAGGGTCGCAGCCCACTTCACTCCTCCCCACTCCACTCCGCTGAACACCGCTCCACTCCTCCGCTCTCCGTTCCACACGTCACAAAGACGATGCACTCCGCTCCGCCCCTCAGTGACCGCCGCGCAGCCCGGTCATGGCGGCCCACGCGATGGCAGCTCCTGCGGCACCCTCCACGTTCAGATGCGGACGACCGCCTCTCCGCCTCCGGCCCCTGGGAAACATGACATACTCCTCGCCATGGCCCCCGCTTTGCTCGCCACGACCCCCGCGCGGCCGTCCATCTTCCCAGGCGTACGGCCGGCTCATCGTGCGCCTTGATGCCGTCGCGGGCATAGGGTTTCTTCAGTCATCCCGCAACGACCACATCTCCCTCGTCATGTGCGCTCGGTCCTGAACGGCCCCAAGGCCTTCACACTCGCAGCAAAAGAAAGGAAAGTCCAGGCAAGCAGGCATCACCAGTGCTGCAAAGAATGATAGACTTCCCCCATTGCGTGTGTGTCTGCGTGGTTCATGTCAAAAATGCGCACGCCTGCACACATGCCCTGAGACACGCCCGTTAGGGCCCGACGGCGACGTCTTCAGCCCCTGACCTTCCCAGCACCTTCCTCAGTGCCGCGCCGCTCCAAGAACGCTCGATTCTTCTTCATACACAACACACACATATCAAACCCTAGAGTCAGCCCTCTCCATCCGTGCGCCCCGGGCCCCCGCTCGACCAGCAGCAACAGCACCTGTCCTCGATTCCGACCCATGGGTCGTGCAGTCCCGCTTCACTCGACACATCCTGAACCCCATCCAATCACCCCTGGCACGCCTCTGAACCCACCCCCCAGGACCCTAACCTCCTAACAACCCAATCGCGCCCATGCGACCCCCCCTGGACCCGACCCGACCCATCACGCGACCCACCCTGGACCCGACCCGACCCATCACACGCGCGCCGCCACCAGCGCTGCCATCTTCTCCCGGATGACGGCTACCAGCTTGTCCCGGTTGGCGTTGACCCACCGCACGCGCTTGGCGTAGGAGCCCGCCCGCGAGGTGAGCGACTCCAGGGAGTCCTCGCCGGAGATGCCGCGGCCCTGCGGGGGGTGCCATGTGTGTGTGTGTATGTGTGTGTGTGGTGTTTAGATACGAGACCCGCCCGACCGTGACGTGTGTGTCCAAGGAACGGGGACCCGCCAGAAACGAGGGGGCCAGCTCGACCGTCGATGCAGGGAGTAGGTGCGTGTTAGGTTTGTAAAAGAAAACTGAGCCGCGAGAAGCGAAGTGTATGTGTGTATGTGATAGAGCGCGGGGACGCGGGGGCGCGGCAGTCGGGCGGTGGCGGTGGTGGGGAGCAATTGGGGCACAAAGCAAGGGTCGCGCACCAGTCGTCAGCTCTGCAAACGTACATTCGTACATTCTGGACGCGCAACATCAGTGCGGTCCCGCGGTAATGGCGACACGCGCGAACGGCGTGTCGCTTCCCAACGAACGGTGGTCCGCCGATCCGCAACCGGCGGATGGCCCCCTGCGGCTCCAAGGTGCTTTTGCAGCCCGGCGCTACCTTGACCGGTCCAAGGATGGTATGTCGGTATGTCCTTTGAGGCTCCAGGGGCGGTCAGCGTGTCAGGCAATCCGGACCCGCGGGTCGGTGCCCGTAGCCGCCGCCTCCTTACCCCCCCCCAACTCCCCGCCCCGCCCCGCCCCGCCGCAGCAACCTCCCCCCCCTGCAGCCACACGATATAATGCCGTACCGTGAAGTACACCGCGTTGGAGAAGATGCGCAGGTTGATCAGGTCGGGGATGGCCTCCACCTCTGGGTCACCCAGCTGGCCGTGTTGGGCGAAACCCGCAACGAAGCGCTCGCACAGAGGCAGCGGGTCGTCCTCGCCAACGTACCTGTACGGCAGCGCCACGGCAGGTACGAAACACTAGGCACGGGTGCCGTACCAGATGATGCCGTACAAGAAGCCGCACGTGTGTGAAGCAGACCCCAACGGTGCGACACAGCCTCAACCAACTAACGACCAGCTTACAACCACTCCACCGATTGCAGTGGCTCACCACACACGTGCGGACGCGCGTGTGTGTGTGTGTGTGTGTTATCAAGGAGAAAAGCTGAGCCGCGAAAAAGCAGACCCGTGTCCAGCAGACCCGTGTGTGTGTGGGGTGGGGGGTGGGGGTGGGGGGGCGGACACCAGTACAACAGAGCAGTAGCGTTGGCGCCTACATGCCCGTCAGCCTGCTTGGACCCCATCCCCAAGTCCCAACCCTCCACAGCACACACAACTCCCCTCAGCTTGCTTACACATCCCTAGCCTTCACCCCACATCCCTTCACCCCACATCCCCCCATCGCCCCAAGCAGCCTGGACCCACTTGGACAGAGCCACAGCAAGCTCCATCGCCTGCCAGTCGTACGCGCAGAACTCGAAGTCCAGCAGCCCCGAAACCTCGTCGCCCACCACCATCACGTTGTCGTAGTGCAGGTCGCCGTGGATCAGCTGTCGTACATCGGGCAGGTGGAGGACAGGGTACCGGGTTTGGTGGGTTTGGTGGGTTTGGTGATGCCGCCATGAGGCGGGGGGCGGGTGAGAAGGGGCCGAGATCAGGGCGACGGCTCGGACGCGGGTACGGGTACGGGTATGGATATGGAATGCAAGACAACACAAACATGGCTTTGCGACAGGCGTGGGACGCGGGAGGGGGGGGGGTAGTGCGCCGGCCACACAGTGCGCACAACACGGCCCTCCGGCCGCCTGTGACTCATCCCCCAGCCCCCACAGCCCACGCTCTATGGCCACAAGAGCGTGACACGCCATTTAGGTTTCTTTTTTTACATTTTGCTAGATTTTGCAAGTTCGACACCCGAAAGTGCAAAGCGCCACATGACTGAAGCTGATGGAAGCTAGACCAGGTGCCCTGTAACCCGGCTATCGCGGGGCCACACAACCCGGCCAGCAGCCACCGCGTCCCCTACGGCCCTGTGGCCCTACTCCCCCTGTCCTGCCCGTTGACCCCCCTGGCCCGTTTCCCGCCCCCCGCCCCGCCCGCCCCGCACCACCCCCCAAGCAGCCTTGCGCCCCACCTTCATGGGCAGGTTCTGCTGCAGGTAGGTGGCCAGCTTGCCCTCAATCTTGCGAATCTCCGAAACCAGGAAATCGATGGACTGTACGGGAAAGGGGCCAGCAGGGGGCCGGGGGGCAGCCGCAGCAGCAGCAGCAGCAGCAGGAGAAGCAGCAGGCGGCACCATCAGGAAGAATGCGTGATGATTCAGCCCAGCCGGGAGTGCCACCCTCCCCCTTCTCCATCTCATGTTCCTCCTTCAGGACCGACCCGCCCGGCTTGAGAGCCTCCCACCCCCGCTCCAGCCCGCGGCCACGCCCCTCCACGTCCGGAACTGTCCCCGGAGTTCCTTTCGCCCCAGCACCCCCATGTTCTCTACTCCAGCTCACCAACCAACCAACCAACCAACCAACCCTCAAACAGTTTTGAACGGTTGATCGCTTGCCCCTCCCCGGCTGCGCCTCCGCGGCTGTGCGCTCTCCCGCGTCCCGCCCCTCCCCTCACCTCACCTCGCGACAGATGTTGAAGTCCGGGTTGGTCGCCACCTCCCGGTAAAACACCTCCGCATCGCCGCCGATCGCGTGGTGCACCTGAGCGGGGGTTGGCAGTTGGCGGTTGAGGGTTCGCGGTCGGGAGGTTGGCGGGTTGGAGGGTTTGCAGGATGGGGGACGGCCATGTGACGCGGGACAGAGGCGAGAGCCTGACCACCAGGACTCCGGTGGGTGGGGTGGGGTGGGGTGGGGTGGGGGAGCGCTGCTTTATTGACAGAGGGGGGCGCAAAGGCTGTGGATGCCCCGGCAGGGATCCAAAACGGGCGATGCATTCCTCGGGGCCCTCCGGGGCACAGCTCGCCCTCGCCCTCGCCCTCGCCCAGCCGATGCAGGGGCCCCTACGCGCCTTCCCCTCGTTCTCCGCCCCTCCAAGCCCTCGTCCTCACCTTGAACAGCTCGAAGTAGGGCGGGATGGGCGCCTCCATGTCGGTGATCCGCACCTTGCCCATGGCCGCGGACAGCTCGCCGGTCGCCCGGCCCACCTGGAGGGGGAGAGGTTGAGGGGGGGGGTGGGGTGAGTGAGGTGAGTGAGGTGAGGGCGGTGAGTGAGGTGAGGGCGGTGAGGGCGGTGAGGGAAGTGAGGGAGGTGAGGGAGGTGCGGGGAGAGGGCAAGAGCGGACGGCACGCGCGGACCGGGTGGGGTAGTGGGGCGAACGGAGGAAAGTGGACGGACTGCACGCAGGGTGGCCAGGCGGTGGTGACCAGGAAATCGGGGGTTAGCGGTTGGCGGTCGCGGCGGTTGCCGAGCAACCGTATCGCGGCGCACGTGGGCGCACTCGCCAGCTTCGGTCTCGGGGCCGACGAAGAGACGTCGACATGCCCCTTCCCTCTCCCCCCCCCCGCCCCGGGTAGAGGGCAGCCGTTTCCTCTCTTCCGACCCGATCCCCAGCCCTCGTCAGTGAGTTTGTCCTCCGGTCGAGTCCCCACCGGGCTGACAGCGCCGGCCCACCCCGCCATCACCACCATCGCACAGTGCCCCTGACGACAGTCGTCTCCTCGTCCCCTCGAGAGACCCGCGGGTCAGTCGCCGCCGCCCCGGCCTCACCTCCTCTGGGCTGGTGGTCTTGGCCAGGGTGCCCGGAATGATGTGGAAGACGCACGCCTCGGCGCCGTTGGAGAGCAGCTCGTGGGGGCGACCCGCCTTGGAGAGGAGCGCCCGGGGAACCTGCGGCTCCAGGGGAGGGTAACCGAGGGGGCGGGGGAGGGCGCGGAAGGCGGGGGATAGGAAATAGGGGGCCGGGGAGGGTGCGGGGTTTGCAGAAGACGGCGGCCGCACCTAGGACAGTGTTATGTATTGTGTACCTGGATGCTGGCTGGACGCTAACCAGGGGGTGATGTCACCAGGGGGTGGTGTCACCAGGGGGTGGTGTCACCAGGGGGTGGTGTCACCAGGGGGTGGTGTCACCAGGGGGTGATGTCGCTAACAACAGGTGTGCCGCATGTGGGGACCCCTCGTGGGCCGTCCCTCTCCCTCCCTGCGGTGATCTCTCCTCCCTTGACATCGTCGGGCCCCAAGAAACGGTCTTTTGGTTTGGTCTGCCCTCGAGGTTTACGCTTCCGCGTGGAGGACGGCTTAGGTCTGGGAATCGTGTACTGCTTGGCTAACGCGCTTAAATCACTTTTACGCAAGGACATCCTGTGTCGGTGAGCGGCCCGTATGCCATAAGACCTGGGTACGAAATTGTAAGAATTACAATAGCTTGATTAATTCCCTAACCAAACATTATGATAGGGTAAGGAATGCGTGATCCGCACTGGACTATGAACGATCTCATCCTGTTGTACTTATCCACTTTGCGACGTTACAATCATGTGTGTATACCTTGTATTGTAATTTGGTTCAATTTGGTGGTGAGTTTCTGAAGCTGATTCTGTGTCCACTTATTTAGTAGTCGTGCCTGACCTCTGGTGCAGTGGACATAGAGTGACAGGGTGAGCTGCTTCCCGATATAATATAAGACATTATAAACGCAAGTTAACTTTCTGGAGCCCTAAAAAGTCGAGGATCTGGTGTACAGTGCTTCGTGCTACTTGAACTGTTCTCCGTACATTCAAGGCTTTCTACCTTCTCCGTAGTGAATACAGGAGACAGAACTGTGGAGTATGGAAGAAGACGGGCGGTAGGCGGTGGTACCAGCGACTCCAGGGAACCGCCTCCCCAGTGAGCCGCTCTGTATCCCAGCTTCACAGCTATAACACTGCAGTGTCTAAACACGCAGACTCGAAACACATGAATTAGCGCGCAAGCAACTGAAGACTGCCCGGCTGGAAGTTGCTCAAGCGTTCATCTTGCGCCCAGCCCTTGAAATTTGCGCTATTTGTACACACTTGCCACTATTACTGTAAACAGCATTGGAAGATCTGCTGCCTTGCCAGGCAGCAGTCTCAGGGCTAAGATCTACCATGGCCCTGCGCGGTCCTTTCGCCCGCGTTTGCATTGCTCAGAAGGTCAGGGCGTTCTCGTGTGGCGTGGGGTTGCTCAATCGCGATGCAGGGTCCCGAAGCTTCAATCCTCGTTTCTTTGATGTTCGCAAGAGCAAGAACGGGGTGTAGTCACCGCATGAACTTGGCTTCATCCCTTTGCAGGTGAGCCTTACTGTGCTGGCCGCCACTACGGTTAGCGGAGTGCGGCCCCTTGCCGCAAAGGCGCGTAGCAGCAGCGTCGCGCAGCTTCTGCAGCGGGTCGAGGCGGCGGAGCAGCGGGCTGAGGTGGCGGAGAAGCAGGCAAGGTTCCGAATTTGGGTGAGTTCGCACACACAGTCATGGCAGGGGCTCATAGTCCGATGCAGCTCGGTGAGACAGGTATACGGGCTAGGATAAGCAATGGCTAGGATAAGCAAGTGGGGGGCAACGGGACAGCTGAGCGACACGTGCACATGCTCATATCTTACTACCCATTATGCATAATGCTTCGTTCTGCAAGAGCAGACGACCGCGGACACAGCGGGCAGTGCGCGCCAGCTGCCACTGCAGCTGCCACTGCCAGTGTGAAGCGTGTGGTGCACTCAGGCACTGTCTGACCTGTGTTTGTCCCTTGTCTTGCAGGTTGGAACAACACTGAGTTGCGCGATGCTGATCATCGTGGCTGGTGTCATTTCTGGCTATTTTCCCCACATCATCTCCCACAAACTGCTGCCCTTTGTTGCGGAGGTCACCAAGAAGGCTTTGCACTGCACCAAACAGGCTTTGCACCGCTGATTGCACTCACAGGGGAAGGAGCTTAAGCTGGCACTCACTGCAACGCAGTGAGTGCAGCCATCATTTCCATGTCAGGGGAGGTCTGGAGCAAGGACCTGCTTGGCCTGGCGCCCGCATTTAAGGTGTGCTCCTGTGTCTCGAACGCTTTGCGGGAGCTACTCCAGTGAGGGAGGGGGTTTGCGCCACGGCTTCTTCATTCTTTGGCAGCGTACTTGGAGGCAGCGGTGTGCATGTGTGGGTGTGCATGGGTGGGCTTGGATGGACGGGACGGCCGGTATGTATGATAGCGCGCAACAATGGGATGCAATGACGGCCTGTACATAGCACATACGGCGCGCTGGTTTGCGCAACGGCTTCTTCATATTTTGGCAGTGTGCATTTTTAAGACTGGTACTTGGGCAACAATGGGATGCAATGACGGCCTGTACATAGCGCACACGGCGCGCTGGTTTGCGCAAAGGCTTCTTCATATTTTGGCAGTGTGCATTTTTAAAACTGGTACTTGGGCAGTGTAAGCTTTGCACACCCACAGATAGATAGGAATTACATAAGTAATTCCGACGAAGTAAATAATATTGCTTCGACGGTGTGCATGGGTGGGCTTGCCTTCTGTGAAGGCAGCCGACTGTTTGTATCATTACGAGTGTGACATTGACACTTTCCTTATGCAAATGGGCTGAGATATGAGACACAACATCGCAACATTCTGGCTGTCACGCCGATTGACTGCACCGGTCAGTTTACTGCTCCATTTCAGTTAGTTGCGGTTATTGTGAGTTGTTGTGTGATTCGGTTTCCGGTTTCTTCTGGTTTCAGGACTATCTCTGATGGTAGAGTGTCGTGCTTGTTTGTCTTGTGATTTAGGTCGAGGCTTTGCCTTGGTGCTTTGTCTCGATTCGATGAGCAACTAGTAGGCCCCTTTCGTTAGGTTATGGACCTGGCCTAGCGGAAGTGACATGTAAGGTCATTCATCGCATCATTCGTTTCCGAGCCTTTGTTCCATTGTCATCATTTGCACGCGTAGTGCATACATCAGCGTTATGGAGAGCTCCGCGGCATCGCTTCTGCAACGGACCAGCCATCTGATCCTACCTTCGTCCTTGCCTCCGGTATCGCGAACCTACAACAGAGTTTCTGCTGCCTTCACGATGGCGCGTTATTCCTGATCTTATGTTAATCCAGACTCCTTTCAATGGAACAGCCAACATGCGCGCATGCGCTGAGGAGTCTATTCTTTCGCGTGCATGCTTCTGCTTTGAACGTGAATATTACAAATGGAACGAGAACCGCCCCGATCGCCAGCTGTGCAAGGCTAGTCATACTTTTTGTCAACGCGAGTGCTCAACAAGTCAGCGAGTCTGGCCTGCACATCAACATGGAGATCAACTGGAGATCAACTGTCCCAGCCCTCACCCCACATAGGAATAGGAATACGGCTGCCCTGGCGTATGGAGGATAAAATGTTTGCATTTATCTCCTGCACTTGCATTATCCAGAGCAAACCCAATGGCTTCAACGGCAGGGATGTCTCTGTCCATTTTTTAAAATTCGTTGTGAACTGTAGTTTACAATAGATGTCCCTAGGCAGCTCCTGAGTTTCTGTCGAGACGACCGATGAGTCTTGGTCGCGAATCACCGCACGTTGAATAAGTCGCGTATAGCATGTTACGAAAATCCTACATTAGGGGTGTTTCTATGACTTTTGGTTTCGGTGTCGCAGACCTCGTACATGGCAACGTTTTCGCTTGTATGGATGGCTCCCATATCGCCATAAAGCACTTTCACAATGCTGGAGAGAAATACTTCAACTACGTGGGTAGCCTAGCGCGGATAGCGAGGGGTCGTGTGCCACAGGAGTATGAAGCGACGGGTTTGGCAGCTGCTGCTGCAAGATTAGAAGCGGATGTACGCCACGTGACAGAATATTCATGTAAACATTCTGTTGGCGAGCATGAGCCATCGTCATCGCCAATGAAGCAGGGTCCGGCTGCAGCCCCGTCATGTGTCCCGCCATGTGCCGACCAGCAAGCACGCTATGCGGCACCCCGGGCAGGCCAGTAACGTCATGCACTAACGGCAAACAGTACTGGTTCTGATTGTTGGTTTGACATTATCGCCGTTCTGGGACGGCGGGCCCGGAGCGTCCATGGACACAGGACTGCAAGCCTACGCACTTGAAAGGAATGGCTTTCAGACAATGAGGTCTGATCTTCTCGTTATCCAGCTAGTAACTCTCAATAGTGCTGATGAAGGCAAATTATACTGTGCCAGCGTTCCTTGTTGTGGAAAGTTGGCCAACCCGCGTATTCCAAGCACAGCGTCGGTCCAGGGAAATCAATACATGCAGTAACAAGCTCGCTCCACTAGCTCCACTAGCTCCATACTATGCCTTGCTACGCCGTAGCAAAATATACTACGCCACGGTGGTACGACCACCTCCCGTAGAAACACTTAGCTTAGCAAAAACATGGTTTCAGGCCCATAGAAACACCCCTATTTCATAACACAGAATTATGACCCATAGATAGAAAGACAGAAATGCCTCGGGGGAGGTCGAGGATCTCCAGAAACCACCTAAGTCTCATGGTAAGGCGTCCTATATAGAGGGTGTTTACACTTAGGTTTACGGCGGCGGATTAGGCAAATATTAATCCAGCCCAATCGGCGTTAATCCAACGCTTAATCCTGCACGTGTTTACAAGGATTGAATTAAAGTGCAGATTAAGTACGGCGACAGGGAGAGCTCTTATTTATGTGGGATACAGGGACACCAAGGTCAAAAGAAGTAATAATCTAGTATTGTGGTCTTAAGATGAGAGGCTGTGAGTAGCTGTTCGCCGTGGAGCGACCCCGGCCTGCTGCATTGTCGTTGACCAGTTGGCCACACAAGGCCAAATGCAGATCCTTCAATTACAATGGCCTTTTTCAAAGATTATCCGAGTATGTATGAATTCAGTTTGGTCTGGTATGTGGTAGAAGTGGGCTAATCCTGAAAAGCCAATTTGCTACTCGGTCGCGACCAGGTAGCAAATTTTTGTCACCGAAATCACAAGATGACTACAGGATTAATGTGCACATTTCACAATATGGTAATCCAAATATAATTCACGGGGAGCTCGTCCGTGCAAGTACAATGGTCACTAATCCCGCCACCCTAATTCGGCTAATTCGGGTTAATCCGTGAGCTGTTTACATATATGACCGATTAAGCTCTAATCCGCCACCTTAATCCTAAGTGTAAATACCCTCATAGAGTGCGACTAAGGTCCAAAAACTGCCGTGCTGCTAAAAATCACTATAATTGCCGTACTGCGCATAAAAATTCAGCAGGCTTCGGCCAAGTAAGTAACCGGAAGCATGCCGCTCACAGGAATGAACGATTGAAACAGATGTTCGCACTCGTATGGTTATGCTGACATATACAGTCACAGCCGGAGCGTCTGGGTCGGGGGTCGGCGGAAAACGGGTAGGAGTGTTCACACTCTTGGGTGGTCGAGCCTGGTCAAGCTTGGTTTGCAGGCCGACCAAGGGGAAGTCATACGCCTATAGTAATCATGCAACTCAACGTCGATAGAAGCCGTTGATAGAAATCGTCGGTCGAAGCCATCAGCAGGTAGCTAGACTGCAAAATCCGACACAATCCGACCTGATCACGTACGGCAAATCACCCAGCGCGTGCAGCGCCGACCGCCTCACCGCCACAGTGAAGCTTCCACTCGTAGTGAAGCTTCACAGAGTGGAAGCTTCACTGAAGCCCTCCATGACATTTGCAGGCTTGTCAGGAGGAAATTGCTCACTGGCGATGTCCGTTCACACCTGAAACCCTAGTCGACAGCCATACCACTTATTACCAAATCAATGCAGATTATACCCAACGGCAAGGGATGTGAACATACGAACTTCCACAGCTTAGCTTGCAGCCTGTCACAGCGTGATCCCGAAAGGGCCTCGTGATGTGACGCGGCAAAGCAGCCCTGCGCAGCTGATTGGAACGTTTGCAGTCGTATAGGAGCCATTTGCAAAACCAGATGAAACCAGCTCGTACGACTATGGAGCGGCGAGGGGGGCAAAGTGTTGCCTATACTGGCACGGAGTTTAAGCTTCCGCATAACGGTACGACAGCAAGGCACCGGACGGGCAAGACATCCAGGCTCACGGACGAGGGCCTGAACGGCAGGGTGACACAAACGGCACATGCATAGCGCCACGGCCCGCACCGAGTGTTTCCTTACATATATCGGATCCATCCCCACCAACCAACAAAAACGACCCATGGGTCGTGCCCTGCTCATTTGGGATTCCGACAGAATCCATGCGGTCGGTCCTGTAGCATCTCTGAAGTTAAAACCACACAACTGATATCATGAAATAGTTGTCACGGGCACGCAGTGACCCAGCACGCAGTGTCGTAACTGTGGGTCACGCTTGGGGTCCGGGGGGATGTCACGGGCCGTGCACACACTAAACGGCTTCTGCCGGCTCGCATCCCTCTGCTCCTCTCCTCTGCCCTCCCCTCCGCTCCGCTCCGCGACGCTGGCTAGGCATCGGGTCCCCCCCCCACCTTGACAGCCCCCAGCCGCCAGTCCTCCAGGGAGCCTAAGTCAGCACTCCCCCCCTCCCGACGGCTCTCCTCTCCTCTCCTCTCCTCGAGCCCTGCCAGCCTGACCTGGCGTGCTCCGGCAACGAAAGGGTCGCAGCCCACTTCACTCCTCCCCACTCCACTCCGCTGAACACCGCTCCACTCCTCCGCTCTCCGTTCCACACGTCACAAAGACGATGCACTCCGCTCCGCCCCTCAGTGACCGCCGCGCAGCCCGGTGATGGCGGCCCACGCGATGGCAGCTCCTGCGGCACCCTCCACGTTCAGATGCGGACGACCGCCTCTCCTCCTCCGGCCCCTGGGAAACATGACATACTCCTCGCCATGGCCCCCGCTTTGCTCGCCACGACCCCCGCGCGGCCGTCCATCTTCCCAGGCGTACGGCCGGCTCATCGTGCGCCTTGATGCCGTCGCGGGCATAGGGTTTCTTCAGTCATCCCGCAACGACGACACCTCCCTCGTCATGTGCGCTCGGTCCTGAACGGCCCCAAGGCCTTCACACTTGCAGCAAAAGAATGGAAAGTCCAGGCAAGCAGGCATCACCAGTGCTGCAAAGAATGATGGACTTCCCCCATTGCGTGTGTGTCTGCGTGGTTCATGTCAAAAATGCGCACGCCCGCACACATGCCCCGAGACACGCCCGTTAGGGCCCGACGGCGACGTCTTCAGCCCCTGACCTTCCCAGCACCTTCCTCAGTGCCGCGCCGCTCCAAGAACGCTCGATTCTTCTTCATACACAACACACACACACACACACACACACACACACACACACACACACACACACACACACACACACACACACACACACACACATATCAAACCCTATGAGTCAGCCCTCTCCATCCGTGTGTCCCGGGCCCCCGCTCGACCAGCAGCAACAACACCTGTCCTCGATTCCGACCCATGGGTCGTGCAGTCCCGCTTCACTCGATACATCCTGAACCCCATCCAATCACCCCTGGCACGCCTCTGAACCCACCCCCTAGGACCCTAACCTCCTAACAACCCAATCGCGCCCATGCGACCCCCCCTAGACCCGACCCGACCCATCACGCGACCCACCCTGGATCCGACCCGACCCATCACGCGCGCGCCGCCACCAGCGCTGCCATCTTCTCCCGGATGACGGCTACCAGCTTGTCCCGGTTGGCGTTGACCCACCGCACGCGCTTGGCGTAGGAGCCCGCCCGCGAGGTGAGCGACTCCAGGGAGTCCTCGCCGGAGATGCCGCGGCCCTGCGGGGGGTGCCATGTGTGTGTGTGTATGTGTGTGTGTGTGGTGTTTAGATACGAGACCCGCCCGACCGTGACGTGTGTGTCCAAGGAACGGGGGCCTGCCAGAAACGAGGTGGCCAGCTCGACCGTCGATGCAGGGAGTAGGTGCGTGTGTAGGTTTGTAAAAGAAAACTGAGCCGCGAGAAGCGAAGTGTATGTGTGTATGTGATAGAGCGCGGGGACGCGGGGGCGCGGCGGTCGGGCGGTGGCGGTGGTGGGGAGCAGGTGGGGCACAAAGCAAGGGTCGCGCACCAGTCGTCAGCTCTGCAAACGTACATTCGTACATTCTGGACGCGCAACATCAGTGCGGTCCCGCGGTAATGGCGACACGCGCGAATGGCGTGTCGCTTCCAACCGAACGGTGGTCCGCCGATCCGCAACCGGCGGATGGCCCCCTGCGGCTCCAAGGTGCTTTTGCAGCCCGGCGCTACCTTGACCGGTCCAAGGATGGTATGTCGGTATGTCCTTTGAGGCTCCAGGGGCGGTCAGCGTGTCAGGCAATCCGGACCCGTGGGTCGGTGCCCATAGCCGCCGCCTCCTTACCCCCCCCCAAACTCCCCGCCCCGCCCCGCCGCCGCAGCAACCTCTCCCCCCTGCAGCCACACGATATAATGCCGTACCGTGAAGTACACCGCGTTGGAGAAGATGCGCAGGTTGATGAGGTCGGGGATGGCCTCCACCTCCGGGTCACCAAGCTGGCCGTGTTGGGCGAAACCCGCAACGAAGCGCTCGCACAGAGGCAGCGGGTCGTCCTCGCCCACGTACCTGTACGGCAGCGCCACGGCAGGTACGAAACACTCGGCACGGGTGCCGTACCAGATGATGCCGTACAAGAAGCCGCACGTGTGTGAGGCAGACCTTAACGGTGCGACACAGCCTCAACCAACTAACGACCAGCTTACAACCACTCCACCGATTGCAGTGACCCACCACACACGTGCGGACGTGTGTGTGTGTGTGTGTGGTGGGGGGGGGACACCAGTACAACAGAGCAGTAGCGTTGGCGCCTACATGCCCGTCAGCCTGCTTGGGCCCCATCCCCAAGTCCCAACCCTCCACAGCACACACAACTCCCCTCACCTTGCTTACACATCCCTAGCCTTCACCCCACATCCCTTCACCCCACATCCCTTCACCCCACATCCCTTCACCCCACATCCCTTCACCCCATCCCCCCATCGCCCCAAGCAGCCTGGACCCACTTGGACAGAGCCACAGCAAGCTCCATCGCCCGCCAGTCGTACGCGCAGAACTCGAAGTCCAGCAGCCCCGAAACCTCGTCGCCCACCACCATCACGTTGTCGTAGTGCAGGTCGCCGTGGATCAGCTGTCGTACATCGGGCAGGTGGAGGACAGGGTACCGGGTTTGGTGGGTTTGGTGATGCCGCCATGAGGCGGGGGGCGGGGGGGGGAGAAGGGGCCGAGATCCGGGCGACGGCTCGGACGCGGGTACGGGTATGGATATGGAATGCAAGACAACACAAACATGGCTTTGCGACAGGCGTGGGACGCAGGAGGGGGGGGTAGTGCGCCGGCCACACAGTGCGCACAACACGGCCCTCCGGCCGCCTGTGACTCATCCCCCAGCCCCCACAGCCCACGGTCTAGGCCACAAGAGCGAGACACGCCATTTAGGTTTCTTTTTTTACATTTTGCTAGATTTTGCAAGTTCGACACCCGAAAGTGCAAAGCGCCACATGAGGGAAGCTGATGGAAGCTAGACCAGGTGCCCTGTAACCCGGCTATCGCGGGGCCACACAACCCGGCCAGCAGCCACCGCGTCCCCTACGGCCCTGTGGCCCTACTCCCCCTGTCCTGCCCGTTGACCCCCCTGGCCCGTTTCCCGCCCCCCGCCCCGCCCGCCCTGCACCAACCCCCAAGCAGCCTTGCGCCCCACCTGCATGGGCAGGTTCTGCTGCAGGTAGGTGGCCAGCTTGCCCTCAATCTTGCGAATCTCCGAAACCAGGAAGTCGATGGACTGTACGGGAAAGGGGCCAGCAGGGGGCCGGGGGGCAGCCGCAGCAGCAGCAGCAGCAGCAGGAGAAGCAGCAGGCGGCACCATCAGAAAGAATGCGTGATGATTCAGCCCAGCCGGGAGTGCCATCCTCCCCCTTCTCCCTCTCATGTTCCTCCTTCAGGACCGACCCGCCCGGCTTGAGAGCCTCCCACCCCCGCTCCAGCCCGCGGCCACGCCCCTCCACGTCCGGAACTGTCCCCGGAGTTCCTTTCGCCCCAGCACCCCCACGTTCTCTACTCCAGCTCACCAACCAACCAACCAATCAACCAACCAACCAACCAACCCTCAAACAGTTTTGAACGGTTGATCGCTTGCCCCTCCCCGGCTGCGCCTCCGCGGCTGTGCGCTCTCCCGCGTCCCGCCCCTCCCCTCACCTCACCTCGCGACAGATGTTGAAGTCCGGGTTGGTCGCCACCTCCCGGTAAAACACCTCCGCATCGCCGCCGATCGCGTGGTGCACCTGAGCGGGGGTTGGCGGTTGGCGGTTGAGGGTTCGCGGTCGGGAGGTTGGCGGGTTGGAGGGTTTGCAGGATGGGGGACGGCCATGTGACGCGGGACAGAGGCGAGAGCCTGACCACCAGGACTCCGGTGGGTGGGGTGGGGTGGGGTGGGGTGGGGTGGGGTGGGGTGGGGTGGGGTGGGGTGGGGTGGGGGAGCGCTGCTTTATTGACAGAGGGGGGCGCAAAGGCTGTGGATACCCCGGCAGGGATCCAAAACGGGCGATGCATTCCTCGGGGCCCTCCGGGGCACAGCTCGCCCTCGCCCTCGCCCAGCCGATGCAGGGGCCCCTACGCGCCTTCCCCTCGTTCTCCGCCCCTCCAAGCCCTCGTCCTCACCTTGAACAGCTCGAAGTAGGGCGGGATGGGCGCCTCCATGTCGGTGATCCGCACCTTGCCCATGGCCGCGGACAGCTCGCCGGTCGCCCGGCCCACCTGGAGGGGGAGAGGTTGAGGGTGGGGTGGGGTGAGGGAGGTGAGGGAGGTGAGGGAAGTGAGGGAGGTGAGGGAGGTGCGGGGAGAGGGCAAGAGCGGACGGCACGCGCGGACCGGGTGGGGTAGTGGGGCGAACGGAGGAAAGTGGACGGACTGCACGCAGAGTGGCCAGGCGGTGGTGACC
This sequence comes from Eudorina sp. 2006-703-Eu-15, assembly GCA_003117195.1. Classification (NCBI taxonomy): domain Eukaryota; kingdom Viridiplantae; phylum Chlorophyta; class Chlorophyceae; order Chlamydomonadales; family Volvocaceae; genus Eudorina; species Eudorina sp. 2006-703-Eu-15. Next base: position 835,396 of record BDSI01000036.1, read on the forward strand.
AGGAAACCGGGGGTTAGCGGTTGGCGGTCGCGGCGGTTGCCGAGCAACCGTATCGCGGCGCATGTGGGCGCACTCGCCAGCCGCGGTCTCGGGGCCGACGAAGAGACGTCGACATGCCCCTTCCCTCTCCCCCCCCCGCCCCGGGTAGAGGGCAGCCGTTTCCTCTCTTCCGACCCGATCCCCAGCCCTCGTCAGTGAGTTTGTCCTCCGGTCGAGTCCCCACCGGGCTGACAGCGCCGGCCCACCCCGCCACCGCCGCCACCACCACCATCGCACAGTGCCCCTGACGACAGTCGTCACGTCCCCTCGAGAGACCCGCGGGTCAGTCGCCGCCGCCCCGGCCTCACCTCCTCTGGGCTGGTGGTCTTGGCCAGGGTGCCCGGAATGATGTGGAAGACGCACGCCTCGGCGCCGTTGGAGAGCAGCTCGTGGGGGCGACCCGCCTTGGAGAGGAGCGCCCGAGGGACCTGCGGCTCCAGGGGAGGGTAACCGAGGGGGCGGGGGAGGGCGCAGAAGGCGGGGAATAGGAAATAGGGGGCCGGGGAGGGTGCGGGGTTTGCAGTAGACGGCGGCCGCACCTAGGACATTGTTATGTATTCTGTACCTGGATGCTGGCTGGATGCTAACTGGGTGATGTCACCAGGGGGTGATGTCGCTAACAACAGGTGCGCCGCATGTGGGGACCCCTCGTGGGCCGTCCCTCTCCCTCCCTGCAGTGATCTCTCCTCCCCCTTCCGGGGCACGAGCCGGAGGACGAGGGCCGCGCAGCCCCCGGCCGGGGCAGGACAGAGAACCAGCCAGCCAGCCCGTCCCGCCTCCAGAGCCCTAGTGCGGGGGGTTGTTCCCACGCCGGGGGCCCCGGGCGATGACCTGGGGGCGGCCCTGTGACCCGCGGGTCCCCCCGACAACCCCAACAACCCCGTTCACATCACCTCCACAACCCGCCCCCGGGAACCCGCTTTGCCTCCCTGAAAAAGGGCAGGGAGGAAGGGAGGCTGCAGGGCGCACCTGGAAGGACAGCTCCTGCTGCGCCAGCTGGCTCAGGATCGCGTGCTGCGGAGGGGCGCGGGGAAGGGCCGGGGGCCACGCGGTCATGAGGGGACGGAGGCTCACGGCCGAGGGGTCAGGGCGCTGGCCGGCCGCCGTCACGTGGCCGAGTGGGCGAACACCACCGCGCCCAAGGCAGGCCCGCCGGCCTGCCACCGTCGGCAGCTCTAGCGACCCAGGGCACGGGGCAGCGACCCTGCAGCCCAACCCTAGCGGCTGGCATCAAAGGTTGCTGGCAGCAGAGGTTGCTGGCAGCAGAGGTGGATACGGTGCCGCGTCGATTAATGCCGCGATTCGTCGATGTCGTGAAGCCTGCTGCCGTAACCGTCCGGGCGGAGCCCTGCCAGCCCCGAGGCCATCAGACCCAGCCCCAGCCCCCCACCCTACCGCCCGCGCGCGGTCTCGATCCTTTCACTGCTACGCAGGTACCTCGTCACGTAAATATTCTGAGTATTTCTGGGTGTGCCCCGGTTCGTTTCGGGTTCCTTCCTCATTTTTCAATTCAACCCCCACCCTACCCCACCCACACCCACCGCCCCCCGGGGCGGTGCCCCACCACTGCCTCACCTCGAACCGGACCTTCTCCGACTTGTTGCCGTTGTTGTAGATGCGCAGGATGTAGCGCTCCCCGTCAGCGGTCTCCACGTACTGCCGGGGGGACATAGAGGGGAGAGGGGAACGCGGGAGGGGAAGGGAGGGCGGGAAAGAGGGGCATCCTGGTCAGCCCTGCGTCGCCACGGGCAGCACCTCACAAACCCGCCTGACCCGCGCGCCTACACCCGAAACGCCTTACTTGTCTTTCTTTCCCAACCCCCAGGAGCCGGCAGCTGCAGACCTCTTCCGCACGGCACAGCACAGCAGCCGCTGCCTCCCCGAGTCGACACCAGCAGCGGCACTCCTGCTCTGAAGCGTTGTCACCCGGTGCACGGTGCCCCCTGCCCCCGGCAGCAAGGCACCCTGCCCCGCCGCCAAGTAGCTAGCTCTCGGTCCTACGGCCTCGGCACACAGACGTCTCGGTCCTACGGCCTCGGCACACGACGTCGCAAGCAAGCTGGGACCTACGTATCAGCGCCTCGCAGCCGGGTGGCAGCCGGTTCCTGCCCAGTGCCACAGTGGCCGCGCTTAAGTCCTCCGAAATATCCAAATATCCAAATTGGGGTTCAAATCGCCTTTTCGCGGGGGCCAGCGAATCGGGCGTCGCAGTAAGTACCGCCGGCGGCCGCCCCGCACCTGGACGACGTTGTTGACGCCGCCGGTGGTGGGGGTGGTCTTCAGCTGCGAGTTGTCGAAGAAGTAAGACAGCGCCTCGTCGCGGAGGTCGTCCTCCACGGTGTGCTGACCCGTCTTTGGGGCGGACGGGGCCGCCGGGGTTGAGGATGACTGGGGGGCGAGGGGCCAGCACGGGTTCGGGGGTAGGGCGGGGTACGTCAGCAGGCGCGGCGAGGGAGGCACAAAATCGTTGGCTCACTGTACCTAGCCAGGTTGTTACAATGCGCTCGTCTGCGGCCTTTGGAAAGTAGCGCACCGCCGGTTGAAACATTCCTTGTAACGCCCACGAATTGCACCGCAGCAACATAAGCTGCGCACACCTTCCATGATAGTGGTAATAATGTGCACTGTTCTCTATGGGCCGAATCCTGGGCACAAAAACATGCAAGCGTCTCAATGTGCGCGGCGGGCGAACGTACCATCGCAACCACGCGCTGACGAATAGCTGCAATGCGCTGAACGCGTGAATTGCCAGCAAAGGGACGCACGCCCGTACGCGCACCACGAGCAAGCAGGGCCATACTTCAAACGGTTTGCACTTTACAGGTTGACTTGCAGCAAGTCTCAACGCGCTGTTTGGTGGAGCGTGATCTGCGCGCTCACAAAGTGCAGGCAGCAAGACACGGACAAACCACTCAATGCCAGTTTGTGGGCGAAATATGCGGCGTGGAAGCCGTTGTCGTACATCGCAGGGTACATTATGAGAATGTGACAAGCAGAGCCAATTGAGCAGAGCCGATTACAGGGTTTGATATGGCTTGACTGACTGACATCATCAATTGATTGTACATTATGCCAGCTTTTGCCGACTATCATTCGATGAAACGGACAGGAGACGACGTTTTCGCGACAAGAACCACATCACGAAATCAAGGGTAATGACGACGGCTTACTACTTTGGTGGATGGTCATTAATTGAATTTCAATGTGTTGGCCATTGTCCATTTATTAGTCTTTCTTGCTCGGCGTTGAATGAATTAGCGCTGCACCTCTCCAGAAAACTCAGCGGAGACACCATGAGATCAAAATTTTATAGCTAAAGCTGATATACTTCAAAGGGACCGGCGTCTTTGCCAGCCACAAGTACTATCATGTCCGACAGACCCACGGGACACTACAGAAGTTTGCGATGCGCGGTACATCCGTCCAATGTCTTAAGGTCCCGGATGGAATTCCATAACCATTTAAAAGCTGGTGCTGGTGCAAAGTAAAGGACAAACCTTCTGTGTGGTCGCTTTTGCGGGTGCCGTTTGCTCCCGTGCCCTCCTTGCCTGGTCGGCGCTATGCCTGACGTGATGGCCCGATTTGCGGACCTGCCCAGGAACAAGTCCGCAGTATCATGGATTTACATTATCAGCGAAATGCCAGATTGGATGCTTTATTTCTGCATTGCCAGTCGGCTCAGTGGTCACCCTCAGGGATGGCCGCGCGGCCAGTGCTCCAGGCGATGCCTCACCCGGAGCAATATGTGGAATTTTATTCCCAAAAGAGCCAAAAGAGCCAAAAGAGGGAACTGAGAAGGTGAGCACACGTCGCCTGGCCTGTTTCCTGTCATGCCGTGACGGCCTGTGTGGTGCTGTGTTGCATACCGAGACACTGGCAGGGATCATTGGCCTCAAATTAAATCGGGACACATGCAAATACTTCCAAGCGGGTGCCTTGAAATGGGCAAGGCAGGAGCTGTACAAGTTGGGGTACCTTGGGAAGCCCCCCGCGGAGGCTGCTGAAGCTGCACTTGGATTCGCCAAGCTGAACTGGCCCGCGGCGGGCACGATCGGTGCCGCCATGACGGGCAAGGACGCCATCCCTGGAGAAGTACGGTATTTGCCAAAGTACCACTGGGGGCAGGTGGCCTGGTACAGCCTGTACAAGGTCGGTACGGCAGGATCAAAGGCCCTTTCCTGAGGTGCGGCGCGGAAGCAAGCATGAACATGCAGGGTTGCTGTGTCACAGGCACTCAACCGTCGAGGGGCTAACACGGACGCTAACTCGGCGGAGGTGCAGATGTGCAGGACTGGTCTGCAAGCTTTGAGCCTTGGGTTCGGAGCAGCGGTGAGCAGTCGAAAGAGCTGTTACAGCCGCTTCATTGTTCTCCTTCGTCATCTGAGTCGGTCATCCGTTCTCAGGGTCACCAGCGTTTTACTGTGATTCGTCCGTCACTGCAGTGTCCTGGTTAGGATAAGCGTTACGCTCCGTACCGCGTGCTGTCTGTTCCGCCGCAGGCCTCAGCGGTGCTGTCTGTTCCGCCGCAGGCCTCAGCGGTGCTGTCTGTTCCGCCGCAGGCCTCAGCGGTGCTGTCTGTCCCGCCGCAGGCCTCAGCGGTGCTGTCTGTCCCGCCGCAGGCCTCAGCGGTGCTGTCTGTCCAGCCGCAGGCCTCAGCGGTGCTGTCTGTCCAGCCGCAGGCCTCAGCGGTGCTGTCTGTCCCGCCGCAGGCCTCAGCGGTGCTGTCTGTCCAGCCGCAGGCCTCAGCGGTGCTGTCTGTCCAGCCGCAGGCCTCAGCGGTGCTGTCTGTCCAGCCGCAGGCCTCAGCGGTGCTGTCTGTCCAGCCGCAGGCCTCAGCGGTGCCGGATGCCGGCGTCGGTCTGGTCGGCGGGCTGATGAGTGCACCCCTCGTGGGAGGATCCGCTTCCGTTCCGGTGAGAGGGGGGTGCTTGTTCTTGCCGGCGAGTGGTGCCTTCGGATGGAGGCGGTCATTTGCCGGGGGGTTATCCGTCATTACTGCAGGGCGCTTCGCCTGGTGGTGTCCCCTCGGCAAGCATGGGGGTTCGCCCGGCGGCTGGAGGCGTGGGCCCGGCGGCTGGAGGCGTGGGCCCGGCGGCTGGAGGCGTGGGCCCGGCGGCTGGAGGCGTGGGCCCGGCGGCTGGAGGCGTGGGCCCGGCGGCTGGAGGCGTGGGCCCGGCGGCTGGAGGCATGGGCCCGGCGGCTGGAGGCGTGGGCCCGGCGGGCTTCTGCTTCCCGGGCCTTTCTCCTGCGGTGAGTGGCCACTCCCGCTACCGTGTACCCGCCTCGGCAGCCGAGCAGTACGCCAACGAGCGGGAGGTGGGTGAGGAGGGTCCAGTTCTTGGCTTGGAGGGGGGTTGCGCCTGATCTCTGCTTGTGTTTCAGATGTCTGTCCTGCTGTGATGTCATCTGTGCAGGCCGCCGGACGTTCCGCTGCATGGAAAACGCGGGCCATATCGGGTGCCGCCGCGGCGTCCTCTGCAGACGGTGGAGAGGGGCACGGAGGCCGTTTCCTGCGGCTGAGATGCAAGCAAAGGGTGGGTCATCATTGGCTTTGTGTGATTTGTTTGGACGTTCCATCCGTGTTGCTTGCTCCAATTGGAATATTGGATTGTCCTGACTGGACGCATGCACGCCGCACTTTCCCCAGGCGCGCCAAATACAGCAGGAGGAGGCTGGCGTGACGCTGCGCCACGACTCCCGAAGGACGATGCGGCGTCGGCAGGACGGTGCGCAGGCGGCAGGCCCAACCGGCGGCAACCGACCAGCAGTAGTCAGACTGCCAACATTTCAACTGTCGCCACCAAGGCCGGCACGCCTGTTTGCGGCGCCCCTTTGCGATGCGCTTGCTCGTCTTCAGTAGTCTGAATTCACGGTGGTGAGCGACCCGCACCTGACGGACCTGATCACGGCGCACGTTGCGGTGTCGACGGAGCGCATCCTGAAAAAGCACGGCCGCCCAATCTTCCAAAAGGTCTCGCGGGATGGCGAGGGCAAGTTGGTCCGCGGCGCAGGAGGCGCGGCACTACTCCCCACAGGTGACGACGACCTGCGCGTGCGCTGCCCGGCCAGCAAGAGAGGGATGCGTGACAACGACCTGAAGGCGGTGGTGAATCACGTGGACGGCGTCATCAGGGGGATGCTGGCCAGTGGCGGTCCAGCGTATCAGCAGCTAAAGCCCCAGCAGCCGCACCTCCTGGGTAACCTGACCGGCCGGGACAACGTCGCTGGCGCTCAGGGGCTACACACGGACGTCGGGTTTGGCCAGGCGCTGCTGTTCACAGTCATCGTTCCTCTGCGAGCTGGCACCCGGCTGCTCGTGGCCACGTACAGTAGGCACACGGTGGTTACGTGGCATTACTTTGTCCAACAGCAGCGGGCTGACAGGCTGGGAGCTGCTGGGGCGAACCAGGGCGGCTCAGCAAACCGTGGGGGACCTTCAGCGGCGCCGCCGGGGCTCGCCGAGGCTCGCACCCAGCAGGGAGGGGAGGCCGACGGCGCGGCGGGAGCCAGCGCGGCTGTGACTGAGGGCACAGAGATCAGGGCGGATGAGCGCGATGGTGACGACAGCGGCGACGAGGATGCGTCCGAGGAGGCGGGGCCAGAGGGTGACGAGGCGGGGAAGGACGACGTGGGCAATGACGCTGGACACGTCACCGGCGACGACGAGGAGCGCTTCGCCGCAGTGGAGGGTGAGGGCGAGGAAGAGTTCGAGAGAGCGTACATGGAGCGGGGCATGTTCGCAGAAGCCCTGCCGTATCACCCGATGTTCTGTGTGTTGATGGACCCGGGCGACATTGTCTTGCTGCACGGCAACACGGTGCACGCCGAGGACGAGGGCGTCCGGGGCGAGATGCACCCGCGGCTCCACTGGGTGGTCCAGGAGAAGGGGCTGGGCAACTCGCCCCGCCTTATCGCGCGGCAGCACCCAAAGTTTGCCGAGCGGTTCTTCGCGCTGCCGACCACGTCATGAGAGTGACGATGGGATGGCGGGCGACGGTGACGGTGACGGTGAGGACTGCAAGGGGCGGGCGATGCCCCTCCTGGAGATGCGAGGCCCACCGGGGTAAGCGGTAGGTGGCTGATTGAACTGCTGCAGCGGTGCTGGGAATGCTGTCGGTGCTGGGTACCGGCCTGAGGTAGGACCCTTCAGCCAGGCGGCGAGCTCTGGCGGTGGCGGGAGGGTCGGGTCACAAAGCGGAGAGCGTCATCAGGCGGATCGTCGGGGCGGCAGAGACGGGGGCAGCGGCGGGGGGGGGGAAGCGGGCTGAGGCGATGGCGGGACGGCGAGGGCGGGTGGGGGAGAAAGCGGAGTTAGTCGAATCAGCGTTCGCGGGGTCGGGGGACACGGAACGTTGTGCATGAGCGTCAACGGCCAGCTCCAGGGGGTTCATCCGAATGCTGTAGCTCTCAAATAACTCCCGAAGCCGCAGCGTTTGTGACAAGAACGTTGTATGGCGATGAGCACGGCGGGGAATCCCAACACGTGGCGAGGTTTTGTGCGGTGCGCGGAGGCTTCGCCGTACCGGTGGGCGCCCAGCGGCCCAGGGCACCCCCATGTGTGCGAGAATGGGGTTGTGTGTATGTGTGCTGGTTGGTTGGCTGGTCGGTTGGTAGGGGTACGCGCAAAACGACCTCTGTGCTTTGTTACAGGCTTACGACAGTTCATCGAAGGTGTCCCTGCATGGTCATGTCCGTGCCAGGTTGAGTACACCAACGTACTACTCGCCCCTCTAGTGCTGTGAGTCGAAGCCAGCAAGCCGTCGATGGGGACCTCGCTTGATGCTTTGAGAAAGGGGGTATTCAAGACCCCGACCCCGCAGAAATCCCGATATCCTGACACCTGCTGGACGGCTGGACGGTCGATGCCGCTCGAAACCCTAAACCCGATCAATGGATCGTCTACAACCCGCCATCCAACGCCTCGTGTCACTACTGGCCTGCGACGTCGGCACAGCCCCTCCGATCAGTACCTGGCACTCACTGCTCACAACAGGGAGGCGGGCGCAGCGGGCAGCCCTGGCCGCCGTGTCCCAAACGCTCCAACAACGTCCGCGTGCCTCCCAACATGCCACACCCCGGGGGCGACCGGTCCGGCATCCCAGCATATCAATCGGCAGCGTGTTCGCTGGCTGCCCCCATCATCGTATTTGCATTCCTCCTTGTGACAACCAGCGTCAACACAACAAAGACGGTATCGTATGGAAGCGTGTGTGCACAAACAAACACACGAGAACGCCTTGCTCTGGCTATGTACGTATCTACGTAAGCAAGCTAAAACGAGCACAAAGATGTTCTGGGCGCACGCGGTTGGCCACTAAAAGTTACCCCGCAGTCACGGAGGAAATCACGGACACACGCAGTGACGCGCGGCCCATGCCCCGGTCCCACGAGTGGCCGCACGCTGCATGTTCCCAGGGTAGGGTGTTGAGCGCTATGCATGGACACCGTACACACCACCCGGGTGGGGAGCGCCGCACCCAAATAAAGTCGTAGTTAGTCGAGCGAGGCCACTTCATGCCCTTCCGACGGCAGCCCTGCGCGTTGTACTTGACGCTCGTCTGCAATGGCAGTATCCGCGGCCCGGCCCCAACAGACACTGCACGCCGCGCCGTCGGTCGGCACGGCCGCGCCACGCACGCTCCCACGAACACGCAGCGGAGGACAGGGACACAGCGGCCAAGAGCTCCGATTTCCGATCCTTGCATTTTAGCCACACGTGCATCGTGCAGCGCACGAATTTCCAGGATGGTAATATTTGCCCAACCATGGCCTCGTAACCTGAAGCAGCAGCCTCTATGGTCGGAAGAGCCTCTTCCTTCGACTTCTGAATCTCACCGCGGCGTTGGCAACGGTGCTTCTTTGTCACGTCCCGCACGAAAGAGTTTGCCGACGCGCCTCCGACTGGGCGTCGCAGTGGCGGCAGCCTGCGGCCCCAAGCTGTGACCTGCCGGCCGGTCCGTCCATTCCAGTCATCCAACCGATCGGAGCCCAAGGTTATTCCGCAGAGATGGAATCCCCCCATCTCGCACACAGGCGAGGTCGACGAGACCGCATCACACGCACGCGCCAGGGCGTAAAGCACCCCTGGACTTGCGGACCTAGCAGCCTACGGACCACGCCCGACGGCGCCACCCGCAAATTATTATCCGCCGCCGCAGTCACTATCATCCTCTGCCCCTCATGCCCTTCATGACCGTCCACGCACCCCCAAAGCGGAATGGGACGGATGAAATACAGATGCACCGGGCTCCAGCAAGCATCTGTGGTGCCTGGTGAGCAACACACGTACGCAGTGCAGCCGCCGCCAGCGGGCGGAGTGATACGGGGAGGTGCAACGAGACCCGGCGGGGGGCTCACAGGTCGGCCACCTGCCTGATCAGGCTGTGCAAAGCTGCCAGCGAGCCGCCGCCGTCCTCGAGTTCCGCGGCCGTTACCTCAGACCCGGACTCGCCGGCGGGCCCGGCAGGCGGCGGCCCCGCCTCCGGCGGCGAGGCAGCATAGCGGGCGTCACGACCCGCAACATGGTCCTCTGCGGGTTCAGTACGGTGGTGGTGGTGGTGGTGGAGGTGGGGGGTAGAGCTTGGTGCGCGAGCGGTGCCATGGAAGGAATGTAGGACGCCATGTCTCAAGAGCAACGAGAGCTTTGGGCTGCCCATGAGCTCCTTATCCCGGCACCCGCGGGCAACCGCATGCGGGGAATCCGGCCTTCAGCAGCCCTGGAACGGCAACCCGCCTCCCACCCAGACACCCAGCCGTGACACGGCATGCACGAATGCATGAATGAATGAACGCCGCCGCGGACGCCATTTATGTCCTTTCCTTTCCACCAGGTATGTGTGAGGCACCAGACTTGGCTGAATACCGCCCGCACCTGTAGCAGCATTCCCTTCCTCCGGTCCGGCCCTGGCGGGGACCCGGGACGACTCCGTCCGCCCAGGTCCACTGCCGCCCGTTGCTGCGGCGACCGCCGCCCCCGCGGTCGCTGCAGTTTCGCCTGCGGCGGAATCGCTGCCGGGCGGGAGGTGGTCCGCGAGCGACCAGACGGAGTAGCGGGGCTGCTGGCCGGCGGCAGCGGCGAGCTCCTCAGCCGCGCTGGCCAGCGCGGGTGTCATGAGGCGGCGAGGCGGCTGGCGGGCCCCAAGCGGCGGCGGCTGGGGAGAGGGTTGGAAGGAGTGCAGTACAGTGACAGTACGCGAGCGGGATGGGACGGAGATGGCACGTTGGCAGGGAGGTCCAGAAACAGCGAGGCGGGCATGCATCAGAGAGGGGCGGCAAAGGGCGTTGGCTCTGGATAAAGCCATGCGTGGCACGAGGAGGTGATTGAGGAGTGGGATCCGTTGACGTTCCCGAGGCCGCATGTTCCACACACCTGCTCCAAGCTGCCCGCCAGTGAGATCTCGTGCATCATTTCCTCAGCCTCCTGCGGCCGGTTGCCCCAGGCGCCCGGCGGCGCCGCCGCGGCCCGCGGCGCCGGCGGCGGCCAGTCGGCCATGGGCACCAGCTGCAGCGCCTTCACGCCCACAGCCGCGGCGCCGCCGGCAGCCGCCGCATCCGTCGGCAGCCGCGGAAAGAAGAACTCCGAGTTGACAGAGCTGCCGGAAGCTGACCTACTGGCGGCGGCGGCGCCGCCGCCGCCCGCGCCGGCAGCGCCAACCTCTCTGATCGGCGACAACGACGCGCCGCTGCCGGAGCTGACACTGGCGACGCCCGACCGGCGGGCGCTGTTGCCGGCGCTGGTGTGGAACGCTGGCGAGTACGCGGTCGCACCGCCGGCGGGCCGGAGCGGCGAGGGCGAGGCACGCTGGGAGGCGGTGCCGGCCCAGCTGCCCGAGGGCGAGGCGGACACGGGTGAGGAGCCCAGGGAGGACAACAGCGAGGCGCGCAGCTGCTCCGCCCGGCGCACGAGCACCTCCACCGGCATGGGTCCGGCGGCGGGCGAGGTGTCCAGTACGGGCTCCAGTGCGCAGCTGGTGGCGGTGCTGCTGCCGGTGCTTGTGTTCCGAGGCGTGCTGAGCGACCCCGCAGGCTGGGCAGCAGGTGCGGCGTCCGCCGCGGGGCGTGCGTCCGCACTGGCCTCGGTTCCACGGGCCGCTGCTTGGGTGGCCGCAGTGCTTGGGAGATCCGTGGTTCCTCGCCGTGTCGCAGCCGCCGACTGCTTCACGAGGCCGGTCTCCACGGGGCAAGCTGCTGAAGGGCCCCCGAAGTTGTGGTGCGCCGCGGTGCCGCCGCCTGCAGACACGGTGGCGCTGCCGTCTCCGCCGCCACTGCCGGCGCTCTGTCCGCCAGAGCTGCTGCTGCAGCTCATGACGGCGCCGCCCGCGCTGCTTCCGCCGGCGCAGCTGGCGCGGCCGGCGATACCGCCCCCGGCGCTTGCGCCGCCACCACCGGCGCTGGTTCCCGCGCTGCCGCTGCCGCCGGCGCTGCTGAAGCGACCGTGGCCGCCGCCGCTGCTGCTCCCTCCCGCGGACGACGTGTAGGCCGCGAGTGCGTCACAATCCTCTGCCAGGTGCTTCATCCTCCAGATCAGGCTCTGCAGCTCGGCCAGGGGATCCTCGGACTCGTGGCTACCGCCGCCTGACGACGACGCGACACTGCGGCGCTCGACCGCCCCCGTGCCCGGCCCCCGGCTGGGCACCAGCCCGCCGGCCGCCGAGTTCCGAGGTGCTGTTGCGGTCGTCATGACCATGTCGCCCGCACCGGTCACAACGCACGGACGGACGGGTTGCGGGCCGCCGCCACCAGCGGACGCGGACCCACCATCGCTCTCCGCAGCGCGTTTGCGGCTGCCCGCAGCCCTCGCCGCCGCCGCAGCGACACTCACAGTTCTCTCGACTACGGCATCCTCCCCCTCGGCCGCTGTCGCCGCTCCCGCCTGCCCTGCAGTGTGCGCGTCGCTGGGAGGCCGCGCACCAGGCTTCGCGCCATTTGCATCCGCGCCGGCAGGGACAGCGGTGTCCGTCTCGGCGGCGCCGGCAGGGTTGTCGCCCGCTGCAGTGTCCGCGGCTCCCTCGGGTCGTGCACCACCGCCCTTGCGCCCCGTCCTCAGGGACAACGGCACGAACCTCAGCCCGGGGTAGCCCGACCCTGCGCCCTGCCGCCCGGAGCGCCCGTACGCCTCTCGATACGCCTGCAGCCACCCGGACATCCCTGAAGGTGCCGACGCACATCTGGGCTCCACACACAGCCTGCTTGAGCTGCCCTGCACGCCGGCGCCGCCGCAGCTGCCGGCGGCGGCGCCGTCGCCAACATCGTCTCCCACCCCCCCGCCGGCGGTGAAGCTGGTGTCCCTGGATACGGGGGCGGACATGGAGGTGGCGAGCGGCGCGGAGTGGCTGTGGTTGGCCGCTGGCGCCGCGGTAGCGGAAGGGGAGGAGGGCTTGCTGGACATCAGGCCGGCCGCGAACTGCTGCGCGAGGATCTTGGTGAACCGTACGCCACGCAGCAGGTTGCCGGCCGGCCGGCTCGGACTGGCCATGTGCAGGGACGCTAGGCTGTAGGTGGATTCGTGTGGCGGAGAGAAGCAGCCGGCGGCGTCCTTGGCGGCCGCCGCAAGAGGCGCACCCGCCTCGGCCTCCGCCACCCCCGACCCGCGGGGGCCTGGACCTGTGCCGGTGGCCGCCGCCTGCGATGGCTCGTGTGGTGCTGCGCCGCTGATGGCGCCTGCGACTGCAGGACGCGAGGACCCCGGTGCTGGCTGTGGCTGTTGCTGCGCAGGTGCACCACAGCCGCCGGATGACGAGCCTCTGGAGGCTGAGTTGGTTAAGGCCGCACCTCGGGATTTGCTGTCAGCAGCCATGGCCTCAGCAGCTGCCGATACACCCAGACCCGGCGAAGGCCCGTGGTCGTGACCGTGGTTGTGCCCCGGCCGGCCCGCAGGCTGCAGCGGCGCCCCGCCATGAGAGCCGCGGGCGGAAGAGCCGCGTGACGAGCCGGGGCCGGCGCCTCCACTGCTGCCCCGGAGGTTCCGGTTGGTTGTATCCGCTGCGCGCGCACTGGGCGGCACGGCGGTGGCTACGGCCACAGGGGCACTGTGCGATGCAGCCGGCGCATGGCCGCTGGGGTGCTGCGCAGTCGTAGGTGCCGCTGAGATAAGCTGCTGCTCCGTAGCTGGCAAGGCGGGCACATCGACTGCTGCAGCTGGGGCGGCCGCCGGACTAGCGGCAGTGCCGTCGCCGCCACCACTCGCTGAGCCTGCCATTCCGCCAGCCGTGGCGACGCTGGTTGCCTGCCCAGTCGGCCGCGCCAGTGGCGACCCATGGGGGAGGTACGACGATGTTGGCGACGACGCCAGGCTGCCGTACCTGAACGCTCCTACGGCCAGGACGCTCGCAGCCGCAGGCGCCGCCATCAGGTTCCCACCGACGCCGCCCACTGCGCTCAGCCGCAGGGCTGCCGCAGCAGGGCTGTCCTGAGCGACATCGGGGCTCGCTGCCACCAGGCGCACCACCTGCGGAACCTGCACCATGACGCCGCCCGGACCCACCATCGTTGTCGTCGCGGCTGCCACCGCGGCGGCGGCGTCCAGCGGTGAACCGGTGGCCCCCGCGCTGGCTGCGTTGCCCACCATAAGGATGATGGGGCTGCCCGCATAGGGGCTGCCACCCTCATTACCCAAGGAGAAGCGGAGCCGCGCGCTGGCCGCTCCGCCGCTGCCGCTGACCTCGCTGCCGAAGCCGGTGACGCTTCCACTCATAGGCGACCGGCCCGTCCGCACTGCAAGCCCGCCACTGCCGCTGATTCCGCTATGGGCGCCACCGCCGCCGCTGCCCAGGAGTTCAATGGTCCGTCGCGCAACCCGGCTGGCAACGCCGGTGTCACTACCTCCCTGTGGCGGTGTACGGGCCTGGGAACCGGCCAGCGGATCGGCTACACCACGAGCCGACGCCGCCGACTGCGGTGAACTCACATTGCGGGCGGAACCGAGCGCCGGGCTGTGCAGCCCCACCGCTGCCCCGGGCAGCGGTGACGGGGGCACGCTGGGCCGGCGGCTTCCGCCGTGCGCGTACGCATGTGGGGAGTGCGGCTGGGGCGACTCCCAGAGGTCCAAGCCAGCAAACGGCGCTGACTGCCGCCGCTGCTGGTGTTTCGCGCTGTGGGGGTCACTGTGACGTGCGCGCGCGACGCCAGCAGCGGCCGTGCTCATGCTGGCGCGCCGGTGGCGCCGCGGGCTCCCAGCGCCCAGCGACTGTGACTGCGACAGCGCTGCCGAGCCTGCCAACGACACTCGAACCCCGCGGCCCACCGCTGGCTGCTGTTGCTGCTGCAAGGACTGCGACAGGAGTCGCTGACGCGCCCGCGACCTTGTGCGGATGAACTCTGCGTCCACGCTCTGCCGCGCCTGGGATGTGAGCGATTGCGCTACCGGGGCATTCCGTCGCGATTGCGCGGGCCGGAGCTTGAGGGCGGCGGTGGCGCTCTTGATGGCGTCTGCCACAGAACCCACCTGCGCGGCGGGGGCCAAAAACGGAAGGGTCGTAAACCGAAATAGGGTCCGATGCCTTTACCCTGACTCGAGCACGGGGCCGTGGCCCCAGTACGCCGATAGCAGGTGGGATGGGGTGATCGCCGGGCCCATACTGCGAAGGGGCTACAGGGTGCAGTAAAGCCGGACGCAAAGCCTCCTTATCCCATCAAGACTCTTGTCTTGCATGTGCGCGACGCTCACCACCGGGTCGTCGTACAAGCCAGAGACCGCCGCGTAGCGCCCGCGCGTCCGAATGTTCCGCGCGGCCGCCAGTTGCGCCACCACCGACCCTTTTGATGACCTGACTCCAACGCGGCTGGGTCCGGCGCCCCCGCCGCTACTCGCCGCTACGGCACAGCCCAGCGAATTCTGCACCGACCCGCCCGCCGCCCCCGCCGGCCCGGTCTGCTGCCACGGTCGGCTTCCCCGCGTAATCTTGCGGAGGTCCGCCGGGCTGCGTGCCGGCGAGCTGGCTGGCTCCACGGTGGACGCCACAGACGTGCCCCCGATGCTGCTGCGCCCCACGCCGGCGGCACGGACGCGCGCAGCGGAGCACGCGCGCAGCAGCGGGCGGACGGCCCCCGAAGGTCGACAAGGGCCAGCGGACACTGCCCTGCCCTGGGCGGAATCCCCGCCGGCTCTGACTGATACGCCGGGTGGCGGCGTTGGAGAACGCGGCGGCGGGCTACAGCCGGGCAAAGGAACGTAGGAAGGCCGCGACCGCGCCAGCTTGGCCAGCCTGCGGAACGAGCATGGGTGGGGCAGTAATGATGAAACATGGGGCCCGGGCCGAAATACGACAAGAGGTGCTGCAGAACAAAGTTTCGTCCTGCATGCACCGCGCCTTTGCCTTAGCGCGAATGCCGGTTGAAAAAACACGCAATTTGCTTGCGGAATAGGCTACACGCCAGAGGCGGGCCCGCGTATGGGCTATGAGTGCCCGCCTCACGCACTAGGCCAGCCACGCCCCGACGCTCGGCAAACGCTTACACACGTCGGATGTTGACAACCCCGTGCGGGAGCCAGTGAGGTAGGGAGGACGGGCACAAGGTACGCGCATGCCGCGCAGGGGCGTTACCCCAGTCTGACGCCCTGGCGCATCGCGTCCTGTCCGCACCTGCGCGATCGCTCCCCGATAGCCGGCTTGAACGTGAGCTGCACGTCCGCGCGCGCCCGCTCTTCGGCCTCGCGCTCCTCCCGCAGCACCGCCAACCGCTTCTCCCGCCGGTCCGCCCACCGCTGCAGGTCCACCAGCGAGCGCCCGGACGTCCCGGCCGAGGACACGCGCCGTCGGGCTGCGGAATGAAAGGGCAGAAGGCAACGCCGCCCATTACAAACAGACGAAACAGGGGCGCGGCGGAGACGAGACAGTTCCGTTCAAATGCCCAGCTGTCACAAAGAGACGGGGACAGGATTATAACAGAACTCCCCGTACCAGGCCGCAGACATGTTCGCTTGCAGGGAAATCGCTGTCGTCCACCCGCACCATGGACCACACACCTGGTGGAGGCTCGGGCTCCTCCTCGTCCTCAGGCGCCAAGGCAGCGCCTGCACGCTCGACCTACAGGGTCGCCCAAGAAGTAAAATTTGAGAAATGGGTGCACTCCGGTAGATGGCGTTGCAAGCGGGCGCGCGACTTGCTTCACATCCGGATGTGCATGATGCAGCCCGGAGCTGTGTGGAACACGGAAGAACACGCGCCCCGAGCCACCCGGCGCGATGGGCCTACCCTGGGCGCGCCGATTGGCTGAAAGTAAAGGCCCACACTTTGCAACACGGTGCAACCAGGGACGGCTACTGCCGGATCAAAACGGCTATCGAGCAGAACGGCTGCCCCACCTGAGACTGTTGGCGGCCATTGCTTGGGGACCCAGCGGTCTGCACCAAGCACGTGCGCAACGAATTCTGTGTCACCCCGCATGCGTCAGGCCCGTGTACACAGACGAGACGAAGTTTCAAATGGGCGTGCACGTTGCCGCACTAATACACAACACCTTACTTCATATCATCAGTGCACATGCATTCATTTAAATCCTGTCGGAACCTGGCTCGCAGTTGCTTACGCTGCTTGGGACTCCCGCCACCCAGTACTCGCTGATATGACCCCCGCCACCCAGTACTCTTATCCCCGGGGACATTAGCGACATCCCAATACCCCTGCGCGGTTTCACACCTTGCCCTTGCACGCTGCCCACGCCTGTCTCTTCTTTAGCAGGATCGCGTTTCGCCGCATGAAATCCGGGGCAGGCGCCCCTGCCGACGATGACCGCGACCTGCCGCCATTGCCACCCTCCTTCAGCATCAACAGCTTCTCATAGCGGCTGCTGTGCGCTGATGGGCTGAGGGCGCAGGGACTGCGCGCGGACTCCACGCCGCTGCTTGCGCCGCCGCCTCTTGGGCTGCCACCAACGCCGTCCGGGCCGCTGGACTGGAAGGGCGCTGCAGCGGCCGAGACACCCACGAAGACCTGGCTCTGGCCCGGGCCGCCGGCAGCGGTGGCGGCTCCGACCGCGGTGGGGCTGCTGCTGCCGCTGCAGCTCGTTTTGAAGCCGACAGGACGCGGCCGGTAGACGCGGGCCTCGGGACGCAGGAATGCCGCCAGTGCGCTGCGGTTACAAACAAAACAAGATCAAAGGCGATGTGATAATGTCCCACGGGCGTCAGGTCTGAGGTGTAAGCAAGGAAGGACCACACGACCGCTCGCGGGAAGGCCTGAGTCGCCATCGGTAGCGCTGGACAAAAATATGCTCAAGGCACGGTCCGCATGTCGTTGGCAAGCGACGACTTGGACCAGCAAACAGCTGCACACGCCGCACTGCACCGCACGCCTCCGCACACGACCGCACTGCACCGCGTTGTGTGCTACGCTCGGTTGCGGCCCTGTTCCGACGTACCTGGCTCGGGCGACCGCCAGGGCCTGCGCAAGGGCCGCCTCCGCGTCAGCAGGTGCAGCCTCGGGCGCCGTGTCCCCGCCCACGCTCCTGCCTTTGCTCGCAAGGCCATTGGCGCCGCCGCTGGAATTCTCAGCCCCGAACTGGCTGCGCGACATGAGTTCGTGGTGGGTGCTGCCGCCCAAAGTGTACGGGATTGCGATGACGCCATTCGCATCCACTAGATCTTCCTCAAGAGCGCCGCCGCAGTTGCCTGTACCGAATTGCAAGTGTCGCGACGCCACCAGGCGCCCTCCCGCATCCACCAAAGACTCGTCTGGCTCGCCAACAGCACAGTTTGCCGGCGCCGACTCGCTCGCAAGGCTAGCCAATATTGCCGATAGCTCCTCTGCTGCCTGACTGCGTGGCCGATGATGCGCAAAAACAGCATCTGCAGGAACGAGTGGCGGCGGCGGCGGCGGGGCCTGGCAAAGCTCCTCGGCAAGACCACACCCGCCGTCTGACCCCCCGGTGGCGGCCAGTGCCGGCGGTTGCGCCGTTGCGGCCGCTGCCACCGGCGCCCCGGCTGGGTCCACACTGATCGCAGCAACTTGCAAGATGGCATGTGCCTTCACCGGCGGCACGGCACTACCACCATCGTAGCCGGTCCGGTTCGCATCCCCACGCGCCGATTCCGGCGGTGAGGCGGACGGCGACCGTGACGCACGCGCCTTCGCCGGCTGTGTGGGTAGCGGTGGCGGCGGTGGGAGCGGTGGCGTGTGTGCGGAGCGCTGTTGCTGGTCCCCGCCTCCACCGCTGCTGCCACGCTTTGTCTGCATGGATTGTTGGGCCAGCGCCGCGTACGATCTGGGCGGTGCTGGCTGCGGCGCAGTGCTGGCAGCGGCTGGCGCTGGGGCCACCGCAGAAGCACGCGGGAGTGCACCGCGAGAGCCTGTCGCGGATGCCGTAGCCGTGTCGCCGGTCGCGCGGCCGCCCACCTCGGCCGTGCCGGCGGCTTGTACAGGCATGATCAGGATGCCAGCGGGGGACCGCCTATCAAGGATCCCAGGCGCTCCTGTCGCTGCAGCGCCGCCGTCCGAGGCGCTCCGACGTTGTTTGACGGCTTCTCGGCTGACAATCTGCAGTTGCCCAGGGGAAGAAAGAGTCATTTCCATAGGAGGCCTGACAGAAGCGAGCGAGCGATTAGGATCGGGCCTCTTAGGGGCGGTCCTCTTTGTTTTGATGGCAAGGAACAAGGGAATCTGCACTGTCACGCAACGAACACGCTACCGCGAGCACAATCCCACCTGCTGCACTATCGCTGGCGCGGCCCGCCGCGCTGTCGGCTTCGGTGCTGCCTGCGCACCCTCCGCACAGCTAGGCCTGCCCTTCTCAGCAGCTCCGTCCTTCAAAATCAATGAAGGCGAGACAGCCTCCTTGTGCTTTGCAGGCGCTTTGGCTTGAGCCGGCCCCTGCGGGAGTCACCAGGTCGACTTGATCGAGCTTCATGCGGTCGCACTGTGCAAACACATGCTCACCGCATTGCTATTCTACCAGCTGACAGCCTTTCATGGGATAATGTGCGCTGTGTGAGCGTTTGCAGTAAATTGTCCGCCACCTGCCCTGTCCGCCTACGTGTGTTCCCGCCGTGTGTTCCCGACTTCACGCACCCCACGCTGCTCTGCACTTCTCATACCCCTGCCTTCCATTAGAACTGGGTTGGCAGGCCCTGGCCAGTGTCAGGCCACGAAACGATCTCACACTTCCTCTCTCTCTTGTCACCTGTGCCCGTTGTCCGGCTGGGCCTGTGTCTCCCGTACGAGCTCCACTGGACCAGCTTCCAGCCCTAGCTCGGCTTGCTCCTCCTGTCGCCGTCGCCGCAATCGCGGGCGCAGGTTGTGGTGCCGCGGAGTCGAGCTTTGCGCCCGACCCCGTCTTTGTAACAGCGCTGGAATGCCTATGCACTCCAGGTCTAGTGCTATCGGACGAACATGTAGCTTGCCCTGTGTTGCTACCGACAGCCGAGGCGACTGAAGTTGCCGAGCCTTCGGCATGGGCTGTCCCGGGGGTACGGCCTGCGCTGGCGGTCTGAAGGCTGCCAAGTAGGACTTTTAACTTGGAAGCCCTTTGTTGTAGGCTATCGAATAGTGACGGTGAAAGCGCTCCCTGAGGCGTGGACTTCCCAGAAAGGCTGTTGCCAGCAGTGCCCGAAGGACCACAATCAGGCTCCACCGTTGGCCCACCCGACTTCGTCTTAGCCGTCGGAGTGTGAGGACTGCGCGGAAGCGCGCTGCTGCTGCGCGTGGCAGTCATCAGAATGTTTGACTACAATATGGGTTGACTGCAGTCAGTTTGCCAAATGCTATCCATGTTTCATATTTTATTCCTTAGACGTATTGACTATATAGTTGATTGAATTTTCCCATTACAAGAGCAACATCATTTTTGGCAAACATCCGTACAAGGTCGTTGCCTTGCACAGTTATCATGGCATTGCAGCGACGATCCGGCGATCAGATTCTTTATTGATAATTGACAAAGTTGCCAGTAAATAGAAGCGATAGATTCTGGCGGTTACAATCTAGACGCATTTTTATTGGCAATTTGGCCGGCAGCATGCGAGCACAGGTACTAAGGCCCGGTGCTTCTGTGACCCAGGGTCATCGATTGATAGCAGTCAAAGTCGCGCCGAGCGCATGCCGATTCCTAGCGTGTCCCCTGGCGCGGCGGCGACCCGGACTCGTCCGCTCAACCTCGCCTGAAACTGAGGAGGCGCGGTCTCCCCTAGATGCTCCTCAGGTGCGGAAAAAATTCGGAGCCGTGTACTATGGGTCGGCTGCTGTGAGGTACGAAGCTGAATTGCCATCATCGGCTCGCTCTCCTCGCTGCTGGATATGCCCTTCAGGAATGGGAGGCCCCGATGCCGAGTAAACGACCAGACATTTTCCCGGAGTTTGAA
The DNA here is from genome assembly GCA_003117195.1 of Eudorina sp. 2006-703-Eu-15. Taxonomy (NCBI): domain Eukaryota; kingdom Viridiplantae; phylum Chlorophyta; class Chlorophyceae; order Chlamydomonadales; family Volvocaceae; genus Eudorina; species Eudorina sp. 2006-703-Eu-15. The sequence continues at coordinate 855,728 of BDSI01000036.1, forward strand.
AAACCTCAGCGTGTCTTTCTCCCAAAACCGCTTCCCGGCGACCCGGAGATGCCGGACGAGGAGCTCGAGGAGAGCGTAAAGCGGACCACGCCCGGTGACCCAGATCCTGAGCAGAAGCCGGGAGAGCCGCCTGAGGAGCCTGAGAAGCCCGCCGAGCCCGGCCAGCCAGAGCCAGAGCGGAAGACAGATATCCCGACTATCCCCGAGTAAATTGGCCTGACAGCTGGGGACCGCATCCCAATTCAGTGCTAGCCTTCAGATCCTGCGAGATAGAGCTTTGGAGGACAGAAACGTAGGATCGGTATTTACTGGATGATCCCCCGGTTGAGGGGTTGAGCGGCAGGACCGCGGTTTGCTGGCCCTGCGGGCACAACACAATACCACAGATAAGTGGCAGCCCCTAATGCCGTCCTTGTCAGAAGTTGGGCAACCTTTGGGGTGCGTTCCTGGAGAACGCGCGATGCCGGAAGTCCGAAGGATTGTGAGTCTGGGCTGGGCTCTCCGTTGGCTCATGAACGGTGGCTGCGAAGGGTCGTGTACAACAAAGTGCCTTGGATTGCGGCGGGTTCTGCTACGGGAATAAAGTGTGGCGTGTGCTGCGGCTTCTGCACGCTCAGTGTGGCGGTGCTTATGATGCGCCGCTTGGCCACACTGATACCACCTCACTTGTTCAAAGTCGTTAATGCTCCTTGCGCGGTCCTTGCTCCAGTGGTTTCCTTGGTGTTGTCGTACTCTTGGCGGGAAATGGTGATGTGTTGCAAGCCTAGCAGTTGGCACAATACTTGCATGGAAATCATCGGCCTGGGTCGTTGTTGGTGCTGTCGCGGCGTCGGTCCGTGAGGTTGTGATTCCCTGTGCACTGGCGCCGAGCGACGGTAGTGGTAATTCGGTACTATGTTCAGGTAACAGATGTTTGGCCGGTGTATGCTGAGGACGTGGCCTCTGGAGTTCAGCTTGGGGTTTGGTGCAGGGTGTCCGTGATGCGATCGGCACACGGAGCGGTGAATCCCCAAGTATGGCTCGGGGATTCACGCGACACAGGATAGGACGCTACCCGTTACCCGTTACTGTTCGGGAACGTGTTGCGGCAGTCCATTGTGGCATGCCATCGTAAAGAACACGGATGGTGCCGTCACCGTGTGAAGGCTCTCCAAGCACATTCATACGACCCGGCGGGGCCGAGGCCAGTTTCGCCGGAACCTGAGACCATTTCCTCCTGGACAGCGCACTACATGTCGGGGTGTCAGCTGCATCATACTGCGCACGGCTGCGCCACGCTGCGGAATGCGCCCTTCTCGAAAACGGAAACCCACGACGCTGCTGACATGGAAGCATCCGTACAGCTTAATGGATGGATTTTTCCAATCCCTGCCATTGCCATGTGCATATCACATAGACTAAGCTACTCAAATCTTGTGGTTCGGCGCATGATGTGTGGCGGTCATCGGGATTAGAGAGTACAGTATGAGAGTTACGGCAGCGAACGGTCGAGCTTCGATTCCGTTGTTTTGTAATCCGTACTCCGAGGTCGCCTTCAAACGCTTGTTCTCTAGGTGCAGAGATGGAGCATACATACACAATCCATACTTGGTCTTGGTCACCCTTAAGCATGCCCCCAGCTCACTCGTATCGGGGTCATGCCAATACTTGAGCACCACAAAACGTTGCCTATCGCATTTACGCAGTACTTACAAGCAAATTTTTAATATCAGGTATATATTGCTCCTGCTCTTTGGAGGACACCACGACCATGTTTGGTGACGGACATCATCCGTTCAGCAACATTCAGAGTGACGGACAGCATCCGTTCAACAATGATCCCCAGGACAACATCACCCCACAATCAACTCTTAGTGAAAATTTTATGCAGTCGTGCAAGGTTGAAACGGTACGTGCGAAGAACGCGTGACCGCTCACCTGCCGGGTGCAGGATGTTGGTGCCTTCTTCATCGATCGGCAGTTCCTTGAACGTGACAGATAAATGACACATGAAGTTATTAATGCTGGCGTGTTTATTCGACAAGAGACGCGCGTCTTGTCAATTAACGTGTGCTTTTGTCCATTGGGACCCTACTGAACGAACCCTTGCTCCTTCTTTGCACGCGCAATTCGCAGATCCAGTTGTTAGAATTCACGAGCAACGAATTCAACAGTGTGGAGGTTAAGGGCCAGGTCAGCGCACCGGGGAAGCCCGGCGCGCCGCACCACACCGAGGTGGTGTCAGCAGCCCACAGGCACCCCACGACAACGGCCTGCTACTCCTCCGGCAAGGAGACAGCCGGCTGCAGTCACAATGCCACACTTCTCAGCGCACCGTGCAGGAACAGACCTTACGAGGACCTCAACATAGACGGTCGTGTGCACGACGGCAAGCCTACCGCGGCCTTGTTCCTGCCCGGGGTTGTCGCACGCACGAGCACCACGTTCTCGCCCAGCGGAGGCTTCTTCACGCCACAGCTGGCGTCACCGCGCGCTGCAGCAGCTCCTATCATCAGCAACAGCAGCACCAGCAGCAGCAGCCGCGTCTGGGCTACAGCAAAGTCAACGTTCCCAGATGAGCTGGCCTGGGACGGCAGTCGCAAAGGCAATTGGGACGGCAGTCCCAAAGGCAATTGGGACGGCAGTCCCCGAGGCAAGGTGCCCTGCCGCGAGAGGTTGATAAGCGTTGACGCAGCTGTCCTGGCGGAGGAGCTGCCAGATGTGACGTAGTCTGTGGGCGCACGTCGCGAGCATTGCAATTTAATGAACAGATTATGTAGGGTCAAAGGAGTGATATTTATTCAATTTGTGGCGCCTTCAGGCACAGGCAGCATCGCGTTCAGATAGAACTGAGGGGAGCGTGGCATCGAGCGGCCCGGCTATGTACGGCACACGGGGGATGGCGCATTTGGGTTCATGTGGATTGTGGTGTTAGGCGCCATTTGCGCTGTTATTGCTGATTTGGGGAATGGAAGCGACGTGCAGTCGCTTAGGTTCGAGCTCGGTCCGTTCATCCCTGTGCTGTGGGTTCAGCCGCAAGCGGGAGGCAAGACTGAGTTCTTAGACGTTATTGATGGTTTAGCTTCATGATATGTTCAGGCCTTGGACATTGTCTTGATCCAGGCTCTGTGCTCACGGTCCGTCACAGTTCGTGGTGCCCAACTGCTCGTCTTTGACCTGGTTTGACAAGCACGGATAGGCGAGGCGGGGCGAGGCCGAAGCGCCTTCGAAGACATATCGACCACATTTAAAGCTGCTGATCACAATCATTATCATACCAGACCCATTCGTAACTCGTCATTCAGGGAGTTTGCTCGCGTCGCAACAGTCGCAGCGCGGAAACGAGATTTGCGGTTACGCAGATGACCGAGGACGACGGAACCACCTGGTTAAGATCAACTGGTTTCATCACACATATCTTATCAATATTGATTTTATTATGCATCGGTGGCATTTCAGTTTTTGAAGGACGGGTTTGTTATTAAGATTGTACGATGCTGCGTCGGTCGTCGAAAGCACAACGACGGGTGCGTATATCATGAACAGTAATATAACTGAATTGACATACAATGTATCATTAACGATGTATATTTAGCTCGGCACCCATTCCTGGCGGTGCATGGTTACGATACCTGCTCCTACTCCAGCTACGTTACCGTATCCTCTAGCTGGTCGCCGGTCTGGGCCACTCGCACAAAAACCTAGTCATTATATACGTGAGATCAAACTCAAGTTATATTAAGTACCGATTCCCCACCCAGCTGCCATCCTGTTATTCACTTCGGACACGTTAGCCGCGACAGAGACTCTTTTCTTCGCGCAGCACGGCTTGTCACTACATGAAAAAGAAATGGACGCAATTGATCAAGCTTCGAGTAAAATATCGCAGGTGCGTCGAAAACCGCTCGCGGCTTTCCGTATGCCCCGCCTGGACCCCTTCGGCACATCGGTGCTCGCCACCTTACATTCATTCAAAGACGGCGATAAAAGACGCAACGCCAATACCCCCCGCGATTCCAGCTCACACCGATGCCGGTTGTTCGGACGGTTTCGCCGAAGTGGCGATGCCGGTTACAGCATCACAACCTTCCGTGGGCCCGAATCAAAATCAAGCCTCTTGGCGCTATTCCCCCATTCGGCCGCGATGTTCCTCCTTCTCAGATCAAGCTGGTCGCGATGCCGAGTAGGGACTGGCCGACCGCCCAAGAATCCTTCGAGCCGCCGGCCCTCAGCGGCGGTGCTGACACACACAACCCCGGCGGCAAGCTGCTCGTGGAGCCGCGGGACGGCGCCGGCGCCGGTCGGAAGCTGGCGGCCCTGACCTCCATCAAATCCACCCCTATGCTCCAACTGAATGCCGTACCCGTGCTCATGGTCAGCGGCGCGCGGTACGTCGTACACGGCAAGACCGGCGACGTGGGTGAACGTGACCAGGCGAGCGGCAAGCTTGACGGCGCCGCGATCCTCGCGCTCTCACCCGGCTCCGGAAAGCTGTCCGCGGACCTCTCCCAGCTGGCCCTGGGGCAACGCCACCCGCGCAAACCGCCGCTCCCCGCCGCCGCCTCCGGCATGCCCAGCGCTGCCGCGCCCGCCAGCGGCGCAGTGCTGCTGCCGCCGCTCAGCGAAGCCGGCTTGGGCAGCCTCACGCAGCCGCCTCCACAGCCGCCGGCGCTGATCGACGCCATCGAGGAAAAGCTTCTCAAAACCAAGACCGGCCAGGCTCGCGGCCGGCTGGATGCAATCCCCAGCGTGGACCCCGCGGCCTTGCAGGCGCTGGAGCTGGCCGATCGGGCCGCATCCCGGAGCTTCACCATGCCGATACTGCCGCCGCTGCGGTCGCTTCCGCCGCTACCGCCGCTGCCGCCGCTGCCGCGACCGACGGATGGCAGCCTCGTGTTGGTGGCGCCGCCCGTTGTGCCGCCTGCGCTGGTAGCGCCCGTGGCATTGGCAGCAGCAGCAGCAGCAGCAGCAGCAATGACGGCGGTAGCAGCTGCCGTGCCGCAGGAGGCAGTAGCTGAGGTCGAGGAGGGGTGCCCCACGAACGGAGTCGTGGAGGACGTGTGTGTGCCCGGCCCGGACAGCAGTGCGGCGGGGGTGCGGAGGTCGGGTGCGGACTCACAAGCCACACTACCACGGCGGAACGGGCCACCAGCCGACTGCCCCGGCGCCGACGCCGCCGCCACGCAGGGTGCGAGGGGCGGTGTGCCGTGATGCCGTGCCAATTCGATGCAGCAGACGTCGTTACGTAGGGAGAGAGGGAGCGAGCGAGAGCAATCGGGAATTCGGGATGTCCTAAACAGCAAGAGGTGACGTGATGCCCCTGTCCAAGGACCGTTCGTACGCCCACGTGTCCCCACACGTGGCCGCTTCAAACATCCCGGCACAGAGGTGCCCGATTGCGGTCGCAGCGGTTCTTACCGGTTGAGAAGGACCCCGATGTGGCTGGTGCGTCCAACTGAACAACGGGCCTGAACGCGCGCATTCCCACCTCAGCCCGCCACGCCCATCAGCCGCCCATCCGCCCATCTTCCACCCGCCAACTTACCACAGCTGCCGCCACCCTCGCTCCTGCTTCCTGCAGCCCAACCCGAGGCGCAGCTCGGCAAGCCCGCGCCGGTCCCACTAACAGACGACGACGGCGGCGCGTCCGCGGCCGACACAGCACCGCCAGCGGATGCGGGCTCGTGCCTTCCTACCGGCCCCGCCGCCACAGCCGTCAGCCTGGTGCCTCCCGTGCGGATCAGCCTCCAGAGCCGGATCGGAAGCTGTCCACCGCCCACTGACCGGCCCACGGGTCACGGCCGGCTGGCCCAGATCGAGCGCGGCGGGCTGGTCGCCTTGGTCGGCGGCTCACCTCGCGCCGGCCAGGTCGGCCGCAAGAGCCACGGCGCCGTACACTTTAGCAGGAGCGACACGAAGGACCTGGAAGTGTACGACGTCCGTCCCGACGGCGGGGGCGGCGCTGGCCGGCGCCGCCGGCGCCGCAGCATCGGCGCCGCCATCCGCGCCCTCGCCAGCGCAGACCTGAAGAGCGGCTGCCCGCGGGCCGTTGACGACGACGAGGAGGATGAGGAGGAGGACGACGATGATGAAGGGGGCGGCGATGGCGGCCGCGGAGGCCCACACGGACGCGAGGGGTTGACACGCGGACTTAAGACTATGCTCAAGAGCTCTTGGAACTACGTAAAAGGCGGCGGCGGCGGCGGCGGCGGTAATGGTCCCCGGAAGAGCGCGCGCGGTGACGGCACAACGCCCTCCATCTCCAATGCCAACTCCGCGCCGCTGATGAGCGGCCCCTACATGTCAATCGGGGAGGTCCTGCGGACCGGCATCCTGCCGCCGCTGCAAACCAGCACCGCCACCGCAGTCGCCGGACCCGCCGCCGGTCCCATCACAGCCAGCGCGCCGGTCGACTTCCCCGCCGCCACCTCGACGCAATCATCCAGTCCGACACCCTTCGCCGCGGCCTACTGGCCGGGTGATGCATGCGGTGGCAGCGATGGGGAGGGCGGCCTCGAGGGCGGCAGCAACGAGTACGACGGGTCGGAGTCGGCGACGCCGCCCTGTGACCGGGGCTTCAATCTGCGCGTTAAGGACAGTAGCGTCTGCACGAGACGGCGGCTGGGAATTGATGGCGATCCACGGCCTATTGATTCAGAGTCGGAGACGGATGGGGAGGTGGGAGATCGCGATCAGGGGAGCACACAGGCGGCCGAGCCATCCTGAGCTTTCATGCAGCGCGCCCCCTGGCCTGCCAGGCAGCCATCCAGCGCAACCTCACGGGGGCGAGGACCCCCGGCCATCAGCTCTGTACCTTTCGGCTCTGTACTGTAGCCTGTGCGTGTACCTCACCGTCTTCCCGGTCCAGGGTTGTGTCCGTACGGTCCTCTCATACCCCCCTCAAGGCAGCCGAATGCTCGAAACCAGTGCGATCACTGAGATGAGGTAGCTGAACCACATACTTCGTCGGCGGTTGCGTGCATGCCGCCGGGGGCTTTGCCCTGGGCTGGATTCGATCAGGGACTGGGGCGTGCAGCTCTACGGGGCGCCGGACCTCCAGCCGGACCGCCTGCATTACTTCCATGGAAAGAAGCAGACCAGAGATGGCCCCTACCTGGGGTTGGTTATTCACAACCGAAAGCTACGGACGGTGGCCGTACAGACATCAGAGAGTAAGGCGGATCGCGGATGTGATGTGGTGCGCGGCAGGGCAGCAGCGCATTGGGACACGTGCGGCGCCATCCGCCATGGCGGATTGGCTGTGCGACCCGAGGATGGAGGGAGGCCTACACACACACACACACACGTGTGGGGGGGACGGGTGACACACGCGCGCTAGGCACACAGCCGACACAGGTACCTTACGATGTTCGGCGCAATCACCGTGCGTTACAGTGGACCCCGCGGGTCACCAACGGGGACAGCCGTAGCCTCCTCACCACATACACTGCAAAAACGACGAAACCATGCCGGAGTGGGCCAGAACCGCAGGGAAGGCTGTGGTGGGCGCGCGGTGGTGGATGACGCCCGTGCTTTTTGATGCGTGTACTGTCGGGTACATCAACGAAGAATGTGAAGGGTTGTTGCTAGTCGTGATCTTGGCGGTGGTAGTTCCCTGTGCATGCGACGCTGCGCGAAGTGGCCATGCGAGCACATCCTTTGAGAAGAGACGAGTTTTGCTGGCCGCGGCCCGAACACCGCAGTCCCTTGCCGGGGCTCTTCATAATGGTAATGCTTGCCTGTTGGTGCTGTTTAGGGGATTAGTGCTGTTTAACTTTTATTCCGCCAAGCCGAAATCCCGGCGGGCGGTCGTAGCTAAGTTTCATTCTGTCATCAAGACCGCAGTCGCCTGCACCGCACCCGCGCCCAAAGCATGACATCCGGGGGCGTCGCGTAGCGGCTATTGCATCAGTCTTGTGAAGACGTTTGCGTCGAATCGAAGCTGACTGATTTATTTGGGACGCAACTGTGAATGGGGAACGTCCCAATGTCGGAGCGGAGGCAGGAGAGTGGTATGAGTGTAGTACCGAGTACGACATGTTACCTGTAACATCCATTCATATCATGTTACCTGGAGGGGCTGTGTCATTTAACCAGTTGGCACGACGTCCATCATGGTGTGTTTCGGCATTTTTTGGATGGGTCCTGCCGTATAACGCGTGGCGGTGTTTATGTTGTTTCACCCCAATCCCATGGCTATGGCGATACCTTACTGGTTCCGGCATCCGTATGGCCGGTATCCGTACGCGGATCGAGTAGACAACAGAAGCCTTGGCATATTTATCGTCTTTCATTCATGGGTTATGCTAGTTAGCTACATGGTGGAGGCGTTCCCCTGCGAGCCTCTGTCTGGCACCGTTGGTGGTTTGTCCCGTTGTGGTCCTGCCTGAGCGCCTGTGTGTGTTGGGTATTCATGAGAGGGAGGTGGCCTGGCCTGGCCTGCATGCGGACGGGCGGGCCTGGACAAGTGCACGCCGCGTCGTACTCTGTGCCGGGGTATTGGACGTGATCATGTAAGCGGCAGGGCACTAATGCTCGCCTGCTCATGCAGTGCCACGCCCGCTGGCCGTCGATGTGGCCCTCTCAGAACGACGCACCTGCACGTGGGGCCTGGTTACGCGGTCAGGCGCCCTTTTGGGTGCTGGTGATGGCAAGGTGCTGAACCAGGCGCATCCACATTGGGCACCGGTGATCCCTTTGGGGTCCGCTGTAACGTTCATTCATTCATTGGGCACCCTCACTGAGAAAACCTGATGCATTGTCCCGTCGCGTTGCAAGAAGTTGCCCCAATCTGTGGCGGCAGCAACTGCCAACGACATCCAGCAGTGAGCGTGTTCCAGAGCTCAGGCAGCAAGCGGTTGGTACAAAGATGGCGTGGCGGCACACTTAAAGGGGTCGGGGATCGAAGGGGGTGGTTGCTAAACAACCAGCCGTTACCGTTTGCTCTTGAGTCTTGACTGGATAACCACCCAAGGACTTTTGGGATGGACAGCACGGTCACCAAACGGCCGCTTCCAGCGTGTTGGGTGGTTGGGAAGGATTGGGGCATTTGGTTCCCGCTGTTGGAGGGGTGCATTTGGCTCAAATCGCCGCGTTTCTAGGTGGGTCCTCTGGTGGTACCCAGGTGGCTTGCCCCGTGCCCCCCCGTGCTTCATTTATTTACCAGGGCTTGGCCAGGTGCTTAAGGTACTGACGATGCGGACGATGGGGCTGCAAGCTGCTGCCACCGGACGGGGCGAGCGGCAACACTCCCTGCCGCTACGAACGCGAGTGCTATGCACATCCCATCGTGTTATCGCCGGGGTCCATTAACTTCAGAAGGCGAGAGAAGGCTGGCCAAGTTAGAACACACGGCCTACTCGGGTCTGCGCGCACGACTGACCTGCGAGCAGGCATGCCTAACCAGGTCTCTGCACCACTATGCAAACGACTATCGGTTTTCCCCTAAAATTATTCGGCACTGCCACTTTGCCGTGTAACTCCCTGGTCCCACGGGTCATCAAGGCACCATCTGAGGGTATAAAGGCTTTGCATGCATGCTGTAAATGTTTTTAGTTCTGTGAATTTTCAAAGGGAGCCGGTTACTTGACCAGGTTACTTGACCCACCGACTTAAGGAACACGTCCAAGAGTGAACGCCGGCAATCTATGATGATGAACACATGGACAAAAACTTGGTGCCAAGGTAATTGAAGTCGGCAAAGCTTCAAATGTGAGGCATAAGGCCCTTTCAGGGATCTTGGACGTTGTTTAATACTACGCCTGAATCCTCAGAATCGCATACCTGACGTCCCTGTGCAGTTGATCATCGGTTCACTTTACGGAGACGCCATGGCCGCCCTTGCTACTCGCGCTTCGGCTCTGCCGACCCTGGCTCAGCGCCCCCGCGTCTCGCGCCGCGCCGTGATCGTGCGCGCCGAGGCCAGGTGAGGCAATATAGTATTCGCAAATATTACTAACTGGATCGTTCTTTTCCTACTGGTTGACACCATTTTTCTACGTGAGGCTTCATCTGGCTGACTTTCGACCCACTTTCCTTGTCGTCATGCAGCAACAAGACCTTCCCGCGTGACTGGGTCAAGACTGACCCGCTGGTGCCAGTCCTGGGCTTCGCTGGGTGAGAAATCTGTCAGATGTCCCTTGCTTGCGTCCGTCGTCAGGGAAATCCGTTTTTGTACACTAGGAGAAGGAATCGTGGAGTTGACCTGCCAGCTATCAGGATTGCGTTCTTGTGTGCATGGTTACAATAGAAGCTTCCCTTGTGGCCTAGCTACGGTAACGACGAGTTGATGTAGCCCCGTTGAAGTCGGGGATTTTTGTCGAGGTCGGGTAATCCGTGTTTCGCATTCAGATGCGTTTAGATGTTCAGAGATCAGAATGCGTTGAGTTTTGCTTCGCGTTGGTACCAGGGAGAACGATCGCATGTCGTCCTTTGATGAGGTTGGCGTAGTCATTTTACATACGTACGCAACACAAGTTTCCTTGTGTATATACGATCTGCCCCTGTCGTGCCCCGGGCCCCTCCACATTACAGCTGGACCATCCCGTCGAACATTGGCGTGTCGGGCTTCGGCGGCAACTCCCTGTTCGGCCTGTTCACCCAGTCGATTGGCGAGCAGCTGGCGCACTTCCCGACCGGCCCGGCCCTGGACGACAAGTTCTGGTAAGGTTTACGTGGGACAGAAAGTTGCACGCACGTGAAACGCAAGGCGTGATCGGTGCATGCGATACGACGCGCTGTTCAACAACGTTTGGCTGGCCAAAACACCTATGTATCGGTGCTAGTGAACGGCATACCCCTCGCATTGGTTTTGCTGTTGTAGTAATGCACATAAGGAGGTAGCTCAATACTGGTTGCCCACGATGATCGATGGTCTGCTCTCCACCCGCCGTGCCACAGGCTGTACATGATCACCTGGCACCTGGGCCTGTTCCTGACCATCACTCTGGGCCAGATCGGCGTCCAGGGCCGCAAGCAGGGCTACTGGTAATCGCCCTCTCCACAATCCCACGTGCAATCCTCCGCCCTGACCCCAACCTGCATATTGTCGTAGAGCCGAATGCGGGGGCTAAGGCGTCAGGGGACGTGGACGTCTGATATGCAGCTCTATGGGGACCCGACAGAGTAACCATGAGCCGTGGCAATGTCTTGTCGGTCTGCATGATGCGATAAGGACATCGTGGCTGCTGCTGCAGCTCAGATGACGCGCGGGGAAAGTGGACGTTCGGTGCAGCTCGTTGACTGGATGGACCACCCGGAGGCGTCCGTTTCAGGACGGGTATAGCATCAGGCAGTGCGCTACGTTTGAACGGATGTGGCAACGACCTGCCCAATTTTGTGTGGTTGACGGATGAGGCCGGAGCCTTTCTCCGAACCTCGTCCGTCAGGCTGTCGCTGGCCTGAGCAACTGGGTTGGCGGGCATTTTGGAGAAGATGATGAACCAACATCAGAGCTGAGCGTTTGCGCACATGCCATTTAGATTATGGTAATGGTGCAGCACTCGAGTTCTCGATCTGTACTAACATGGATCTCTGTAAGATACGCGAGAGCCGCTTGACAGGCCGTCACCCCGTGCATCATCCTCGAAGCACACAGGCATATGTTCTTTGTAAGGGGGAAACGGCGAGGAAAGAAATGCGCTCAGGATTCACCCCAACACGCCAACAGCACAGAACGGCGTGATGGACACGAATGGACCAGGAAATGCCGTGGTCAACGGATCCATCTACTAGCCATATAACGTCAGTCAGGTGTATCAGGACAAATGCAAGATGCACGCCGGGCGGTTCACGTCAGACCCCAAGGCTCCGCCAGTTCCGAGCATGAGCCTCTATTTGCTGTGTTACGGAGGGCACGAGCGCCACCAGTGCACGGACGCCATCACTCAGCCTTATCAACGATGGATTGAACCTGTAAGCCAAGAACCGTACTAATGCCACATGAGCACCTTTGGTTCAAGTATCAGTCACGACCGGTCACGATATGCAGCAGCATTATGTGTCCCACAGGCAATTATTCGGCCGTCCGGACAACAACGGATATCGCGAGTAGGGGCGTGAGTTTCCACAGCACCTGGTATCAAGCGGCCGCGAGTACGACTGAAAGTACGATGACCACCGATCCACCGTTGCTGTCCCAGTCTGCCCGGCGTACTGACATCGTCACCACCATCCGTATACACATTCACCAAGGGGTGGAGACCATAAACGACGCGCTGTACAGGGCCCGAAACGTATCTACAAGCCACATGATATCGTGATGGAGCGGCCGGCGGTGACGCCACTCCAGCCCTCCGCGCGCCCATCTAGCCGTCCACGCCATCATTTCAGCCGTCCAAGGCCCCATGTATCCACACAGCTCGCGCTCCTTCACCAATTGGAGAACCTAGTAATCAACACCGTGGCAGCCTGCTGTACGACAGGGCGGCGCCGCACTGCACACACCGCGTGCGCCCCCTCCCTCCCTCCCCTACGAGGCCATCTCCAGCCTGTTGAGCTGCAGGAAGGACGCAATCCCACACGACATCACCTCTCCGACAGCGTCACTGGAGGTGCAGTATGCGCCGTGGTGCTCACCACGTGTGATGGTGCATTGCATTACCAGGCATTACCTGTGGAGGTGTATTTGATATTTGTTATTATTGTACGAAATGTAACCGTTACAAGGTGCACCCGTGTCCACCTTGTATCATTATTATTATTACTACTACTTATGATGTGACAGTGGACCACCCGGTGTATTATGTGTGGAGATGTATGAGGTCTAACGAAGGCGTGTACAGTTGTCTCCTACCCCAGGTGAGTGATATGCAGCCCGGGCGCTGCGGTCCCGAGCCAGGCCACGTCCTGCAGCGGTATCTTCGAAAGCCACGATGCGGCGTTGCATACCCGCCCTCCCGCAGTATGTACCTCCGCCGCCCCCTCCTGCCATCACGTCCCCCAAATGACCCCCCACCGCACAACAAACCCCACCCCGCACCGCACCACTGATCGCACAGCGCTGCACTCCAGCGGCCGCAGTTCGACAACCCAGCGATCGCGGCCCTTGGTGTCCATACCCAGACCCTTGCCCTCCCCGCCACATCCGTGCCGTCCTACAAAGCCTCGGCTCCAGGATTCTCACCGTCCTCACGCCAAGCCGACGCCCAGCTAAGCAAAGCTCTCTCCTCCCCTAAACCGCCGCCCATGCAATGCACGAGCTGCGCCTCTGCGCCATTTCCACCCCAACAAATGTCCATCATCCTCAGCCATCCACACTGCACCCGCACCCGCACCCGCACCCGTCGGACAGGACACCGTCTCCGGAGTGCGCGTGTGTGCGGCAGCCGTGCCGTCCGGGGCTCTGGGCACCACCACATACACGACATCAGGGCGCTGCGGCGGCCGCACCCCCGGGCGTCGGGAGGGACGCGGGTCGCCGTTGCAGCGGCGACCTCAGCTGCAGCTGCGGCGAGTCGGGTGCTTCGCCCGACCCGGAGGGCACCCGCTGGGGCGACATCGTCGCGGAGCGTTGGACGGGCCCCGACGGCGACCGCGAAGGTGAGTGTCGCATGGATCGAGCCGGGGACCTGGAGGCCGACCTGGAGGCCGCCGCCGCGGCCTTGGACAGCGCCCTCTGCAACGGGCAACCACCAACGGGCGGGCGCGTTGGGTGCGGTGGCAGGGCACAGGCGCGGATGGTCCATCCGAGACCCAGAGTACGCATCCACAAATGCCATTGGCCCAACAACAGTACGGGCACTGACGTGGGTGCGCCACATGCCGTACATACTATGTTGCCGCAGCAGTACGATGTACGAAAGAATCGTCAGCAGGTTGCAGTGGCCTCCCTGGCGGGCCTCACCGGCCCGAATAGCCGAAGGAAGCCGCACCGCTAATCAGGTACCGTAACCACACACTGCATGGAGGGTTCCTCGCTCAACACAATACTTCGTTAATACCGTACCTATCAACACACTTTTGGACTGTCACCCGTGTCCAGGGCAGCCAACTCCTTCGAACTAGTTCGAACTAGGCCGCTCACATCCCCTCCCCTGTCGATGTGTCAAAGCTCCAAACCCACCTGCATCCGCAGCAAGCCCTCCAGCTCGGGAGGCGGCGCCGTCCGCCGGTTCCGCAGCGCCTCCGCCGCCGCCCTCGGGTTTGCTCCATGCGGCGGCCGCAGCACGTACTGCATGGGGCTGCCGGGGGCGCCGCTGCCCGGCCCGCCGCCGCCGGCGCCGCCGCCGCCGGGTGCTCCGGGCGGCACCAAGAAACCCGCGGCGGCGCTCCCTCGGAGCAGCGCCGCCGCGCCCAGGCCCCGGGGATGCGTCCCGGCGCCGCGACCGAGCCTGCCGGTGCTGCCAGGTGACCAGGGCTCGTCGCCGGCGGCGCCACGCCGCCGCGGCGACAGGGCGCCGCTGGCGACGCTGGACGGCCCCGAGCGACCAAGGGAGGCCGTCAGGGCGACGCTGCTGGCGGCGGCGGCGGTGGCGCCGCCGCCGCCGACACCGCGGCCCCCGCCGCCGCCGACGCTGGCGCCCGGAGTCCCGGACTGTAGACTCGGGAGGTGCCAGGCCACCGAAGCGGTGCCCTCGGGGTGCAACGAGGAGTGCTGCTGCGGCTGCTGTCGATGGGAGGAGGGTGAGGGTAGCGACGGACGGACAGCGGGTCCGACGGAGGGCGCTATGGGGCTGTCATGTGCAGTCGCTGACTCCGGCGCTGCAGCCGCCGCCGCCGCCGCCGCTGTCGCTGCCGCTGCCGCCGCTGGCGGCGGCGCTGACGTCGCCTGCGGCCCTGGCATTGACGGCGCCCGGCACAGATCAATGTCCCGGGCGGCGTCGGCGGCAGCGGCGGCGGCGGCCGCCGCCGCCGTAGCGGCCGACAGCGCCGCAACGCCGGCGCCGGGCACACCCTTGACGGCCCGGCTGGTGCGGCGCATCAGGAGGGCCGCGGCCTTGGCCTGGTACGTGGGTAGCAACCGTTTGATGCGGGGGGCAGGGGTAGAGGGATTACCTTTTTAGGTGGCAGGTCCGACCTCGAGGGGAGGGATACCGTATCAGGAAAGTGACATCACGCTGTCAGGTGGACCATCCCCGGCAGCTCCACCTCACTTCACTACCGAAGAAGCCAGTCATGATGGGTGTGATGCCGGGCATTCAGATGGTGGCAGCAATTCGGTTGGGACCTATGTGCCAGCGGCTTCTGACGTCGGCTATCCCCTCGCAGCGACGGACGAAGGGGCCGAAGGATAGGCTGCGTCAAGACGCCGCTGCCCCACGGGTCGCTGCGGGGTCTGTCGTCCCTGGTAGGCTTTACGTTATCTGACCCACGGGACCAAACATCGACCCGTGGGTCAAAGGCTCTCCCATGCAAACCCTCAACCACAGACGCATCGTCGTCGCCGCCGCCGCCGCCGTCACAGCAACGCATCGCACCTGCCAGTAGTCAGGATTCTCCGTGGCCGGGTCGATGTCGTACATACTCCAACGTTTGTACCGAGAAAAACCCGCGCCGTACATAGTACGGTAAGCCCCGGTCGCGGCGGCGGCGGCTTTGGTGGCGGCGGCGGCGCTCGCAGTCAGCGGGTCCGATGCCGAGGCCGACGTCGATGACGTCGACGTCGACACCGACGACGTCGACAGCTCGATGCCCAGGGGCAGACCCGCCGGGTCCGTCGAAGCCATGGGTCGAAAAGGCACGGAGGTGTGGACGGCGGCGGCGGCGGCAGCGCCGCCGCCGCCGCCGCCAACGCTGCCGCCTCCGATCCCGCGGCCGCCACCCCGGCGAGGCGACATGGAGCCGGCGGCCGCAGCAGCAGCTGCCGCGGCCTCCCGCGGTCCAACGAAACCCATGCGCTGTACAGCAAGGGCATCGAATCCGTACGTCGCGTACGGCAGCCAGGGTACGAGCTTCAGCGTTACGGCGCAAGTCGACTAGTTCGCTAACCAATGGATCCCCAATGCAGTGCAAGGGCGCACATAACCGTAGCTGGCAGCGGGGTAGGTACATCCCCAACAGGCAACGGCAACGGTAAAAGGTAACGACAACGTTAACGAAAACGTGTTCAGGTGAATGTCATTTTAGAAGGGCCCTGCCTCACCTGCAACAGGTACTCCGGCGCGCTGTGCCGTACATCCAGAAGCGCCCGTTGGAATGCCCGTGTGGTGGGCCGTTTGATGGGCGGAAGCGGCGAGATGACCGGCAGCAGGAACCGCGCCGGCGAGGGGGGCGCCTCCGCCGCCGCGACGGCGGCGGCGGCCGCGGCGCCCGTCGCGAACGCAGACGGCGACTCGTCGCCATCGTCGCCCCCGCCGCCTTCGCCCTCACCTTCTAATCCGCTGATGTTGGATTCCTCCAACGGCAGCAGCACCTGCGGAGTCGCCACGACCCGGGTATCGCGCACGCTTCGACGCACATCGGGCCTCGGAAACAATACGGGGTCCGAGGCGCAACACCTACAGCTAACGTTTCTGCTGCAGCTTGCTGCTGACACAGCTAGCGCCACCTCTTGACAGGCATTGTGTTCGTCCTCTCGGGCAGGGCAGGAGTGCGTGGTGACCTGGGTCCACCACTTGGGGTCAGTGTTGAACTTGACGCGGTGCGGCGTGTTGTGTTTCGCCACCCTCTAAGAACGGCCATGCACCACCACCCACAGAATCAAGAAAGAGCTCTCAATCTGTCAATCCTTCCCGTGTCTGGACCTGGTAAGTTTCTCCGTGTTGCGTCAATCGGAGCGGCCCCCGCGCCCCGAAACCCTGTCGAACCGCAGCCGGCCACGCCACGGCCCTGGGGGGAGCCATGTGGCCGCCCCTGCCGTACCTCCGTGAGCTGGAAGAGCAGCGACGGGTCGACGCCCTCGGGGCCGGCCCCCGACGCCGCGGGGCCGCCCACCGCGGGGCCGCCGGGGATCACCACCAGGTTGTCTCCGGAGGCGCGCTGGCTCAGACACGCGCCCTGCATCGGAGGTTGGGTGGGTTCGCAGGCAGGCAGGCAAAGCAGGCGCACGTGCGTGCGTGTATATATATATATAGGCGATTATATGCGTGCGGCAGTGCCCGACAGGTGCCTGTACGCGGACATGCGTGGTTGGGTGGGTGCTGGGTGGGTACAGTTAACAGCGAGGAGACCCGGGTGCGTGTGGATGTGGGATTGTGGATGTGGGATTGTGGATGTGGGATTGTGGATGTGGGATTGTGGATGTGGGATTGTGGATGTGGGATTGTGGATGTGGGATTGTGGATGTGGGATTGTGGATGTGGGATTGTGGATGTGGGATTGTGGATGTGGGATTGTGGATGTGGGATTGTGGATGTGGGATTGTGGATGTGGGATTGTGGAACGCAGGCGGCGGGGGGTCCACGAATGTCCACGTCCTGGTGGACGGGGCGCTCCACGACCCTTGGGGGAAGGGTCCAGGGGTGTCAGCGTGCCATCACCCCTCTTTGCACCCCGGACCTCACCTGCAGCATGGAAACCTCGGGGGAATAGCGCGGGTAGTACGACACCCCGCTGACCCTCTCGCCGAAACCCGCCGTGACCGCGTCCATGTCGCTGTCGCCCTCCAGGCCGCCGCCGCCGCCCCGCATCCCACCAGCCGCGGCCGCGGCGGCGGCGGCGCCGCCGCCCCCGGGCGCGGGCGCAGCCGGGTCGGGAGACATACGGCCCAAGTCACTTCGACGCGCGCCCGGCGGCCGCGGCAGCGGTGCCGTGCTGTCCCCGCCCCTACCGCCCAGCAGCGAGTCAACTTCGTCGTCGTCGTCATCAAGCCGTGGCGGCTGGGAGGCGCCCGCAGCAGCCGCAGCAGCCGTTGAGGGCTGTGGGCTGATGAGCCCCTCGGTCGTGGCCCGCCGCTGCGCCTGCCTGTACTGCTGGAACAGCTGCTGCAACCGTACACGCCCGCCACGGCGCGGGGCGCCGTTGGCGTCGTTGTCACCGGGGGCGCCGTCAGCCGGCAGGGCTGAGGGCGGAGCGGACGGAGCAGCGCATGTCGGTGGCGGGGCCGGCGGGGGTTGGCACGTTGGGAGTGGCGGGGAGTTGGAAGTGGCGCAATTGGGGTTGGCGGTGGCAACAGCCCAGACACACCACACCAGCCCGGGGTTGAACGGCGGAGTCGTGTTGCACGATGTGGGTTGCACGACGTGGGTTACACGATGTGGGTTGCACGATGTGGGTTGCACGATGTGGGTTGCACGATGTGGGTTGCACGACGTGGGTTACACGATGTGGGTTACACGATGTGGGTTACACGATGTGGGTTGCACGATGTGGGTTGCACGATGTGGGTTGCACGACGTGGGTTGCACGATACAGAACATGTCAGGGCGCTAGTCCGGGCAGGTCGGGATCGGAGAGGCGCACAAGCAACAGGTGCGGATCTGCGGAAGGGGTATGATAGTCGCTGAGTCGCAACCCGGGTGAGGCGAAGCCACCAAACCAGTCGGAGCCCTCGCCAGCGCCAGCGGAGCCCATCCCGCCATCCCGCCATCAGCACAGGCCTCCCCACCAACAGACCGACTTACGAATGGCCTGCAGCCCGGCCGCCACCTGGTCAGACAGCCTGCGGATCAGAGGGGCCGTGGCGGCGAGGTAGGGACAGAGCGGGTCGGGGGTGGTGGTGGTGCTGGTTGCTTTTGCGCCCTCAGAGCTGTACTGGCCCCCTGAGAAGGAGACGCCGGCGAGAGCCCCTAGGAGGGCGATTCAAAAGTTGTACGACATCTGGACGGTCCCGCATGATCACAATAGCTTGCGGTATGCGGACGGCGAAGGCGGTGGAGGAGGGAGCGTAATCCACCCAGGGCCAGTGATGTGGGGGGGCAGGCTCGTTCGTTCGGACATGGAAAGGAACGGAAGGCACGAAAAGAAACAAACACACGGGCGGCGGCGGGCACCTAGAGCTCGCCGGCCCGAGCACTGACAACGCCAACGAAGGGTGAGACTCCAGGGACGCGACACGCGTTCCTGTACGGCAGCTCCCGGGCAGCTCCGGAACCACATGGAACCTTCTGCGTAATCGTTTTGGAATTTCCTGTCCAAATGGACGCACGCACCCAATCTCAGCGGCCAGGGCGCCGCGGTTGTAAAGCAGCTCCACGTAGCGGTTGCGCGCCTTGCCGCCCTGCGGCCGCCGGGGCGCACCGACAGCAGCAGCAGCAGCAACAGCAGCAGCAGCAGCAACAGCAGCAGCAGCAGCAACAGCAGCAGCAGCAGCAATAGCAGCAGGTGGATCAAACAAATTACATTTTTATGGTCCGTGTGTATGCATATCGGCATCATCACCAACAGCCACAGCGGCACCGGCAGCAGCAGCAGCAGCAGCCGTCGGGCAGTGCGGGGGCCCGTCTGGCGGTCACCTAACCTGACCTAACCTGAGCTGACACATCGCCGCCTCAAGACGTAAAAGAGTTCCGGGATGAAATAAACTACGAGCCTGATTGCCTTAACACGGGCCTCTGGAGAAGAACGTCATTGAACACGACACCTCCAGCGTACGGCATCGTACAACACAGGACGAGGTGAGACGGCTGGGTAATGCAGCCGAATGGGACCCGCCCGAACCACCCGGTGTGTTTCTTCAACGAGGTTAAACCCGCCCGGAACACCCAGGCCCATGAAGTGTTGTGGGTAGTGTCGTACCCTCATGACGTCATCCAGCACTCGGAGCCGCTTGAGGCGGGCGATCATGGCCGCGAAGGGCAGCTGACCCCCCGAGGGCAGCTCGTACTCCCCCGTCGTCAGGTTCTTGCCGGCACCCAGCTCCTGGTGGGGAGGAAACGAGGAATCATGTGTGCCGTACCGTGTGTACGGCAGCAAGAAACGAGAAACGAGGGCGAATTCCAGGGGCGTGCGCGGGGCTGGGGCATGGGGCGAGGCGGTGCGAACCGCCCTACTTCAACCGCCCTGCCGTCCTCTACCTATCACCGCCGGCCCCCGCCAAATCCGACCTCAGCTCCGCCGAGGTCCCGGGCCCCGGTCCCGGGCCCCGCCCCCGCTCCAGCCCACGGCCATGACCCCTATATGGGTCAATGAAGACGGCGGCCGCAGCCCCACCTTGAGCAGGAAGGCCAGGAACTCGGATAAGCTGACCGCCCCGTCCCGGTTGACATCGATGGTGCTGACCAGCTCCAACAGGTCGTCCTCGCTGCAGGGCACCCCCGCGGCCTACAGGGGGGCAGGGGGCGGGGGCGGGGGGCAGGGGGCGGGGGGGCGTTAGTGTAGGGCGGCAGTGGGACAGGGCAGCGGGGAGAGGGGCAGCTGGGAGAGGGGCAGCCGGACAGCCCCTCCCGCTCCAGCGGGGCAGCTTGCTTGCGGGGGGCCGGTGGCGCCCTATTCGCGCGCGCGTGTGTGTGCGAACCAAACATTGAGTTGTTGTTCCCTGCCAGCCGAAACATTCCCTGCCATCCGACTGAAAGAAAGCCTGACGTCCCGCCAGACCACCCGCCCCCGCCCCCGCCCCCGCCCCCGCCCCGCCCCCGCCCCCGCCCCCGCCCCCGCCCCCGCCCCCGCCCCCGCCCCCGCCCCCGCCCCCGCCCCGCCCCCGCCCCCGCCCCCGCCCCTCCCACAGCTTGGCTGCCCTCACAGGAACCCCACCTGCAGCGCGTGCGTCAGCTCCCGCGTCTCCAGCAGGCCGCTGCCGTCGTTGTCCACCAAGGAGAACCACTTCTCGACCATCTGCGCCACCACCGCCACCCCATCCGTACAACCCCCGGGGGGCCGGATGGACGAACCCGTGAGATGACGTTGCGACACCGTTGGAGACCGTTGATGGAGCGTTGATGGACCGTTGGTGGGGCCAGCACAGGCGGGCCGTGCGAGTCAACAGGCCCCAGCCCCCCCATACGCGGCCCCATGCGCGCCTTTGGTCGCTTAAGAAGCATCCACCTCCCCATCGTGTCGTAGCACGGGACAGCCAGCCCTCAGGCCCAGTTGCTGGACTGCACGGCAGCAAACCTCGTACATGCGCCCGTACACACGCCATACGTCCGTACCTTGGTGACCGCGGGCGCCAGGCGCCTCCTCGGCGGCATCTGGCGGTGGGTGCGGGCCCACTGCTCCGCCTGGCGCTGGAACAGCAGCTCGAAGCCCTTGGTCTGAGGCGGTGGCAGGTGGTGGTGGTGATGTGTGTGGTGTGGGTGGGGTGGGGAGGAGAGGGCGGTCGGAAGTTTAAAAGAAAAGATCCGACCCAGAACACATACCCGGGCGGCGGGTGTATCGGGAGCTGGTGGACCTGATCCAACTGCGCTCGAGCGCTCCTCCGTGTGGGCGAGAGGGAAGGATGGGTACAGCGAAGGCAGACCCCAGAACGGGGATGGGGGGAAGTATAGAAAATTGGGAGGGGGAGGGGGAGGGACACCGCCGTGGTGGGAGATGGGACTCGTACATATATCGTTCAGTTGGGGATCCGACATACTACCCGGATTAAGGATTAAGGATTCATGCACAACATCGGATCGGTCGTGTGCACACCCGCATGCGGGTATTGGAGTGTCGATACGCGGCAGTCCAGTCCCCCCGTGGTCCGGGATGGGGCTGCACGTCCCGCTCCTCCCCGGCCCCCGGGGGCCCACAGGGGGCACCCCGGGGGCCGCGACCCACCAGGTGAGGCGGGCACTGCACACCGAGCCCCTGATAGGGTACCCCTCACCCGCACCTTCTCGCTGGCCGGGCCCTCCGCGGCGGCCGCCGCTGCCGGTGGCGGCTCCGCCGCGCCGCCCGCCCTCCGCCGCTCGGACACACGGCCGCTGCCGCCGCCGCCACCGCCGCCGCCGCCCGCCGCGACCTTCCTCGCCGCCCGCATCTTCTCCTTCTCCACAGCCGCCCGCCTGCGGGTCGCCGCCGCCGCGTCCAGCGGATGCGCGGGAAGGCATCCACACCGCGTCAAACCCTGCCGACCCGACCCGACACAGCGATGCCGGCCCCCGCCCCCCACGCGGCGGCACGCGAGGGCCGTCGGCGCGAAAACGGCTGGCCCCCACCCGCCCGCCCGCCCGCTGCTGTCCGCCAAAAGCTCATCCCAACACACATAAAGTTTGTGTCATAAACACCTGGATTGGGTCGGCACTTGTCAGTTTGTCAGTTGGCAGTTGCACACATACCGTACGCGGGGCAAGTTTCTCGCGTACGGGCAACTGTTGGGCCACTGCTATACGCCCATCGCACATCACGGAGGCCTGCTCTTGCCCGCGACCGCACCCACACAGCCACATGGCATCCTCGTTCCATAGGCCCACCATCTCGCCATCCCACCCACCCACCCACCCACCCATCCAACCACCCAACCAACCAGGAACCTTCATTCCATAAGCCCACCCGCCCACCCACCCACCCGCCCGCCCGCCCGGGCACAAGCCAGCATCCCAACCCCGCGACACCTTTGTGCGTTCTCAATGACCTCGGCCAGATCAGGGTCCTCCGACAGGGACGACGTCGTCGCCAGGGACGCCACCAACAGCAGCGGATGGGTGGGCGGCGGCGACGCCCGGCGGCGGCCCGGTCGCGGCGGCGGCGGCGACGCCGGTGCGTCCCAGCCCGCCGCCGCCGCCGCCGCCGCAGCCGCTGCGGCCCTCGGCGACGTCAGCGACGCGGGGGGCCTGCGGCCCGGGCTCCGCGGGCTGGACATCGACGGCGCCAACTCCGCCTCCGCTGCTGTGCCGCTCACGACGTCCCGTACGGCACGTTGGGCGCGCGGGCTGCGCGGGCTGTGGCTGGGGCCGCCACGGGACTTGGCCGGCAGCGACTTGGCGGCGCGCAGCGCCCGCGGAGGCGCGCCACCACCGCCTCTAACGTCCGGGTGCAGCAGCTGCGACCAGCGACCTTCCCACGCCCTGTCCAAGTCCGCCAGGCTCATAACGCTCTGCACCGCCGGTAGCGACCCATGGGACGCTTCCGCCGCAAGGCCCAGCTGCAGCTGAGTGTCCAGCTCCACCCGCAAGCCGGTGGACGGGAGGCGCCCCACCGGCTGCCGTACTTGCGGCGCGCTGTGCGGCCGCCGCGGCGCGGCTCGCCGAGGCTGCCGCGGCGGCGACGTCCGGTCTCCGCCGCCGCCGCCGCCGCCGCCGGCCCCGCCGGAGGAGGATCCCGCCGCGGCCGCGGCCGCGGCGCCGCTGCCGGCGCTCCGCGACCCGGCGGCGTTGCCCCGTCCCTTCTTCGTGGACACGGATGTCGTACCCGAGGCTTCAGACCGCGGGCCTGCCGGCGGCGGGTGGCCGGCGCGGCGGGACTGCTGTGGCTGTAGCACTGCCAGGGGTTGCTGCTGCAGCTGCTCCAGATCCGCCTCGCCCGCCCGCTGCAGCTGCGCATGATAGGTCTGGTACTGTTGGTGCAATCGGTGCAAGCTGACGCGCAGCCGCCGCGCCGAAGACCACAACTCGGAGGACTGCTGTAGAAGACTCGGCCCGTCCGAAGCTGCCGGCAGCGCCGCCGGCGGCGGCGCCGCCGCCGCCGCTCGGGGCTGCGGCCCCGGCGGCACGCCGGCCCCGGCGGCGGCGGTGGGCCGCCCCCGTCGCACCGCCTGTGAATACCGCGGCCCCGCCGCGTCCACCGTCGCCGTACCGCCGCCGCGGCCCTCGACGTTCAGCCCCAGGCCCTGAGTGTTGGCAGACACCGCGATGTGGATCTTCGCCGCTGCCGTACGACCAACGCTCGACGCGCTTGACTGCGCCGTCAGCTGATGCACGCTGCCAGACGCCGTCAGTGGCGTCGTCATCGACGCGCCCAGTGCCGCCAGGTCCGAGGCGGGCGCGAAGGGCGGCCGGCGGCCGGCGGCCGCGGCGGCATTGCCCGGTCCGGGCGACGGCGCGCCCCTGACGCTGCCGCTGGTGCTCGGCGGGCTGCTGTCGTGACTGCCCGCCCAACTCGGCCGGGGGAGGCGGGTGGCGGGACCCGGGCTACCGCCCGAGCCGGCCGCAGCGCCGGATGCGGTCGTTGAGCTGCCCGTGGCCCCGGGCAGGGGCGGGGGCGGGGCGCCGCTGGTTGGCCCCACGGCGTTGATGCGGAGGGAGGAGCCCGAAATGCCGGTCAGGCCGCCGCCGATGCTGCTCACCCGGCTGCTGCCGCCGCCCAACTTGCCGGCAGCGGTCGGCCTGCCTGCGCCCGGTGGGGGCGCGGGCGCGTGTGCTGGGCCCCGGGATACCGGCGCCGCCGGCGGCGGCGGCGGCGGTGGCGATGGCGGTGGGGTCACCATAGCTGGCACCGCGCTTGCACCCAACGGCACTGCGACCCCACCCGGTTCGGATGGTGGTCCATGAGATATCGAGGCCGCTGCCCCACCGGTGGTGTCGCCCGCCCGCATGCCCCGGACCGTATCGGCTCCAGCGTCCGCGCAGCTGGCCGCGGCGTCGGAAACGCCGGTGATCGGTGCAGCCGCAATCTGCCGCCGTACCCCCTCTGGCCCCTCGTCGTCGAGGCCGTCTGCCGTCGGATCTCGCGCCGTACACGTCGAGCTCGCGGCTTCGACTTCCGCCTCAGCGTCATCGCTATCCGGTCCGCCCTCGAGATCGCCGTCGCCGCAGTTCCCTTCCCCCGTCCCGCCCTCTTTGACCGCCTCCTGCACCGCCACCGCGCCCCACTCCGCACCCTCCCGCAGCTCGGAGTCTGCCTCCCCGTCCTCAGCTGCCTCCTCGGCCCTTTCATCCTCCTCGCCCTCCGCATCCTCTTGTTCCTCTTCGTCCTCCTCGCCGACATCGTCCGCGTCGCTGTCGGTCGCCATGCCCGCATCGCTGCCGCCGGCCGTGTCTCCTGCGGTGCCCTCGTTCCGTCCCGTATCCGTCGCCATTGACGGCGGCTTGCCTAGGGAGAGGTCCAGGACCTCATCAGATTCCCGGGGAGGCGGGGTCCAAGGGGATCCGGAGAAGGCAGATTCCGTGGGCGCGGCTGATGGCGGCGGTGGAGGTGCGCCGGGCGGCTGGCCACCCCCCGACGTCCGGCTGCCAGGTATTAGGAAGGGCTGCTGCTGCTGCTGCTGCTGCTGCTGCTGCTGCATTGAGTAGGGCGGGCCGTGTTGCAAGGCGTGGCGCGAGACGGCGTCGCGGGCGGCTGCGGACACCGCGTCGGAGAGGGAGAGATGCGGTCTGGCCGGCTGCGGCGTGGTCATGCTGCCCCTGGTCCGGGAGCCAGACCACTTTGGAGAGCGCCACCGCCCGATGGATCACCGAGCCCACGATTTTCTTGTGGCTAAGAACCGAGAGGACTACAATCTTCATCCAGAGGGCTGGATAACGCTTTTCTCAACTGTCGTTGTGCATGAGGCCGACTCGTATGCCAATGTGAAACGTGAGATATAAAACTGTGGTATAATTTGATGACGAATGGCCAATCAGGGCTCTTGTTTCGACACACTTGGCTGAGCTGTGAAGGTTGGATGCAGCTCACCCATACCGAAATTGCGTCAGGGACTCGAAATTCCACACTAAAATTCCTTCAATCTGGCTAGGTATCGTGAGTATTCGTATTTCATAAGGAACAGTGGCCCTCTAATGGATACTTGTTGAACTCAATAGTCGCACTCTTTTAAGGCTATGGGCAACGTGTACATGATATCTGTGTACTCGATCCTATCACACAGAAGCACACTATGGACCAGCGTGATTTCAACTTACGTCACAACGATAATGTTGTGCAGGTCAGGGGCATTCCCGAATAAAGCATGGCAAGTTGTAATACGCAGCATATGTACAATTGGTTATGATAAACGCATTCTTGTATCGTTTGATGAAAGAGTCAGTCGATTGGAACTATCATATGACTGATCAAATGCCTTAGAAATTGCGATTACCGAGCGTTTCGCGCCAGGCTTTCATTTGTCGATAGACTGCAAAAATGTTTCTCTCGATGAAAAAGTCATAATTTGCTTGTTAATTTTGATCTTGATGCGATTATCATCCGGACTATGTTCAGCATCAATGCTTCGTCACATCAAAGCGCAAGGTTAATAAATTGAAATCAGGTTTCTTGCTACCAGCTAACCAGCTATGGTGACGGGTCGTGTTGGGCCACGTGGTTGGATACCGTAAGGCCGAGCTGTCGACCGTTCGCTTTCCCTGCACTCCACACTTGCGGTCCGTCTAGCCCGTAAACGTAAGCTGCAACCCTTGGCAACGGCCATCGGACGTCTTAAGCTTTATGAGACAGTATTATTATTAGGATGTTACAGCGGACCCCGCGGGTCATCGGTGACAGCCCCGGCGACAGCCGAGGCTTCCTCACCATACACTGCCTAAATGAACTAACGCCACCATGGCGCTCCGGACAGGCTCCCCAAGTGCACCGAAACACTCCCCGGGCCCACAGTATGAGAAAACCCTACACCTGTAGGAAGGGCAATTTTTCTCAAACCCATCCGTAAACACGGATGGTCCATACATCTCACATTCTGTATACATCTTCATGCCTGCACTCCCAGCAGGTTGATTAGGCGGGTTGGGTGAGATCGCAATGCTGGCGTTGTCGTGGTGACTTAGGCCGCATAGACTGGTACTTGGATGGAGGTAGATGGGAGCGTAGTCTTTCGTTGGTATTGATGATATGAGATCCACAGATATAAGAATCCACAGAGCAATCTGAGCCCGTTAAACCGCCCGGGTGGGGGCCAGCGCCCACCATGTAATACTTCATTTGGCTCTGGCTTCATCTACTTCAACTCCAGCCATCTAGATCCACTCACGGCATCCACAGAATGGTCGTACACGCCTGTGAGCTCTTCCAACGCGGGGGACCTGCAGGTGTCCAGCCCTGGGATCTCCGGAATCCCACCCCGCGACTGCGCCCATCACGAACGCTTTTCAGCGCACGCAGACCGCCACACGCCCATCCAAGCCCTGAAGTCCCAGTCGGTTCGCACGAAATGACGGAGTTCCAAGCATATCATGCCCGGTGGCCCAACATGCATCGGCCGCTTATACCTCTCCTCCTAGCAAGTTCATCCCATCCCAGTGAGACGCTCTTCAGCATGTCATCCCCGACGTGCACGCGGCAAGAGGAACAGCTGCTGTCCGCACTCGGTCCCGAGTCTTCGAGCACTCGACACCCTGGTAACCCGTCCTCATGACACTCATAATATACCAAACTAATGTAGCGAGCAAAAGGGCATGCGAGTACGATGGCGAGAAAATTCGAAACACGCAAAACCCTCAGGTGCCCGCATGGGCAGAATCCAGCATGGGCAGAATCCAGCATTGTGGTTTCGCCGCATCGCTGGCTTATCCTCGCGATTATGGGATTGGAAACCCTCCATGCTGTCGTCGAACAATAAACCTGCACGTTGACAATGCATCGCCTGCAATCAAGTTATCTTGAATCTCTTCGCGCGGATGCCTTGCCCATCGCTGCGGGGCGACCCCGGTGTGAACGACGATCGACGCACGGCGTACGCTTGCTGCGCCCCCGTCTGAACACAATCCGCCGCCTCATTCGAGCCAAGCCGAAATTCACGACCCGATAGGCCCTTTCGAAAATGTGCACGGGCAACTCGCCTGCATTGACCTTCATACAGCCACGCCGCCAGGTCGCCAAACCGCGACGCCATCAAGGCGCCACCGTAAAGACCCAGAACCGCACGCTTCGCACCCTCCCCCCCGCTGCTCTCTGCGCTCACCCCAGCATCCCCACAGCGCCCCCAACCCCTCTGCCCTCCTGCCCATGACATTGCAAGGCTCGATCCTGGAGCGCGCTCGCAAAGACATCCAACCCCCCGCCCTTGCTCCGCTCCCATCAGATTAAATAACCAACCAACCAGCCTGATGCACGCCCTTAAACCACGTTCATGACGAAGTGGCGGTAAGCGAGGAACAGGCTGCCTAGCGTGAACCAGCAGCTGCCCGCTACCCAGACCCACAGCACCACCGGCATGACGCTGTCGGGACCCTCCAGGGGCCCCCGCTGGAAGAGGCCGGTGCCAAAGAAAAAACACCTGCGTGTGCACGTGCGGGGGGGGGGAGTAAATTGAAAAAAGAAACAAACGTGCGTGGGGGGAAGAGCCAAGGGAGCTTGTGGCGGGCGCGTGGGGAGCGGGACGTCACGAGGCGGGCGAAGGGGCGTGCGTGTGGGCTCCAGGAGCGGACTGCGCTCCGGCAGGCGTTGTATTCGGCAGGGGAACTGCACGGGTAGCCAACAGGGACCACACAGGACGTGCCCTGGACCTCTCTGGTCAGTCGAATTGTCATTGTGATGCACTAGAGACACAGCGATACACCGGCAGCCGAGACCCGATTCCACACAGGGTCCGCCGCCCCCGCCCCGGCCCCCGCCCCCCATTTCGAAGCCCCTGCCCTGCCACCATCGCCTGGCTCAGGATACTCACCAGGCGCCAATGCCCGCGCTGGCCTCCACGCCCGCCGCCGTTGCCGCGTCCAAGTCCGTGAACAAGTGGTGCAGCGAGAAGCGGCCCAGGGTGCTGGCGGCGCCAATGCGGTAGGTCTTCAGGGCCTATAGGCCCCGAGGGAGGACGCCGCGTGGTGGGCGTATCGAAGCGGTGGTGTGGGCACCGGGCGTCAGACAGCAAGCGGGTCAGGTCCAGGACCACGTCTGGAAGGGACAGCGGCGCGCACCAACACCGCCGCGCTGCTGTGAGCTCCCGCTGCGAATGAAGTTTGCGCCCATGACCCATGTACCCACATCGCACGTGACACAACGCCCACCAACCCAGAAACGCATCCCTGTACAGTGCCCAACGACTCAGAAATGAAGCCCCATTCCCTTGGCCCTACAAGGGGCTTCCCCGGCGTCTCTGATCCCCTCATACCCTTTCTAACAGCATGGATCTTGAACCTCTCTGCTGGTCCTCGTGCGGTAGTTCCGCTGGTCAATCTCACCCCTCTGGGGTTCTGGGGTGTAGAGTATTCCCGCTGGAGGGCTGGTAGGGTAAGGGAGCGAGGATCGCATCCCCGTTCCCGCGGGTGGGGTACCGGGGCAGTATCGCAGTAACGAGCACCGCACCTGCGAGGTTCCGATGACCGCCGACCCGAGGATGAAGCCCCAGATGCCGACCGCCGACCACCACGCGAACACGACCGGAAAGAAGCCCTGGGGGCGGGGTGGGGAGGTGCGGCGTGACAGCGTACTGCAGTTGGACACGGATGGGTCGAAGGGATGCACCTAGAAGACGGGGTATAGGTGCTGCGTCACTTACCACGGATCCGACGACGTACAGAAAGCTACCGGTCAGCGACATGGCGATGTTGGCGCGCAGAAGCGCGCCGCTGAAGGTGAAGAACTCCTGAAGGGGTGTTCAGGTTCCGGTTCGGATGCACAGGCGACGGCGGGGTTGTAAGCCGTACTGGAGGGTTTACTAGGAAGTACGCGCGCAATGGGGGCGCTCGGCGGGTAGGTGCTGTGTTGGCCGGTGAATGATGGGCTGCTTGCTCAGAGGATTTAATGCGGGCGCGGATGGACTACGGCGGTGTAGAAGTCGGCCGTGATCACCAACCGTCACGAGAACGTGACCAATCGAGGCAATGAGGCGGCATGCGGCAGGAACCCCCAGCCTCTCGAGGTGCTAATGCACATGGCATGCTGGTTACAGCTACGCTTGCGCGCATGGTGCAACGCTACGCTAGCAGGCCGACAAGCGGCAGTTTCACCACAGTTGGGCAGTTGAGTGCGTACCTCAGACTCTCAAACGACCGGGATTGCAGTTGGTGGAGTGCTAGCCAAATGTTACGCGTCAGTGCTCGAACGTCGCTTTGCTAAGTTCGCGGAGGCAGAACCCGCCGAAACACCAGTACGACACTGGTGCCAAGCTGGGTTCCGCCAGGGTATCGGTACCCAACATCATCTCTTTACGCTTCGCCATTTCATAACACGATACGCAAGACCTGGGCAAGGCGGTTTGTTGATCTGTCAGATTGATTTCGAGAAGGCTTTTGATCGCGTAGATCGTGAGCTTCTTTGGGAACGGATGAAAGAACGTGGCCTGTCTGGCAAGATGCTGGATGCCCTACGGCGATCCTACGACAAGGTAGAGCTGCGAGTGAAGGTGAACGGCCAGCGTGGCGAAGCGTTCAACTCCGACCAAGGTGTGAAACAGGGCTGCCCCTGAGCCCAGTTCTTTTTGGTATGTTCATCGAGGCCTTTGCGGATTACATCGACGAACATGAGCGCCGGAACCCGACGGGCAGAGCTCCAGTCGCCCGGGGGAGGAAAGTGCCGGAGCTGTTGTACGCAGACGATCTCACAATGTTTGCAATGGATGCCTCTCGTATGCAATTCCTGTTGGATAGGTTGGCAGAATTTTGTGACGCTTTTGGTATGTCGTTGAATGTGAACAAGTGTGAACTGCTGGTGTTTGCTGGTACCCAGAACCAGCACGTACAGCTCACGGAGGGCGCTAGGCAACTCAGGTTTGCCGGCCAGGCCATTCCGGTCAAGGAGCGCGCGAAATACCTTGGCTTGCGCTACGGTAGCAATCTCCCGTTCGATTCTTGTCACATGGAAATCTGTGATGTTGGGCGCAGAGCAGTGTTCTCTTTGATGCGTAAGCTGGAGGCAAATCGGATTTGGGCACCAGACCTGATGCTCCGCTGTTTCGACATTCAGGTTAGATCCTTGCTTTCATATGGGGTCGAAGTCTGGGGCCCGGACGCGATACGTGAAGTGCTCGGAACAAGAAGGCGGCAGCGAGTGAGGGAGTGGTTAAGGTGGGGGCAACGCGCTGGCACGGGCCTATCCGAGGAGGGCTCCGCACGCGTGAAAAAGTGGGGAGGTTGGGTCAGGAATGCGGGTAGCAGGGCTGGCGTTTTCGAAAAAGCCATGGCTGACCCGATGGTGGAGGTTCAGAAGATCTTTCTGCGAAAGGTGGTTGGCGCAAGCCTACCCCCAAACAGGCTTTTGTTTGCGGAGACATCACAGCTCCCGCTGCACTACTTTTGGGCTCAACAGGTGTTCGGCTTTTGGAAGCGGCTAGTCAAACAGCCAAATTCGCTTGCCAGGGCTGTGCTTGAGGAGGACATTAAGGCATGGCTGGAGTCGGACCATATGACTAACGAGCATGAATACTTTTGGGCGGGGAAGGTACTTCGGATTTTCGAAACGCTGGGGTTCGATTATAAGGCGCATGTGGAGGAGGCGCTCGGTGCGGAGGCCAAGGCAAAGGCCATTGTCGCGCTAGATATCCCTTTTGGAGATTTGCTCTTGGAATTTCGGCGCAGACTGCTCTGCGATTGGTCTGCTGATTGCCTGGATCAGGATCCCAGGGGCTTCCCTGAGTACACCGATAGGGCTGGAGTGCAGGGGCCGGGCGTGACAGCATGTCGGTACCTGAACTGGATGGGCCTTGCGTACACACCGATCGATCACAAGCGAAAGCTGGAGCATATGACGTCTGATATGCCGAGAAAGCATCACACGGCGCTAATGCGATTCCGGCTTGGCCGTTGGGATCTGGAGGTATCGCGGTTAGCACGGGGGCCCGGGCGCACGCCGCGCAGTACACGGACGTGCCGGGTTTGCAATAGTGGAGCGGTAGAGGACGAGCTACACGTGCTAATTGAATGTCCGGTCTACGAACCGCTACGTCGAGCGGTGGATCTCCCTGATGACTCGGATATGTTCGGAATCATGCTTTTGTTTGACCAGTGCAAGCTTGGTCATTTCTTATATCAGGTGCAGAAGTTGCGGAAGGAAAAGCTGCAGAGATGAGAGACTCAGCTACCTTTTGTTCTTTTGATCTTTTGTGCGCCCTTTGACGGATGACCGTTGTGGGGGAACACATGTTTATAGCCGTAAGGCCTGTACAACATGTAACAACCAACCAACCAACCAACGACCGCAATTCGCGTAACCCACACCCATGCACTATGCACTACATGACTCACCTGCACATCGACCGCCAAAAAGCCGCACGATCCCAGCGTGTAAAGCGCAGCAGACCAAAAGTCAAAGCCCGGGAAAAACAGGCAGGCAGTGCCTGCACGTCCATCATTATCATGGTAACCACCGTGGTTCAATTCGTCTTGAGCGAATGGTGCTGTCAGGCACTGCCAGCAGGCGAAAATATTTTCAACTGCCATCCAATTTCTGAGCGCTTCTCCCACCAGCAATGAAAGTTGTGCCACCGATAAAGAACGAAAGGGCATGGAAAATTCGCCACGATTGGTGATCCGGATGCCAACCCTTGCGCACGCCATGGTCATATTCTCCTAGCAAAGTCTCCAAGTGCTCCTCCCGTGGACTCATGGTGACGTGCGGGTCTTTGAATTGTAAATTAAAAAAATTGCAAGCTAATCTCGACGAAATGGCATTGATGACACTATGAGTTTCGTACGGCAACTTCAATCGCCCGCTGATGAGCTGGTTAACCCCTACCGTGGTTAATCAACCACGCTGTCTAACAGCGCACACTCGCACCACCAAAATTGCTCTGGTTTGTCCCCTTTGCAACGAGTATCCCTTGCGGTTTTTACGGCAGCGGCGTCGGTAATCTGCATCAATCACTGTACTGTAAAGCCCTACTTATCGTGCCTATCCCTACCGTAGCAGTCATCGGTAAAATCTGACGTCTGCTCATCAAACCCTGCAGTGCCATAGCGACGAGATCGAAAGAATGTACCGGTCAGGCATTAGCAGCACCCGGTGCACCTCCCGGGCCACCAGCATTTGGTGAACCGCGCCAACTGTTGTACTGATCTGGGACACGGCCCAACCTACGAAACTTGAGGTTTGCTACTGCATCCATGTCATTCCACGCAGCCAAGCGTTGTGGCCGCAACTTTCTTCTGGCTGTCATACGTGACATCGATTGCTGCTAGTTGATCGCACGCCCTGGCTGGTTGAGGACTGGGCCAGAGTTCCACATGCCAACCGGCCCCGGCCTGCTGGGCAGCAAAAGCACACTAGTGGAGAGCAGGCATGCGCGGCGGGTCCCAGCCTCCACAGGCGCTACTGAGGACCTCCGGACACGTGCCGCTTAGTGCAGGAACGCCAATATTTACACAGGTCAAGTCAATCCCGACGTATGCACCAGCCGAGCCGCACGGCCGCCCTGCGCCCTAGGTATGGTAACAGTACTACAGTAGGGTACAGTGCCAACGGCTTCGCTGAAGCAACCTGCCCTGGCAGTCCAGCCCCCGAGGGTGCGGCCTGCCTGCGGACCAGACGGGCCCAGCTCTATGGCCGGGCCACGAACAGCTCTATGGCCGCCCCGGCTCCTCAGCCGACCCAGCGCTGCAGCGGAGCACCGACTTGGCGTGAGACCCGTCCAGCCATGGGCGGCATCCACAGCACACAAGACCTCAACACCGACCTCAACACCGACGTAGGGAATGGGAATGCTCTTGAACAACCCGGCCCGCGTGCCCTCCGCGGACGCCTGCTGAAATCCCCCACCACACAACCACCGCTGGGTCGGGCGGCGGCTTTCTTCAACCACCGCAGCTGCTCCCAGAGGGTCCTAGCAAGGCCATTGCTGAGGAGCACAGGCACAGTGGTCCGAGGAGCAGACCTTCGTGGCTTGGTCGGCGCTCCGGTGCTGTCTATAGCACGGCGACACACACCACTTGCGACCCATGGGCGGCCCCCTGCGGGTCAGCCCAACACGGGCGGCGGGGTGGCCTTCATCAGCATCTTCCCCACCGCCTGCAAGCCACCCTGGAGCGACCCACGGGACGATGACCTGCGTGGGGACGGCAAGGAGCGCGCGAGGGCCGCATGGCCGGCGTTATGGCAAGGCTGTCACGCTGGCAAGACAGGAAAGAAAGGCAGCCTCACGCCGAGAGGGGGCCTACGAATGCCAATTTGTGGCCCAGAGTACGGTACATCAGGCCCCGCGATGGGGGTTAAAAAGACATTCAGCTCAGCCCCGCGATGGTGCCCTTCGAGCTTCCTCCGCCCGTCGAGGGTACTCACCCGGAGAAGGTGATGTCGAAGGGGAAGGTCACGGCGGAGGCGGAGAGGACGGGCGGGATGTGATCCCTCCGATCGTTGGCCCGCCGGATCTGTCACACCCGGGGGACCGAGAGGCGGACGTGGGAGGAGGACTCAACAAGGTCGGAGGGTGTGCGAGCTATGTATGGTGAGGCCGGCACCCGGGATGATGAGGCGGGGAGACCGGAACGCATTGGGCGGAGCGCCATGGTCCGGCCTGGGTTCGTCGATCCGGATTGGTCCCCCTAGTGGGTTCGTCGATCCGGATTGGTCCCCCTAGTGGGTTCGTCGATCCGGATTGGTCCCCCTAGTGGGGCCTCGTGGGGCTGAGGCCCCAGATGAGCTTCCTGTCGCCCTTGCCAGGTCCTTGCCCCCATGGAAACAGAGGATGCTCCAACGGAACTCGGCTTTCCGCAGGCCGTGTTTGTCCCGGGCGACTGCCGCCACCGCCTCACAGTGAGGGCTGCAGACAGCCAAGCACCCACATCCGCAGCGCCTCATGCCGAGCTGCCGCACAGCCGCCAATGCGCGTGCAAGTCTGGCCCCTGGCCGGTACCCCGAAACCCATTCCATCGCCGCCGTGCGGGCTCCCCGTAACGCCGATCAGCGGTCCGCAAAGGACGTGCATGCACAGGAAAGAACCACACCAGTGCTGAATGTTGGCGTCACAGTCCCAGCCTGTTTCGGCCTCAGGCCCCCCGGCAGTCCTCCAGACCTAGACGAAGCAGCCGCCTCACCACAATCGCCAGCTGCTCCTCGAGCGCGCTCTGCAATCGGGCCTGGCGCGCCGCGCGAACTGCATGTCGGGAAGTACGCGCCGCGTGGGTACTAGATTGGTTTGGGCAAATTTACGAACAATTGTGACAGCAGATGCCACGAAGGATGAATCGGTGCCTTCCGGGAGAAGCCCCAGCGGTGCCCCGCTAACAGAGCAACAAGGTTCGCCCATACCACAGTTCACCGCGATATTTAGGAGAGGAAAAGAGGGACCAGAGCCGGCAGTGCTACCACCCAAGCACGCACATTTGAGACACCGTTTTCGAGAGTAAGCACGTACAAAATATACATGTATGTATACGTACATGTGTTACAGAAATGATGTTACCGTGGACCCCATGGTTCATCGGTGACCTGACTACACACTGGAAAAACAAAATCGCGCCGCTGCGGCATGTATCCTCTATATATATGAGCTCCACAGAACCGTTGCTTGAAGCCTTCACAGCGGAAACATCGCGATGCTGCAAACACGCTCTGCACGCCGCCCCACCGCATCCCTCCGCACCCCACCATGTCGCTTGCCTGCCGAGCTCCCCTGCGCCGACTGCTGCTGCGTCTGTTGCTGCTGGCTGGCTGCTGCGGCCGCACCTCCTGCCGGGCCTTGCTGCAGCACCAGCTGCTGCAGTGCGGCGTCCGGCTGCAGCACCAGCACGCTAATCACCCTGGGGGTGTGGGGGGAATGGATGCGGCAGACGGGTGCCAAACGCGCCCGAAGTGAGGCGCCAAAAATGGCCGGCGCGCTCCCACAGCTTGGACAGTTGGGAGCCGCATGCAATCAGAATGTCCAAAGAAACATAGGGAAGCCGGATGTGGGACTGGAATACTTTGAAGGCGTTCGCGGCGCAGCGGATGGCGCCGTGCTTTGGGGGGGGGCAGCCTCTGGGCGAAGCCCAACCCTGCGCCGCCGCCGCGTGAAGAGGGGCCTAGAACCGCTCCGAAACGGGGCCCCACACGAGCGAGCGATGCGGTCGCCAGCTCACCAGGTCTCCCAGTAGAGCCGCTCGTCCTGGGTGCCGAACCAGGCCTGTTTCCGGCGCGTCTCGTAGAAGGACAGCAGCAGCTGGGGGGGCGGAAGGGCCAGCGATGCGCAGGGCGAGGAGGGGCGCGCACGGCAACCGTTAAGTCGGAGGGCGGGAATGGGGATGTGACGTGATGCGGACTGGCGGGGTCAGGAAGCAGCCATCGGGTTGGGATGAGGCGTAGGTGAGGCCTCCTGAGAAGAGAGACTACGTGTCCAGTGCCGACTGCCTGCCGTACTGGTTGCCGTCGCACCTGATGGAGCTCGGCGGGTTTCTTCTCGACCTGCACAAGGAATAGAAGTGTCACAAGCACGGTGCCGTATGACTCGTGAGTGTGTTATATGTGTGGCATGTTCGGACCCACCTGCGTACAGAAGTCCGAAATGCGGGACTCGACCTTGGTCTCCACGCCCGTATCGCCACAGTGCACCTGTTGCAATCAATTTGAGAGGTTAAGGGCGGCACAACATCAAGCGCTGGACTGTCCGGACAGCACCTGGGGACCATGAAGCGACGTCGCTCACAACCGGCCAGGTTGGCGGGGGTTGCTATCACATTGGCATTCGCAGCTTTAAAACCATGCAACATTATGTTCCTTCGCGCAAAATTTGTGATCCAGCGGGCGCCGGCCTGAACACTAGGGCTTCACCCACGTAAGTAATGTCGAAGAGCTCCGAGTCCACGTCCTTGGGAATCACGTATCCAAGAGCTCTGTTAAAGATAATTGTGTGAAGAACACCTGCCGCCATAAGCATAGAGAAGGGGTCATTCCAACGCTGCCAACACCCTTGCAAGCCTGGACCTTGTTCTTACAACGTAGCGCCTCACGTATTTGATGCGGCTCTAGCTCCTACGTGTTCAAGAAAAAACAATAAGTCCCAATCGTTCGTAAGCGACGAATCTCCACGGAACGACGCGAGCTCTCACCAAGACGGGCAGGTTGTAAGTCTCGCAGTTAGCCATTCATATGTCATGCAACCCCAAGAATAATATGTCCAGGGAAGTAAGGTGTCCTGGATGTTTGTTCACCAGGCAGGCGTTACGATCCATCAGGATCCAGAGCGGGAACAAGTTGACGACAGGCGGGCACAACGGGTTGCTCATTTCTGTAAACGAAATGTCCATTGTCTCCAATCCATAATATCTATCATCGCTGTGGAGACTTTTGTCCACTGCTGCTAGTAACGCAACGACGATGTTTATGTCAATGTTCACGCAAGGATGCGTGCCAATGCCGAAGGCGATATCATAGTTCATTGTTAGTATAAAGAATCAAAACGATTAAGCTCAGCCTTTGGACATGTTGCCCAGCCGCCGATAGGGAAAAGCAGCTCAGGCTGGGCTCAAACTGGGCTCAACAGTGGCTTTGTTGCATCACCATAGCCGTGGCAACACATTGAGCCACATCGATATGGCGGACGTTTCTGGGGAGCTTGAGGTGAGATGTGTGACAATTTTCCTGGGAGGTTTTCCGGCAACCTCCGGCTGAAGCGGGCTTCTGAGTGCTTGCAGCGGATGCGCATACTGTCCTCCAACGCACATATCAATCTAAGCTCAGATGAAGCCGCCAATTTCCATCTCCCGCGACCATACGGCCTCCTAGATGTGCTGTCGGCATAGCACTCTCGCTATGAGGTTAATGCCCTACCGCAAAACCCCAGCGGGCTGGCCCCACTTTCCCTCCCAGCCTTGCAACCCTCCGCCCTTCCCACCGTCCCTCTCGTCTCTGCTGCTTCCAGGAGCGTGTTTACGCCCTCGGTCGAGCTATCGCGTGTCCCATCTGGTGAGAGCCACTCCCGGTTGGAAGCGGCGGGACCATGACCCTAGACTGCCGCTGCATTTGGAGGCCGCGATGGAGACAGGAGGGGGCCACCGCCACCAAGGTGGTCTTCCTGGGAAGCGGAAACTCATGTCCGAGCGCAGGAAGTGCACCCAGGGTGGCCTTGCCATGATGCATGAATGCATGCCTCTGTGTCCCATGCGTACTCGCATTTCAATGGCCTGCCTCTTACTCCATTGCAGCAGCTAGCTTTTGATGCCGCCCCTCGCGTCTGCCGTCATGAGGTGACGTCCCACCCCCACTGCACTCCACGGTCTGGCGGTCTGGCACGAAAACCTAACACGTACTTCAGG
This sequence comes from Eudorina sp. 2006-703-Eu-15, assembly GCA_003117195.1. Taxonomy (NCBI): domain Eukaryota; kingdom Viridiplantae; phylum Chlorophyta; class Chlorophyceae; order Chlamydomonadales; family Volvocaceae; genus Eudorina; species Eudorina sp. 2006-703-Eu-15. The sequence continues at coordinate 893,470 of BDSI01000036.1, forward strand.
TGCAGCGAATGAATTACACAAGTTGAAGTGTGACCCGGTGCGCTGCTTAGGCGCAGGCCAGCGTGTGTGTGTGTGCCTGTGATTCTGTGTCTGTGTTAGCGTGCAGTAGTCAGCGGGACGGTTCCCTTGTGCGACTTGGCTTGCCACGTTGCCATGTTGGCTGCAGCCTCTCCATCATGGACAAGCCCTCCAGACTGCCGTGTCTTCACTACTTCTGCTGGTGAGTCGCCACTGCAGGGCTTCCGGCGGGACGGCGGACGGCTGGCTGGGCGGGTGCGTGGGTAGCCTCGCGTTTTCCACCCCCCGGCTCCACATGCGCATGGGCCATGTCAATCGTCAACCCCGCCCTGGAAATTCGTGCAAGCACCGCACTGCGTGACCTTTTCCTCACCGTCGTGCTTTCATCCCCACCTCCTTCTCCCCTCCTGGTCCCAACTCCCACGGGCTGGGTGTGTCTGGGCAGTTTCTCAAACCCCAGCCCGCACCAACACCGCATAAGCGCCGCCATGCACGTGGCCCCTGCGGCCCCCCCTCAGGTCCTGCATCACTCAAAACATGCGGGCCCGGGGGGAACTCATATGTCCGGTGTGCCGAGCCAAGTCCAGCCGCCGCGAGATCCAGCCGGATGACAAGATGGTGCGTGTGGGCTGGGACCGAAAGCGCGGCGGCCGGCGCCCGGGTGGGCGCGGTCAACTCCGCGGCCAGCTCCGCGCAGAGCAGGGTCGGGCCGCGGGTGCGCGTTTGCTGGGATCGACCCTCTTGTGCAGATGGAGGGATGAATGCCGACGCCAGGGTGGTGGGTGGGAGGCGGTAGGGTTGCTGGTGACGTGGCGAGTGGCTCGCGCTTCTACGGTGAGTTGGGGACAGCAACGATCCTCCCTCTCACTTTCGCACGATTGCCACCACCACCACCACTACCATTGGCCTTGATTGTTCGCTGACCACCGCCACTGCGTTGCCCCGGGTCCCTGTGACCACCCCTGGTCGCCCCCAACAGGCAACCATCAGCCAGCTGTACGGCCAGCTGGAGGCTGCCCTCGGCAAGCCGCTGTTGCTGTCGCAGCTGCCGGCCCTGGAGGATCTCCCGCCGCCGCCGCCGCCACCGCCGTTGCTGACAGATCCGCCAGCTGCCCCATCAGCTGCGGCGACTGCACCGGCAACAGCGCCAGCGGATGGTGCCGAGGCGCCAGCACGGCCGCAACGCGGCGGCCGCCGGAGCGGCGCCACAGCAGCTTCCCGCAAGTCAGCGGCCGCCATCACCGAAGCTGAGGACACCGAGGTCACACCGGCGGCAGTAGCAACAGCAACAGCACCAGTGGCCGGGACGAGGGTTGCGGCCGCTAGGGGCCGCCAGTCAAGCGTGCGGCGGGGCACCCGGTCGGGCGCCGCTGCATCCGCGGCCGCGGCTGCCGACAGCGATGCCGCCGGTCTCACGGAGGGGCTCGGGGCCGGTACCGCTGTGCTGCAGGAGGTGACGAACACGGCAGCAGCGGCGGCGGCAGCTGGCCAGGATGACGGCGGCGCCGCCGTGGGTGGCAGCGTGAAGGGCTGCGCGATGCAGGCGAGGGACGGTGAGCCGTCAGGTGGGGCCAAGCGGCGGCGGTTGCGGCTACTGGCCGCGGCACAGCCGGGGCAGTCAGGAGATGGACCCGGCCTGAGCGAGGGACCCGAGGACGTGGAGGCGGCAGCGGCTGCCAGTGCTGTTCCTGCTGATGTTGAGGGAGGCCGTGTTGGTGCGGCGCCGTCAGCTGAAGTGGGGCAGACACCCGTCGCTGGCAGCGGCGACGCGGCGGTGCGGGCGGCGGCCGCCGCAGCTGACAAGGCGGCAGGCAGCATCCCTCAGCCGCGGCTGTTCAGCTTTCTGGATCCCACCGGCGAGGACGAGGTGAGCGCCCCGGGGCTGCTGGGTGGGGCGCCTCCTCGCCGCTGCCACACAGTTGTGCGCACACGCGCGCACATGTGCCGTGCCATTCAACTAGTATTTAAAAACAACTCCACGACGGAAATCGGCTCTGTTGCAATCGTGTTGGTGTCGTGTCCATCGCAGCATGCATATAAATGGGACATTACCGCCCATACTCGCGTAGAGGCTTCTGTCTCGTGGCACTTCCCCGGTCCGGGCAACCCTGTTCGTTATGGCTTTCGCTGCCTTCCGCTTCGCCGTTGAGTGCACATTCAAGAAATTGCGCCACATCACGTCGGCCCACACCCGCGGCACGTGACCCCAGAGCCCCATCAGCCGTTCAACGACAATGACGGCGGCCACGGCGGCAATGTGCGGCGACGCGGGCGCTGGCCAGCCTCCTTCAGTGCATGGCAAGGACAAGGCGGGTAAGTGGGTGACCTGCAATGGGTTTAAGTGGAGGTGGCATGAGGGGTCGGGGGCGCTGGGGGAATGCCTCGAATGGAAATGCAGAGTTTTCTATGCCATGTTCCATGGCAGGGCACGCCAATCAGTAAATGATCCAAGTTACAAGTTTCTGACGGGACCATCTCGCTCTGTCTGCCGGCCATGCTGCTTGTGCCCCCGCCCGGGACCTTCGCGTTCGGTACGGCTGCTATTGCCGCCGTGCTGAAGTCGCCCAGAGGCATCAGCAGCAGCAGCAGCAGCTGCAGCTCCCGCCGGATGGATGCGCGCCGCGGCGCGGCCTGGGCGGCGTCACCGGGGGTCCGGATCTGTGGCAGCTGATATGTACCTCTCAAGAGCCCTCCCTGACGCAGCAGCAGCGACTACAGCAGCGACAGCAGCAGCGACAGCAGCAGCGACAGCAGCAGCGACAGCAGCCGCAGCGCACGCGGCAGGTGGAGGACGCACCCGCGGCAGCCGTAAGGGAGGGTGCCGCCCTGGAGCGGCCCGTGCGCCCCACGGATGTCGATGTGCACGGCTGTGGGCCAGCGGCGGAGGCGGAGGGACAACGGGATGTAGGCGCAGCAGCGCAGGCTTCGACCCCTCCGCCTAACGGCCAGCCGCCGGCTGCTGTGCGGGGCCGAGGTCGGGCAACCCGCGGCCGGGGCGGAGGCCGCGGTGGCGCCAACGGTAGCCATGCCGAAAACGAGGTGGCCGTGGACACGGACCTAGGGCACGCGGGCAAGCCAAGCCAGCGGACACGGCAGGGCGCGGGCCGCGCCAGGCAGCCCGGGCGGTTGCGTGGGCGGGCCGGAGGGCGTCGAACCGCTGACGGTCAGATGCAGGACATCGACGCAGAGGGGCCACACGGGGATGCGGCGACAGCGGATCCACAGCAGCTGCCGCACCTCCAGCAGACTCATGGCGCGGGTACCACCACCACCACCAGGGATGGCGACCATGTTCAAGTCGCCGACGCGGAAGCTGGCGCCAACGGTGACGACACGGACGTCGGTGCCGACGGTGGCGTCAAGGACGTCGCTGCGGCAGTGGCCGCACCGACACGCACCGTGGCTGCGTCGCCGCTGTCCCCCGCTCCGGATATTAGCGGCGGCGGCGGCGGCGGCGGCACGGGGACCATGGCTTCGGCGGCGGCAGCGGCGGCGGCTGTCGCCGCCGCCGCTGCCGTGGAGGCGCTCTTGGGTCGCGCTGGCGTCACCCCCGGCGACAGCGCCCAGGGTGCAAGCAAGGCTCGGAAGGAGCCACCACCAGCTGCTGGGTCGTCGCGGATCAGCGGCCGCCTGCTGGATCCCGGCGCCAGTGGCGCCACGCCGGCGGCGGCGCTGCTGCCCCAGGCAGTCGCGCCCGCTACCCGTGCAGGGGGCGCTGATGACGGCGGCGGCGACAGCGGCGGCGGCGGCGCAGGGCGCCACACCCCAGCTCCGGGCATCCTGCTGCCTGTCTTGCGAGGCTCGTGTGTGCAGTCGCCGGTTCACCCGTCAGCGGCGGCGGCGCCGGCTGCAGAGGCGGCCACTGCGGCGGCGGCGGCTGCGGACGCTCTCGGTGCGTCAGTGCAAGGCTCCGGCGGCCCGGCCACGGGTGGGTGGTGGGTGATGGGCGCGATGTCGGACTGGGTACCGAACAAAACCCTAGATGACCCGCCACTGCGGAATCTGGACGGGGATGGGCTTGCTGAGGACTTACCCGACATAAAGAAAGAATCTTCTGTAGTCAAGTTCTCCAGGGTCCGTTGTAGACCTACGTTCATTTCTTCATTTACACTGTTTTCAATCTCATCTAAGACATAGAACCTGCGCCCCTGGCAGAGGGCCGCCGAGTCCCCAGCCGCCTGCTCCCCTGGAGCTGCGGCGCCTGCACATTCGAGAACAAGGCGACCGTGAAGCGGTGAGTGACCGGATGACGGTTTGCGCCTCCCCACGCGCGTTCGACGGGTTCGTCTGGCCTCACCTTAGCGTTGGATGACCTCCCTGGAGGCAGGCCCGCACGCGCATTCGACGGCCCGGTCGTGTGTCCAACAAGAAGCCCACCCATAACCGGCCGGTCGTGTGTGTGCGTGTGAGAGTCGCGGCCACCACCCGTGACGACGGTTCACCATCGGTGTCCACCTACTGGTTGTTGCCGTACAGGTGCGCAATGTGCCGTACCGCCAAGCCCCCGCTGCCACGCGGCAGCCGTCCCCTGGTTGAGTCGGAAGGCATGGAGCTGGAAGGTCGTGCGGCCGCCACAGCTGCCGTGTCCCCGGCTGCTGCTGGTGGTGCCGCTGCTGATGCTGATGCGACCGACCCGAGCGCGAAAGGCGCTTGCCGCAGCGGGCGGGCAGGTCAGGTGAAACGGGGCAGTGATGCCGGGCCCTGCTCCGGCGCCGCAGCCGCCTGCACCGCCACGGCAACGGGCCCTGCAGCAGGAGCTGTCCCGTGCAGCGACACTGGCGGCCTGGCCGCCGCTGGCAGTGGCAGCGTGGGTGCTGCTGGAGCGCACAGTCGCCGTTCGGAGGGCGACAGGGCGATGGCGGCGCACGAGGAGCCTGCTGCCGAGACGCGCGGGGGAAAGCGGCGGAGGACCCTTAAGATGCCGTTCAAAGCCGCCGGGCAGCCACAGCAGCGCCCCAGCGACGCACCCGAGGAAGCTGCGTTGGCGCCGCCGGAGCAGCCCGAGCCTCGACCACAGGAGCGGGGCCAGGGGGTTGCAGACCAGCAGCCTCCGGCTCCACTGCCGCAGCAGGGGCAGCAGCCGCAACAGGGGCAGGACCTGGTCCAGGGAGGCCAGCTCACCTGCGGGCAGGTGGATGCGCACCCCGGTGGGGCAGCCGCCATGGGCCCATCTGCCGGGCCAGCTGGGGGCGCGGGTGGTCCGGGTGGCACTGCTGTGCATGGCCTGGCCGCCGAGACCACAAAGCCGGGCATGTTGAGCAACGCTGGACCTGCACCCAAACGCCGCAGAGCCAGCGCGCCGGCGGCTGCGGCTGCTGCAGCAGCTGCTGCTGTCGCTTCTGCACCGGGTACCAGCTGCGCAGCGGCAGCGGCCACCTCAGCCGATACAGACGGACTGAACGCAACCACATCGGCGGCGGCGGCGGCGGCGGGGCCGCAGCCCGGGGCGGCTGATAAGGACAGACCGGGCGGAGGCGGCGTAGCACCTGCCGCCAAGGGTGCTAAGGGCCGTGCGGCGACTGCCAGGCAGCGTCGCAGTGTCCCGGCAGGGGGCCTGACGGCGGCAGCAGCGGCGGCGGCGGCGGTCGTGACTCCGGTGCCGGTGCTCCCGACGCGTCCCGCCGTCACGGGCGCGACCGCAGCGACGGTGGCCATTACTGGCGGTGATGGCGGCGGCGGCGGCGGCGGTGACGGCCGTCGTCGCTCCAGCGCCGCCGCCGCCACCACCACCACTGGCGGCGGGACGGGAAGCCGCAAGAAGCCCCGCCTCTCACCACCCAGCACGGGCGGCACAGCGGCCACCGCCTCCCCGAGCAATGGCGAGCCGCAGCCTTCCACCGGGGCACAGAACGGCGGCGCCGCCACGCAGGCGGTCCCGCATCCGTCGAAACACTGCAGCGGCGGTGGCGGCAGCGGAAGCCGCTGGTCGCAGCCCTGCCCTGGCTGGGTGCTGCTGGGCTCGGCCCTGGAGGAGGGACCGGCTGGCAAGGGGCTGCTCAAGCGACTGGCGGCGGCATCAGGTACGGGACCGGTGTGTCGGGCTTCGGGGGCTCACACAGGGGAAGCCAGCAGCGGCGGGGAGGAAATCCATCAAGGATGCGTGACATGCTTGGTCTACCAAAGGCGAGGAGGGGCCCGAGAGTGTGGGGCGGCGCCGGTGGATGGGCGGAGACAAGAGGCGATGGGATAGGATTCGGGTAACTTCACCTGGCAACACAGGAGCACACTGTACCCTTCTTGTGCAAAGGCATGCGATGAACGCATTCGAGTGATTCTTACTCACATGTTTGAATTTCGTAACCGTTACAAGGTGGACTGTTAGACCCGACCGGGCGTCCAACGCCGGGCGTCACACATAAGGTTCTGGCCAGGGCCGGTGATACGTCACCGAGTACCGAACGAACAATATAGATGTGTGGGCGACCTCCGAGAGGACACGAGACCGTGCGGCTCTTAACTGGCACACGTCCTTCCATTCCCTGCCTATCTTCCGAAGCACGCCCTTGCTGCTGCTCACTCTGTCATCCCTTCCCACCCATATTGCGTAGGGGGCCGGGTGGTCGACCAATACACGTCGGCCGTCACACACGTGCTGTGCGGCACAGATGCCGCGCGCCGAGCCCGCCGGACGTTCAAGTACCTGATGGTGAGTGGGCCTGGGCCTGGAGCTGGAGGGAGGGGCAAAACAGGGAGAATGGGCCTGGACCTGGCAGGCCGGGAGAGCCGGCCGAGAGGATCGCGCCGAGCGGGAAACGCGTGCTCGCAAAGGCGTTGGACGCTGGCATCCGTGTGCCCAGGCTGCGGAACACCTGTCAGGAAACTGAAGTCATGGCATGACCAGATAGATTGGGGTGCCATGACATGGCAGCACCGATGGCATGTACGGCAGCACATATGCAGCACCGTCCACCGCCATGTCGAGATTTGGCCCCAAGAGATGGCCCATGCCTTTCTCACATTTCATGATCTTTTGCACCACGCCATGCATACCCGGGACATAAGGAACGATTTACCGCGCGCTGTCTGTCATGCAATCGGTGGCAGGCGGTTGCAGACATTTCAAGCTGCCTTTTGTATAGGCCAGCGGATGGCCTGCGCATTTCCTTTCCCGTAAGGCGTAGTGTGCAATACGCGTACATGTGACACAATGACTGAAACGTAAATTGCCGTGGGGGAACGCATGTCAGTATTGGCCATACGGCCAGTACAACATGTAACATTTACAAAGACGACGTCATCGGCGTTATTGCGGACAACGGAAACCCCGTTGTGCATTGAAGCGGTGCGAACGTCCGCGTATGCACTATAACGAACTCCAAAAGTACGTAGACGGCCTCAACCGGCCTCAAGTACGACGAGTAGGGGTTGCACAGAGGTTTTTGTTTCCCACCCTGTCCCACTGGCCTCCACTGAATTCCTTATCCCCTTCGGGTGACGCATGTGAAGGTATACGCACTCACCATTCCCTGTACTACTAAGTGCAAGCAGAAAATTGCTTGCCGTGGTGATGACACTTGTGTTAGACGACCCAGAGGTTGCCACCCAGCCCTTTCACGCAAAGAGCCTGCAAGGCGTGCACTACTCGCACCTGGGAGAGTGCTTGGTCTGTGGCACCGAATGTGGCTGCGAGGAAACCTGTGACATCTGCGAGCACGGTAAGGTACCCGGCGTGGGCTGTAAATTGCCCGACGGACTTCCACGAACAGGGGCTGCTTTGTATGATGTGAGAAGCGAAAACGGCAGTTGACAGCGGCGAGGGCGATCTTCGCGGCCCTCACGCGTGCGGTGCCCGCACCCGTCCTGATGACAAAATGAGTTCAAATTCGATGTGCATAATGGATTACTGGTTCGGCCTTTGCAGGGCGTGGTGCACGGCGCGTGGGTGCTCGATGTGGGTTGGGCCGCGGCGTGCCTCTCCTCTGGCCATGCCCTTCCCGAGGAGGGCGAGTTCCAGGTCCTGGGGGATCAAAGTGGCGGCGAGTGCGGCGCCGCAGAGGCCCGCCGCCGGCGCTTCCGGATGCAGCAGCAGCAGCAGCACCACCACCACCAGTTACCACACGCAGGCGCACAGCGGAGGTGCAGCAGCTTGTTCGGTTTTGTGGGTGTGAACGGCGGCGCAAGCCTTGCCATGACGACTCCAGGCACGGCTGGGCCGCTGGGGGCCTTGAAGGCATCGCATGGCCGTGGTACGGACGGTGACGGCGGCGACGCTGGCGTCAAGGGTGGCGATGTGGGCGATTGCGCTGCTGTGGCTCGGTCGGCTCCTTCCGGGGTTGCTGCAACCTCTGCTGGAGGCATGGGGGCTGCAGCAGACGCAGGGGGCGCGTGTACGTCGCCCGCTGCCACCGCCGCTGCCGCAACCAGTCCGGACCCGGTGCCGGGGGAGCCGGGGGCTGAGGAACGGGCGGCGATGGCGGCGGCCGCGGTCGCGGTCGCGGTCGCGGCTGGGACGGAGGCGCCAGAAGGGTCTGGAGACGACTGTGGGTTGCTGCTGGACGGTGTCCGTATCCACATAACCGGTGAGCGAGGACGTCTTTCCGCTGGTGCAGGATACCTACCCCTCAGGCCGTACTAGGGTCACGAACGGATGGACGGTGTGTGCCTCTCGTGGGTCTCTTTGCCAGCAGACGGAAGGCAGGCAGGCAGTAGGTGCCGGCATGCATCACCTCAGGCCAGGTAGTGGGCTGGGCCTGAGGCGTGCGTGACGGGGTGCTGCAATGGAAGGCGTGCGGCCGATCACTTGGCCATACCCGCATGGCCCTCTCCCCCGCATCCTCGCAACCATCACTGGACACCGCTGCGCCTGGATCACCGCCGCGTCCGTTTGACCCGTGTCCTCGTCGTCCTTCTCCTGCCCTTCAGTTGGTTCGGCTCTACGAGACGACGTAACGGCCCTGGCGCGCGCACTGGGTGCTGCCGTGCTGACGCGGCTCCCCCAGCAGCCCGCGACCATAGGGACGGCAAAGGCCGGGAGGCAACTCGGCGGGGCCCACAGAAAGCTGGCGCGGAAACAACGACAGCAGCAGGATCAACAGGATCAGCAGGATCAGAGGGAGGACACTGCAGCGGCCGCAGGCGCTGATGATCGTGGCCACGAGGAGGCGACCGAAGGGGTCGAGACGTCGGCGTCAGCTGCGGGCGCCGCCGCAGCAGCAGCGCGGCTGCTGCCTGACCCCTTGGTGCTGGTGGATCCAGACCTGGCGACTGCGAGCGGTGGGGCCGCCGCGCGGCAGTTCTCCGCGCTGGCGTCAGCGGCGGCGGCGCTCGACGTGCCGCTTTTGTCGTACAAATGGCTCATGACGTGCGCCGGCAGCTACAAGACGGAGCCGTGGCTACCGCACAGGGTGGGGCGCTGACGCCCTCTGCTGCTAAATCGTTTTTTGTCCGTGGGGCTGCACGGGCTGTCGCCGGATAACCCATCCATCAGGGCTGCCAAATTCCAGAGCAGCCGGGCAGAAGTGCGCGGTGCGCTGGGAAAGCATCAGCCGCCAGGAAGTGTGCTGAGCTTGGCTTTAGGTTGGGTTGATTGGGGAATGCTTGCGTGTGCGTGTGGGTGCGTGTCAGAGATTGGTGTCCATTGCAGGTTGCGGCTTCATTGTGCAGGTTGGGTTGCTTGGCGGATGCGTTGCTAATCATCTGGGAGCGGCAGGGAGGACAACAGGCCATGGGGGTCCGGGATGCTGCAAAGTCCGGTCGTTGTTTGTCCACTAAACTTGGCGGGTTTCGGGTTGGGAAGCGTGCGACACGTTGGATAGGGTCGGAGCGCGTCGTCTAGGCCCGTGAAGACGCGGGGCGGGCAAGTTCAGGTAACGCGTTCAGATTGTGTGCCGGATGTCGTGATGTCGTACGATGTGTGTGGCGCAGGTTGGCGGAAACCACTACTGCTGCATCGTACACGCTGTACACGCGAAATGGACAGTGTGTCCGTACGTGGTTAGGCGCAGCAAAACCGTTAGAGCAGGGCGCAAGCAAGGATCGCCCCTCCTGGAAGACCCGTAGGGGGTCGGAATGCGAACCGCGATTTATATTTGGACAGCATGCCAGCATCTTTCACATGGAATTCTGCAGACGGCAACGTGCGTATGTATATATACATCGGTAGCTTGCTTGACTAGTCCACAACAAGAATGCTCGCTCAACGTGCTCGCTTTTACCGCAGTGATATTCGATTTCTTATAGAAATATAGGCAAGCAAAAAACTACATAATGAACACGGGCGCCGAAAACAGTGCATGCGCTGACAGGGTGCCGCAGCCAGGCAGGACGACATATATACAGGACACACAGTTCATTTACGATGGCAGAGTCTCAAATAAGGCGCGCATTACAGGCCGCTCCCGTTGCGACGCACGCACGCGGTCATACACTGCTGTCGGAGGATCAACACAAGCACCAAGCAAGCAAGCAAGCGATAAGACATTCATACGTGCGGCCGTCTTCAATGCATGGAAGTACATACACCGCCTCGCTCCCTCGGGCGGGGGCTGCAAAAGCTCCTGCCCGCCGCTCTGCACCCGATCGATCTGCCCTCGTCTCCTCGAAAAGTACCGACCATCCATCCTTCAGGTGCTGTGCTACGGCGCGCCATCTGCCGTTACATACGTACCAACAACAATTCGTTACCCAAGCCTCTCGCTCGCTCAAGCAAATGGTCATGGACGCTCACAACAACTTCACTGAACTCAAATACATACAGCGCAGCATCGACATACATACACATGCCTTCCTGCACGGATTTACGCCTTGAGGCGGCGTTTCACCGTGTGTGTTCGCTTCCCGCTCTCTGATGATGCGATCAAGTCCGTCATTTGCTGCTACCCTCCGTCCGCTTTGGAGCCAGCAGGACGCCCGGCAAAAAAAAATAAATAAATGCCCTTACGGATTACACATACGTACATATTCGCGCTTGCACCATCTGTGTATGTCTTCCATCGCCGTCATCCTTGGGACCCTCACTCTTTCGCCTTCACGATGTCCCGGGCTCTCAGTTTGAGGCTCCTCCCCCCAATTCAATTTCCAGCTCCATGGCTTCCAGCCGCCGCTGTAGAACCGCCTGGGCGGTCATCGACAACACAGATGAGCCAGTCGAATAGTGGCCGAACTCAAGACGCTGCTGCTGCTGCTGCTGCTGCTGCTGCTGCTGCTGCTGCTGCACAGCGAGCGCCTCTGCCGCATCCGGTTGCAAATGCGAGTGACCCGCCCCTGGATGCATCCATTTCTGTACGGCAGTGTCGTTCATCAGGAGCGGGTTGCCACTCGCGGCTGTCTGGTACAGTGATCCTTCACCAGTGCTGCTTCCACACGCGCCCTCGCGGCCGCATTCCATGCACTCCAGGGCGGGACCACCTGGCTGCTGCAGGGCGGCTGGAGTCATCATCACTCCACCGCCGTCTCCAGAGGGCCGACCCTCACAACTCTTGGCAGCTGTAGCACCTGCGCCTGCGGAGCAGCGTACATACATCCATCAGTTTTGGTAAAGCCATGGAAGCCAGGCGGCCGCGCACCGCCTTGCATCTGCTGCTCTCGTATGTGTCCTCACCTTTCTCGATGTCAGTGCTGCTGCTGGCCTGCTGCCGCCCTGCTGCTTCCTTGACTGCTGTGGCTGCAGCAGCATCGGCGGGCTGCTGCGCGGGTGGCGGCTGGCCGCTGCATGCCCCTGCCGCCGCCGCCGCAGTATTGCACATCGTTCCTGGTGCTATTTCGTGGGGTCTAAGCACCGTGGTGAGTGCCACCTTGACACCTGGGGGAAGCTATATATACATACCGCCGGGAGAGAGAGGGGACAAGGTAGGGAGGGCAACAATCACCATGGTGAGCTAAGTATGCAAGGACACGAACAGAACCACTGAGGGTCATGGTAACGAGCAAGCAAGCAAGCAAGCAAGCAAGCAAGCAAGCAAGCAAGCAAGCAAGCAAGCAAGCAAGCAAGCAAGCAAGCAAGCAAGCAAGCAAGCAAGCAAGCAAGCAAGCAAGCAAGCAAGCAAGCAAGCAAGCAAGCAAGCGCAAGCAAGCAAGCAAGCAAGCAAGCAAGCAAGCAAGCAAGCAAGCAAGCAAAGCAAGCAAGCAAGCAAAGCAAGCAAGCAAGCAAGCAAGCAAGCACAAGCAAGCAAGCAAGCAAGCAAGCAAGCAAGCAAGCAAGCAAAGCAAGCAAAGCAAGCAAAAGCAAAGCAAGCAAGCAAGCAAGCAAGCAAGCAAGCAAGCAAGCAAGCAAGCAAGCAAGCAAGCAAAGCAAGCAAGCAAAGCAAGCAAGCAAGCAAGCAAGCAAGCAAGCAAGCAAGCAAGCAAAGCAAGCCAAGCAAGCAAGCAAGCAAGCAAGCAAGCAAGCAAGCAAGCAAGCAAGCAAGCAAAGCAAGCAAGCAAGCAAGCAAGCAAGCAAGCAAGCAACAAGCAAGCAAGCAAGCAAGCAAAAGCAAGCAAGCAAGCAAGCAAGCAAGCAAGCAAGCAAGCAAGCAAGCAAGCAAGCAAGCAAGCAAGCAAGCAAGCAAGCAGCAAGCAAGCAAGCAAGCAAGCAAGCAAGCAAGCAAGCAAGCAAGCAAGCAAGCAAGCAGCAAGCAAGCAAGCAAGCAAGCAAGCAAGCAAGCAAGCAAGCAAGCAAGCAAGCAAGCAAGCAAGCAAGCAAGCAAGCAAGCAAGCAAGCAAGCAAGCAAGCAAGCAAGCAAGCAAGCAAGCAAGCAAGCAAGCAAGCAAGCAAGCAAGCAAGCAAGCAAGCAAGCAAAGCAAGCAAACAAGCAAGCAAGCGCAAGCCAAGCAAGCAAAAGCGCAAAGCAAGCAAGAGCAAGCAAGCAAGCAAGCAAGCAAGCAAGCAAGCAAGCAAGCAAGCAAGCAAGCAAGCAAGCAAAGCAAGCAAGCAAAGCAAGCAAGCAAGCAAGCAAGCAAGCAAGCAAGCAAGCAAGCAAGCAAGCAAGCAAGCAAGCAAGCAAGCAAGCAAGCAAGCAAGCAAGCAAGCAAGCAAGCAAGCAAGCAAGCAAGCAAGCAAGCAAGCAAGCAAGCAAGCAAGCAAGCAAGCAAGCAAGCAAGCAAGCAAGCAAGCAAGCAAGCAAGCAAGCAAGCAAGCAAGCAAGCAAGCAAGCAAGCAAAGCAAGCAAGCCAAGCAAGCAAGCAAGCAAGCAAGCAAGCAAGCAAGCAAGCAAGCAAGCAAGCAAAAGCAAGCAAGCAAGCAAGCAAGCAAGCAAGCAAGCAAGCAAGCAAGCAAGCAAGCAAGCAAGCAAGCAAGCAAGCAAGCAAGCAAGCAAGCAAAGCAAGCAAGCAAGCAAGCAAGCAAGCAAGCAGCAAGCAAGCAAGCCAAGCAAGCCAGCAAGCAAGCAAGCAAGCAAGCAAGCAAGCAGCAAGCAAGCAAGCCAAGCAAGCAAGCAAGCAAGCACAAGCAAGCAAGCAAGCAAGCAAGCAAGCAAGCAAGCAAGCAAGCAAAGCAAGCAAGCAAGCAAGCAAAGCAAGCAAGCAAGCAAAGCAAGCAAGCAGAAGCAAGCAAGCAAAGCAAGAAGCAAGCAAGCAAGACAAGCAAGCAAGCAAGAGCAAGCAAGCAAAAAAAAAAAAAAAAAAGCAAGCAACAAGCAAGCAAAGCAAGCAAAAAGCAAGCAAGCAAGCAAGCAAGCAAGCAAGCAACAAGCAAGCAAGCAAGCAAGCAAGCAAGCAAGCAAGCAAGCAAGCAAGCAAGCAAAAGCAAGCAAAAAAGCAAGCAAGCAAGCAAGCAAGCAAGCAAGCAAGCAAGCAAGCAAGCAAGCAAGCAAGCAAGCAAGCAAGCAAGCAAGCAAAGCAAGCAAGCAAGCAAGCAAGCAAGCAAGCAAGCAAGCAAGCAAGCAAGCAAGCAAGCACAAGCAAGCAAGGCAAGCCAAGCAAGCAACAAGGCAAAGCAAAAGCAAGCAAGCAGCAAGCAGCAAGCAAGCAAGCAAGCAAGCAAGCAAGCAAGCAAGCAAAGCAAGCAAGCAAGCAAGCAAGCAAAAGCAAGCAAGCAAGCAAGCAAGCAAGCAAGCAAGCAAGCAAAAGCAAGCAAGCAAGCAAGCAAGCAAGCAAGCAAGCAAGCAAGCAAGCAAGCAAGCAAAGCAAGCAAGCAAGCAAGCAAGCAAGCAAGCAAGCAAGCAAGCAAGCAAGCAAAAGCAAGCAAGCAAGCAAGCAAGCAAAGCAAGCAAAGCAAGCAAGCAAGCCAAGCAAGCAAGCAAGCAAGCAAGCAAGCAAGCAAGCAAGCAAGCAAGCAAGCAAGCAAGCAAAGCAAGCAAGCAAGCAAGCAAGCAAGCAAGCAAGCAAGCAAGCAAGCAAGCAAGCAAGGCAAGCAAGCAAAGCAAGCAAGCAAGCAAGCAAGCAAGCAAGCCCAAGCAAGCAAGCAAGCAAGCAAGCAAGCCAAGCAAGCAAGCAAGCAAGCAAGCAAGCAAGCAAGCAAGCAAGCAAAGCGCAAGCAAGCAAGCAAAGCAAGCAAGCAAGCAAGCAAGCAAGCAAGCAAGCAAGCAAGCAAGCAAGCAAGCAAGCAAGCAAGCAAGCAAGCAAAAGCAAGCAAGCAAGCAAGCAAGCAAGCAAGCAAGCAAGCAAGCAAGCAAGCAAGCAAGCAAGCAAGCAAGCAAGCAAGCAAGCAAGCAAGCAAGCAAGCAAGCAAGCAAAGCAAGCAAGCAAGCAAGCAAGCAAGCAAGCAAGCAAGCAAGCAAGCAAGCAAGCAAGCAAGCAAGCAAGCAAGCAAGCAAGCAAAGCAAGCAAGCAAGCAAGCAAGCAAGCAAGCAAGCAAGCAAGCAAGCAAGCAAGCAAGCAAAGCAAGCAAAGCAAGCAAGCAAGCAAGCAAGCAAGCAAGCAAGCAAGCAAGCAAGCAAGCAAGCAAGCAACAAGCAAGCAAGCAAGCAAAGGCAAGCAAGCAAGCAAGCAAGCAGCAAGCAAGCAAGCAAGCAAGCAAGCAAGCAAGCAGCAAGCAAGCAAGCGCAAGCAAGCAAGCGCAAGCCAGCAAGCAAGCAAGCAAGCAAGCAAGCAAGCAAGCAAGCAAGCAAGCAAGCAAGCAAGCAAGCAAGCAAGCAAGCAAGCAAGCAAGCAAGCAAGGCCTATCCATCCGCCTTCATTCAGCAGTGTATGGGCCACCGACGGGTTGAGGTGAGGGCCAAGCGCAGTGATCTATTCAAGCGCTGGATGCCTCCAACCTTCAAAGTCAGCTCACTTGCTCAAGCAGGTGATCTAGGTGATCCAACAGCAGCAGTCCGTCTCCGGGACATGTCTATCTGGCTAATAAAGTGCCCGCTCGTCCGCCTACTACTCCTCATACAATTAATACTAATACAAATAAAAATGTTAGAAATTTTTAATAATAAAATAACAACAACAACAATAACAATAATTATAAGAATTGTTACGGACATTATCCTGAATCCCACAGAACGCCGCACCAAGACTTGATGAACCCACACGTCAAGTCACAGACCTGGCCCTTTGATGGCATGCGCCCTGATTCCATCCTCTCCTGCTGTATCATCAGCTGCAGCTGTTTGACCACCTCCGCCGCCGCGGGCCGCCGCTGCGGGTCATGTTCCCAGCACTGCTGAATCAGGCGACGCAACTTGGGCGGGCAGCGGCGGCGGCTCAGCCATTCCAATGGCGGCCGCTCATCCAGTACGGCAACCTTGTATGCCACAGCGGCGATGGAATGGTTCTGTATGGCATCCGCAGTAGTACGTACACGGCAAGTGTCATGCGAGGCTGATGCACCAGACACATATATACACACATGACTCGCCCACCCACCGGCTGAACCCCGCAACGCACTCCATCGCCTCCCCCACCTCTCCCACTCTGCCGGCCTTTCCAACCCCACCCACAACGCTTGGACCGGTGCCCCGCATGCATACGGGCATCCCGTCCGTGACCGGGATCGGTGGGGAGCCAACCTTTCCTCTGGCCCGCTGCCCGGATCACACCCGCATTGTCCGCACATATGTCATTACCCCACCGGCCGCTGGTACACTGGCGTCCCTTCCGTACACTACCGTACGGCATCCATGCCGCGTTCGTACGCGTCCCTGCCTACAAATCCCTCCTTCCCCGCTTCTCATCCGTAGCCGCGCCACCACCATAGTAACCTGTTTGCTTTCATCCTGTTTGCTTTCACCTTGTTTAGTTACTGTATTCTTTCTTGCTCCCTTCCACTTTGCCTCACAACTTGCTTCCTTCCGCGTTCCCGCATGATGGACGACCGACGCTGCTTCCGTGGGGGCCATCACCATACATTCGTCATACAT
Organism: Eudorina sp. 2006-703-Eu-15; assembly: GCA_003117195.1. NCBI lineage: Eukaryota > Viridiplantae > Chlorophyta > Chlorophyceae > Chlamydomonadales > Volvocaceae > Eudorina > Eudorina sp. 2006-703-Eu-15. Next base: position 909,690 of record BDSI01000036.1, read on the forward strand.
TTCACAGGTCGGTAAATAATCCGTTTGCGTGCGTCGTGCGTCTCCGTATTTAGTATTTGCGGTATGATTTGCCTTGCGGTGGTGGCGCGGCTGCCTTGTCCGCGCGCCTGCATATGGTAAGTTTTTTCCTCGCAGGTTTTATGGTAAGTATATTGATACCTGGGATCGGGCGGGCGGGCGGGTTGCACTTCTAAACACATGACTGTAGCTAAGATTATTGGTGAGGTATGTATTCTTTGGCATGAGCGAGCAGATAGGGCGAGACCATGCACGCATTATTTGTTGGGTCCCATGATCATCAGTAGTGCTTGCTTGGTTCTGGGATAAACAAGTAATCACCACTTGTGCACATTCCTGACAACTAACGCATGGTCTTGCTGAATACACACTGCTGTGCCCAAGTAGCCCAAGCATGTACGTAATAAGCCCCTGCTCACCCCCCATGGGTATTGCCCGGTGAGCATAGTCCACAGTAAGATGCCGAAGGAGTAAATGTCCTGCGTGTACGTACGGATGGTTGGTTGGTTGTGTATGTGTGCGTGGCATGAAAAATATAGCGGGGCTGCCGGCAACATGCATGCATGCAAGCCACCACCGACCATCCAGTGCCGTGGCTAATGGCAATAACACCAATTAATAAAAAACGCACCTCACTACGGCCCGCACGCAACATACAGCATGTGTGTGGCGGAAGATGCGACTCTTAACCCATTGAGTCAACAATGTATGTTGGTCGCTGAAGGACTCGCGCGCACTCAGCAGGCTCGACATACGTGCAGAGGTGGCAGAGGATACATACACACATCTAGCTACATTTATTATCATTGCACGCATTCGTGCATCCATGTACAATATGCTGTTTGCTTGGTGAGAAATTCGCCTGATATCATCTTGTTATATGTGCACACGCAATGTACGTACACACATACGTACTTACACACATACGTACGTACTCCTGATGACGTACTGATGTACTGACGCACTCACCGCTCGGTGCGTCACCACACCGTACTCGAGGTCGTAGCACTCTGTGTTGTATGTATGTATTTTCAGGCGGCAGCAGGCAGCATTCTGTCTTAGGTACGGAGGGCGTTGTAGCTTAAATTGTAAAGCACCACCATTCCGGTGGAAGATGAGGCAGGGTTCGAATGCTTCCGGTGTCACCCATGGGTTGTAAGACTTGTTCGCTAATACTTTGTATCAACCTACCCGAGGCATTCAGGGCAACCGCGTGGGGGAAGTGGTGACAAGTCCATCGCCAGAATGCTAGGCGCCGAGAGGCGGAGGAATGGCTGCACAAGACCGGTGAAGCTGACCAAGTACCTAACTAACCTAACAAAAGGCTACTGTAGCATGGCTAAGCCGAACCTCGCACGAGCCTTAGATGGTGACCTCTACGAGGGGTGCTGAATTCCCCAGCGGGTGAAGCGGGTCGTAGGGGACTAACTACCCTCCGCCAGCAGGACAAAGCGCAGAGTGCTGTGTAGAGTGCAGTGGTGCGTGTACGGTTAGGAGGCGGTGCAGCATGCACGCGGCCTGAAGTTGATACAGGAGCACCAGTCTCTGGCAGGTTGCAATAACTGGTCGTGTCCCACAGCGACAGTGTGGCGTGCTCACCAACGATAGGTGGAAACTCTAGGGTGGAAAGGGCCCATAGAGGTGACGCGGTGGGCGTTAGCGTATAGGACTGACATGGTGCAGACCTCAGAGCGCGACCCCCTTAACACACGCCAGGTTGAGCGGACACCGGTGTAACAATAATAATAATAATAACAATCTTAGGTACGGAGGTAACGGGGCATTTGTTCAAGATGCTGATACAACATACGGCAACGTACTGCAACAGTGTCGTTGGCCACCTTACACCGCGCACGTGTGGTGGAGCACGTATAGAGGACGGTACGCACATGCGTGCGTCCTCTTGCTTCACGTGCACCACCACACGCGCGCGGCGGAGTAAGGACGTAGGCCTATCAGACTACATGTAAGTAGTGCCGCCACGGACGGCTGGTGCCCAGAAGCCTTTTCCAGTTACCGTCCTTACACGCAGATGCCGATTCATTAATATTATTAATAATTATAGTATGCCGGCGGGAGCCTGGCGTGTATTAAGGGTGTGGGGAACTGAGGGGTGGCGTAATCACCCCTGTGTGTACCGTACTGTCTCTAATTATTTGCGAATAAATAATTATTTATTTACGACCTCGCAAAGCTCTAAAACAAGTGCCAGAGATACCTCGCAAATAGTTAGAGTTTGTAATAATTACGTTGACAGCCTCGCAAAAATAACTCGCAAATATTAATTAATCCGTGCAAGCGCACCGACGATATGCTAGGTGCTTTGGTTTAGAATCTCCTAGAACCGATGCTGTTGGGTACGCAGGGTCGGTAGTCGCCGCTGCGAGCTTGTGCCTGCCTGTGACCGGTCCGGTGTTGCACCACCTTCGGTACTGCGCTCCATGCGTTCGCTTCTGTTCCGCATGCAGCAATCTCGCAAAACTTGTTTTACGGCCGGGGTGCCTCGCAAAGCTTTACAGTTCCTGGAGAATTTCGGAAGCACGCTTCGCTAAAAATTGAAGTTTCAACCTTTAAAATATAATTATTTTCGGTCCTCGCAAATAATTAAACTCGCAAATAATTAGAGGCAGTACGGCGGGTATGCCCGCACCACCCCAAACCAAATACTAAAATCCTTGCCAAATTAGCCTGCAAATGCAAAAACCTTTAAACAGCAGCAATGGAGTCGCGCCACCACCGGCATAGCATACGAAACGAAACAAGTATACGTGTATGTGATGGCGCTTGCGTGTATTATTATGTATGCATGAAGCCGACGGATGCGGTATATGTATACACACATGCATGCATGTGTCGGACCCTTAGTCCTGTCCATCGCGCCCTCTTGCCACACCCGCGCATACATGGCCCCAGACCGATGCCCCTCTTGCGTGGTGGCATCCTCTCCTCGGCCGGTTTGGGTCGTCCTGGCCCGCTGCCCGGCCCTCATCCATTCTATATCACTCGCCCGCCGTACGACGCCCGCCGCCGTACATCTGCCCTGCGCCCCCATCCGAACAAATCTTCACATGCAGTCCCCCGTTCACGCCCTGTTTGCGCCGCGCAACCACCGTGCGTAGGTTCGTTTTGGCATGTGCGTCCTGTACGTAATCATGTCCGCAACGCTGGCCATCTTCACTTTCTCATTAGGTCGGTATAATTAGTATAATAAGTATAATTTGTTATGGGCATTGCTGGGTTATCTGCTTTCTGCCGTGTCTTCCCTTTATTTGCCGCCTGCTGGGCCGGTGGTGGCGCGGCTCCATGTTCCGTTGTTGTTGTTTTGTTTGTTCATTTGCAGCAGATTGTTATGGTAAGTATTTTGGTCCTTGGTTTGGGTCGGGCGGGTCTCTCCTCTAAATAAACACATGCACGTATTACACGTGTATATACTCACCGGGCGCCATGTACGCGGGCTGATGATGAATCCGCCCACCAATCAACAGTAGCAGGCACACACCAGGACAGGAGCGAGTAGAGTGAGGCAGCAGCAGCGAGCGAGCGACCGAGGTTAGTTGTTTAAACGGCGGGTGGGTCGATCGGTGGCTGGCCAAACATCGCAAGTTAGTGACTAGCTAGTACGTACATAGAGAGCACTGACAACCAAGCGGATCACCTACGTATGCGTTAGGTAGGTTGCCATTTGGAACAGCGTTTATACCTCAAGAATGTCTGGAGCAGTTGCATTATTAGCTATTAGAAAGGGATGGAATGAACCGGTATGTACTTTGTACTACTACCGGTACTTTGTACTACTGCTACTACAACTACTACAAATAAATAATTATACGGAATGTGTATGAGGAGCCCAGCACCACCGCCCTACCGAGGAGCCCAGCACCGCCATCAGCGTACTGGCTGGATGTATGTGCATGACGAGAGTGCGTGAGGCTCACATGCGTGACGAGTGACGCATGTGATGATGCATGTATATATGTGACGCATGCGCTGCGCTGCTACCAACAGTGAGGTAGGGCAGTAAGACCATCATCAGCTTCTTCTCTCCTGCTGTCTACAATTACATGCAGGCCTATCCACCTCTAGCTACCTACGTACCACGCACGCACCCGCCCTCTATCTATCCCGTCTCACCGTCCCCGCATCTGGATGGAGGGTGGGCAGGGTTGCCGCCCGCAGACGCGACAGCCCAAAGTCCTGCGCGGCAGTAGCGGGTTATGTAGCCGTAACTAAAATCAGTAATTTACCTTAAGCAAGGCCACATATGTAAATCGATACTTATGTCATCATGTCCGTTTGGACTGGCCTGCCGTTATTTCCAATCTTTCAAACAAGCAAGGATTTTTAAGGATTTCGAGACAGGAGTGCTTGCCCGCGCGGTTGCCCTACCTAGATGCAGCCAGCGAGCTGCTTAATAATAAGGTGCTAATAAGAAATGCAGGCTTTCATACAAGCGCCATACGTTCCTGTACAGTGGATGACGGATTCAGCAGTAGTGCGCCTTACTAATTATTAGTCCACGCACGTGCATCCTGTCGTTCGTTCGGGGTCGGAATCATATACATGAAAATCGGCCGAGTGAAGTGAGCGGAGGTGTGTACCAGCAAATTCTTTGTTACCGTACCTCCAGGGTATCGTCGCTCACCCCTGACAATTGTAAATATTTTCCAAAGTCGCGCAACCCTAAACAGGCTTGGGTGAAATATTTTTGAACTTGCGCAGGGGTTCTGGGAGATATCATCATATTCGCGCGGCCTGTAGATAGACGATAGAATCCCCAGGGCAGTAGGGTAGCTGCAGGTGCATGGGGGCCACTAACGGACTAAACGGGTGAAGTATGCGGCTGCCGTTACATGCAATACGACGAGGGGGCGGCCGCGGAAGAATGGAAGAAGTATTATTATTGCGCAGGCCCTCCAACAATTAATTGGAAACTCGCGCAGCTACGGCTGTAATTATTAATTTGCACGACGTTTGCTCATTTTCTGATATAATTATGTGTTAATACCCCGGAGGTACGTACGGTATTCCGCCAAGACAAAAAGTGACCTTGCTCTATCTACTTGCTCCAACTAACCCTCTTACCCTCCATCTCTCCAATCCTAGCTCCAACCCTCCGAGCGACCCTGGCTCCAACCCTCCGAGCGACCCTACAACGAGCGACCCACCGTCAGCTTGGCGACCGGCGTGGGCGTCTCCGCCCCGTTGAGCAGCACGTTGGCGGGCTGGAAGGAAGGGGGCAAATAGACGGAACCCGTGCAGGCAGGCGAGAAAAGCAAGCAGTCAAAGTGCGTGCGGTAACGAAGGATCGATGCTCAGCAGATGCCAAGCAGCAATTTGAAATAAACCAAGGCGTTCGGCCCGCCGCCTGCCTAGGACACAAATATGCAAGCGGCGGTGCATATTGCAGCACTAAGCTCTATATATATGACGACACACATACCGTGGCCAACGGCGGCGTCAAGCAAGCGAGGTTTCAAAACCAGCAGACAAAGTATATATATAACTGGGGGCGGGGCCGCCGGGGACGGTGGGCAGCAGCAGTTTTTTTTATTTTTCTATGTATTACTAGCTACTTTGTCTGCTGGTTTTGAAACCTCGCTTGCTTGACATATATACGCATCGTCACCTTGAGGTCTCGATGGGTGATGGTGGGGTGCAGGTAGGCCAGCCCCTGGGCCACCTGGGAGGCGATGTGGAGCACCTGGCGCATGGCGGTAGGTAGGTAGGTAGGTAGGTAGGTGGTCACCATCCATGGGGTGATAACAGGCGGTTGAGGGGTTACGTACTTGCGTACTGCGTGCGTACCAGATATTCAGCAAAAATACATATGAGGGTGCAAACACAGTAACAGCGACCGTTCGTAGATTCATTCGACCTCCTTGACTGAATAAACTGAATGCTTCATCATGTGGCACAGCAGGTGTAGTAATGGATGAATGTAGTAGTGGATTAGAGCTCCGAAGATGGCAGGCTTCTCGAGATACTCGAGACGTTGGTTGAGTTATTTAGTAGTTTCAGTGCTCTGTGCTCCACTTTTCACGAGCTAATAACGCCATATACTGCACGCACGTACGGCGCATGCTACAATGCACGGAATCGACCACACCCACTCGCACCTTGGGCAGGGGAACCAAGCTTAAGGTGGAACCGACAGATAACGTGCCCCCGCTACCACCCCCCTTGCTGTCTGTGGGATCTCCGCCACTGAAGATCAGCCGCTCCAGGGATGACTCCATCAGCTCCATCACTAGGCACAGCCGTGGCGGTGTCAGGCACGCTGCCAGGAGGTGCACCACGTTGGGGTGCGCGCAACGGCCCAACACCTCCACCTCCTGTGCGAGCTGGCGTAGCTGACGGCGGCAGAACACGTTGTCCTTTGGAGTCGCTTCTTCGCCGTTACCCTCCGCCGTGGGTGCCCTGGCAGCATGCTTGTCCTTCTCCTTACCAGCAACTGAGGATGTCTCAGCAGGCGGCGGCCTGTTCTGCTCCTGTGCATCTTTACTTTGCTCTTGGCCCTGGACAGTTGATGTAACCAGGAATGATGCTTGCAATAATTCCAGCTGCTCCATCGCCGGCGGCTCCGCAGGCGCCGCATCACTAGCACAACTCTGTTGAGTGACTTCCCTTACCTCCTCCTGCTGCTGCCCACCGTCCTGTGCAGCGCTGGGCCCGCTATCTCGCAGCTTCAGGCGGCGCTGCAGCTCTTCCTCCAGGTGCTTATTGTCAGGCTGCCGCTGCTGCTGCTGCTGCTCCTGGCCCTGCTCAGCATTCAATAAATGATCAGCTGGTGGCCTCAGCAACCCGTCGAACGCCGACTCCAATATCACTTTAACAGCCACCCTGCTCCCTTTATACACGCCTTCGTACACTCGCCCGCATGCGCCCTTGCCAAGCATCACCGGCAGCAGCGTCACCGTGTCCGGACCTCCGGCGGTGGCGGCCCCGTCTTCATTATTCCCACCAATGATGCTGCTGCCGCCGTGACTGACCCCCGGGCCAATGGCGCTGTTTTCCGTCGCACGGTCGATGTTAAGGTTGCGGGACCCATCGACGGCAGCAGTAGTGGTGTAGCCATGGTGAGCAGCGACGACATGCACATCGGTGCACAGGTCAGCTCGTTTCGGTGTTTCGGGTGTGACCACTGCACTGCCGTCTAGGGTCGATGGCAGCAGAGCGGCCTGCTGACGGGGCTGCTGGAGGTTGCAGCTGGATGTCTTGGGCCTGGTGATGGTTTGCGGCTGCTGCCCCTGCTGCTGTCCTTCTTGACTCTGACCTTGCGAATTATTGGCGGGCTGCCCCGAGCTGGCGCTCGCGCTGCTGGCCGCCAGCGGGTTGGAGCTGAGCATCACCTTGGCCTGGGGACTTGAACAGCTCGTCGGGTTGCCGCCGTCATGCGGCCCCATGGCTCTCATCGCTCTCTGCCGCCGTCGGCGCAAAATTACCAAGTAGGTAATAAGTGTCGACACCACGGCAAGGAAAGCAAGACCTGGGAACGAAGGGACAGCAGCATACCGATCGAGCAGAAGGGCCACAAGTAAGCGAATGCGCTTCCTCCGCAATTATTATCCATAATTTCGGGCTGCTATTATTGATGTACTAGCTACCCCCTGGCATGGCCCTTGCTTTCAGCAGCTTCCAGACCGTATATATGTATATGCTTGTCACACGTATCATCATCATCACCATCTATCATCATCATTGGGGCGGTCGTTTAATGGGAAAGCTCCTGGCATGCTGTCCAGAGATTCAATCCCAGCCCCCTACCCGCCACTCGGTTCGGCGGGTCTGGTGCGGTTTCCAGGAGAGCGAGGCAATCCTTGCGCACTGGTAACCAGGTGTGTTGTCCAGTATGGATGCAAGAACCCCCCCGCGGGTGATGGACGATGGGTGCGCAGTCCTTGGTATGAGGGGTTGATGAGATAGATCAGGTGCCTAGCTACGAGCTATCTGGGCCGGTTGGAAGCCCGTGCGGGACTGATAACGACTGATGAGGGTCCATCCACCTTGCAACGATTACATACATCATTATCATTATTTATATCATTATCTGGCTGCTCATGTCGAACCTCCTAGCACTGAAGCAAGCACCACCATGAGCGTCTGCTGATGAGTACTGCCGGTGACTTGATGCGGCTCTGGAGCTGGCGCGGCCTCGTTGCGGGGAGCAAGCGCGGCGGATGTAGCGGGTGGTGGTGGTAGCGCCGGCGCAGGAGGGGGCGATGGCTTGCCGAGTGATGCTCTTGATGTGTAGGCGCATGCGTACAGCCCCAGCTTTTCGATGCAGGCGTTCGTCAGGATCTTGGGGCACCGCAACTGAGTTTTCAGGAACCAAATCTGCATGTTCGGGTCAACGAAGCTGATCATCATCGTGTGCAAGCACGATGTGGATGAATGGGTGGGCAGGCACGCAATTAATATATATTATATTATATTATATTATATTATATTATATTATATTATATTATATTATATTATATTATATTATATTATATTATATTATATTATATTATATTATATTATATTATATTATATTATATTATATTATATTATATTATATTATATTATATTATATTATATTATATTATATTATATTATATATTGATGCGAGGTGCGTGCGATGGAGCGCACGCCGAACGAATGAAGTCACCGCGCGCGTGACATATACATCATTCAGCAGGGCGGATGTAATAAACAAGATGGTTAGAAATGCAACCCGCCCGCCCGCCCGATCCCAAACATGGTGGTATATATGCGTGGGGGCCATCCACCGCGTTCTCCACAATACATGCATGCGTGCATATGATTATGTGCATATGATTATTGGCGGACGACAACGCGCGACGTTAGTTGGTAGACCCTGCCAGCTAGGTGACCTTCGACCGTACGGCATGTGTACGGCGGCGAGTCGCCCATCTTAACACCCTAATAAAACAAGAAGCAATATAGATACCGACATACAAGATAACAACAATCTATAACAACATATAAAAGTAAGTGGAGCGAGGTAGCTTTACACATGCATGTACACAAGGTACGGCAAACCCCGTGCACTGTGCGGTAGCTAGGTCGTGCATCAATCGATCTTAATAGCCTGGCGATCCCCCTTGCCACGAAGGTAGAACGCTAAAGAAATCCAAGGACTACGGACGGACGCGACACATTCACCTCACCACGTAACCATTAAATTTCGTCGTGGATTCGTGGCCCGGCGGATCAGTGCTTGTGTTCGCCATGTCTTCCAAGGTACTGCTGTACACGTAGCACTGGTCCACCAAGGGCGCACGTGTGTCGTTGGCACAGCCGGCGGGAGGTCCCTCACGGTCTGGAAAGGTGTACAACTGGGTGCCGGGGATTTCCCTGGGCCGCTGACCCACGATCAGCTGCCCGACATTCATCCTGTATGCATGCATGCATTCACATAAGCTTCCGTTATCCTGCTGTATGCAGGCATACACGACCATGCCCGAAGTACAAGCAATAGTCATACATGCAGGTGTGGGTCTGACCGTTATTAAGTTGGCGGTTGTGTAATGAACCGATCGATCGATCCAGGAGTATTGGCGGTGATGAAGGATGGATGGATTCGGCCGCAGGTGACCGCGTGCCATGTCAGCCAGTCCGCCGCTCGCTCACTATTTGAGCGAATCTCGGTACGTGCAAGGAGTGATGATCAGCGTTCATTCATTCATTCATTCATCAGCACAGTCATGCTGCTTGCTGATGAACACCAGCGTACTTCGTACCTCATCATGCACACTGACATGCATGCAAGCGAGCAAGAGCGATAGGAGGGTACCGTCTGAACGTAATGGATAGAGTGGTCAGAGGCTGATGCGTTAGGGTGGCTGACGGATAAGTGATGACTGAACGCGCGATGGACGAGCAAAAGATGCATGCATGGGCGCGCGCACAGTATTAAATGCGAACGTAAACGTGGAGTTACTTCTTCATGCACGAACATAAGCTTACATACCAGATGCACTCCAGAAAATAAACAAGCTGCATTATTCATGCTGTTCGCGGTCATCCAGCGGGCGAGCGCGAAAGGGTCCCCGCCCACTCGCCGGGGGGGGAGGTAGGCGCGCGGTGCGTGCGTTGCTTGCGATCTGTTGGGCACATGCATGCATGCATGCACGAACATACGTACGAACATACGTACGTAAGGAAACCCTTAAACCCTTGCACCCGCCCGCTGCCAACGGACTCGTGCCTCCAAAAGACGTACCCGCCCGTAGCCCCACATACACATACATACACCCACGCACCCAGGAACTGTGGGCGGGTAGCAGATCCCAAACATGATCAGGCAGTTCCTCATCAGAATCAGGGCCTTGTCGTTCCGGGGCGTAGGCACCAGCAGGTCTAAACCGGGAGCTTCAACAAAGGATCCATTGCGAAAACGACTCAGTGCCAGGTTCTGGAGGATGAGCGCAGTCCCATTGGTGAATTGGACCTGTTTGATTGTCACACGTGGGAAATCAGAATTACGTTGAGGTTGGGCAGGCGGATTCGTTGGATGGCATGGCGCTGGTGGAAGGGGAAGGGATGGACGACGGCCAGATACATACATAGAAGCATACATATGCGAGTTACATATGCGGGGGCGTGTAATGCTGGCATGCATTTTGTTCAGAGATCCGTGGTTCGAGTCCCGGCTCCCTCGCTCCTGCCTCACCATGTGATTCGGCGGCGGCTCTATCTGGCGCGGTTTCAAATAGAGGCAAGCAATCCTACTACTATTAATAACATATGCGAGGTAGGTGCGTACGTGGGTGGTGAACAAATGCGCACACATGCGCGGCAATACCAGGTAGAGTCAGAATGTACGGCAATAATGAAGGGTCAGGACAGCGAGCCGTGGGGAAGCGCACGCCGGCTCCGTCGCTGTGTAATCCCAGTTCCCGAGCATCGCCAGGCAGCAGGATAAGCCCTTACGTCTTACTACAGGCTGTTTCAGCTGTTTAGTTCATCATGCCCTAACCTGTAATGCAACCGTTACAAGGTGGACCCCTATCCCGACCGGGTGTTCCAACGGGCCCAGATAGCTCGTAGGTGCCTCGTCTCATCAACCCCTACCAAGGACTGCGCACCCATCCTCCATCACCCGCGAGGGGGGTCACGCAGCCATACCGGCCACTACACCAGGGTACCAGCGCGCCAGGATTGCCTCTCCTGGAAACCGCGCCAGACCCGCCTAATCACACGGCGGTGAGGGGACGGGGATCCTAACATGTGAGGACAGATGTCGTCGTCATCATCAGGACATCACAGAGAAAGTGCACACGTACAAGCCCTTGCTTCCTGGATAATAAACGACTAAAACGACATCAGCTGCTCGCTGTCAACAGTGACGTAGGTGATGACCGTGGACCCGGAGGCCGATGTATGCATGTATGGATGGATGGGTAGGTTCTGCTTTATCATCATACATGGAGCTACGTAGCTGCTGTTGTAAGTCCATCCATAAGAGCATTGCACAGCTTGCTTGTTGCATGCCAGTGCAGTCGATATATACATATGTACAGATTACGAGTAATTTCGAGAAATTTCGTTCAGCATACGCGACGATAGGTAGGATGAAGGTGCTGGTACGCAACCCCTGCACGTGCGCGTGCAGCAGTGGTTGCAGTGTACTTTCAACAACGCGCACTGTATGTAACAGCATTAATCACCGTAGCTTCATGTGACATGTAGCGTGTAGCGTATTACATGAAAGTGAAGGGAGGGTCGGGTTCGTGTCTCCCCTTGACTCACTCTCCTCCTTTAGAAAAGAGTGAGTGAGTGTAACACGTAACCGCTGTACCCTTGCTTAAATGATCGTTTTGTTGCGTTTGCGAGCAAGTGCATACAGGAAGTGACTGATTAAGAAATCGCAAATTCATCTAGTCGGCTTTCCACCAGCACTGTGTGTCATGTATCGCCGCGGCTCGTGCTGCAGCAGCCACCACGCACGCCATTGTCGCGAACCGTCCAGTTGCGGTTGCCAGGATGTCCATACGTGCTGAAGGGCGTCCAATGGAAGTGCCGTGACCCCATCAGCCTAGCTAGGGGAGGGGCGGGGGCCTGGTCCGCCCATCAACGTATCCCATCCAAGTGCCCGCCAAGTGGAAAGTGGGGGCTATTCCGCCCATCCATCTGTAGTAGGTGTCGTACAATGGTCGGCCCTACTCAAATACGGTGCGAAGCACTGTCCCAGCATCTCGAGAAGCCTTTGCCAGCTCGCTCTCACCTACTACACCATCTATCCATCCATCCCACCAAGTGCCCAGGGCAAGATGGGCTATTCCGCCCATCCATCCCATCCAAGTGCCTGGAGGGCGGGGCGGGGGCCTGTTCCGCCATCCATCCATCGATATGCCCGGGGAGAAGGGGGCTGTTCCACCCATCACTCTCATCCAAGTGTCCGTGGGGCGGGGGGGGGGGGGCTATTCCGTCCGCACATCCATCCTTCCGATTGCCCGAGGGAAGGCGATGAGCTGTTCCGCCAATCCACAACATCCATCCATGTGTTTGGGGGGAGGTAGGGGGGCCAGTTCCGCCCATCCACCCCATCTAATTGCCCGGTAGGGCTGTTCCGCCCATCCTCCCCATCCAAGTGCCCGGCAGGGCTCTTCCGCCCATCCACCTCATCTATGCTAAGTGCCCGGTAGGGCTGTTCCACCATCCAAGTGCCCGGTAGGGCTGTTCCGCCCATCCACAACAACAAAGTGCCCGAACGGCGGGGAGGGGGGGATTTTCCGCCCACCCATCGTTCCATCCCATCCAAGTGCCCGGTAGGGCTGTTCCGCCCATCCACCCCATCCAAATGCCCGGTAGGGCTGTTCCGCGCGCCCATCCACAACATGGGAGGGGGGGCTGCTGTCTCGCCCATCCATCCATGCATCCATCCATTCACCCATCCATTGACGACCGGACATAGGCGTCGAATGAAGCTACGGTCCCCCCACGCTCCGGCGCGGTGCGTGATGATAATGCGCTAACAACGAATCAAAAGTGGTTCGGCACAGGGCAGGTGGATGTGGTACATGCGTACGTACCTTCTGTTTGACGTAACCCATGTTCAAGAGAAAAGGTCGGCTTGCATTTCCTCCCTGAATGGTGAAGTTGCGCCACATGACGACCACAGAGGTCCCAGCAGGCCAATCGCTGTTACTAAGCGTCACGTCGGCCAGCAGAAGCGCCACGTCAACTCCAGGGTTTGAGATCGCCGCAGCCAGCTGGGAGCCATTGGTACATATCACAGTCACTGGCGCCGCTGCTGGTGCTTCTGCTGGCGACGTTGCGGGGAACTGCTGTTGTGATGCCCCAGGCGCGGGCCAGTCCGCCATAGGTTGACAGGGAAACAGTATGACCGCGAACACTAAAATCCAGATACATGATAAATTTAAATTTATATGCGCCATTTCCGCCGTATGCAGATTTTTCGTTCAAGGCCAGGCAGAATATCGAGCTCCGAGATACATGTATGATTATTAAGTCACCACCGGTATTTGAAATGGACGGTACCCTTCTTTTGATCTTGTCAAGCACTGTAGTTTCTTTCAATGCTCGGCCTTGCTGTACGGTACGACAAGTGGAGGCCGCCAGCGGCAGCCCGTGGTGGGCCAGTTGGGCTCTGTGCTTGGCGACAGACTGAGAGGCATTGATGGTCCACGTTCATTTGTTACATTCCTTAACCATTCTGAAGCCAACACAGTAGCTAGACCAAGCGGGAGTAAACTCCCGCGCATCGTTTCGACCTTCAACCGAACCAGTATACAGAGTAGTTAATAGGTAGAACTAGGTGCATAATTATCGCCGCTGCCGCGGTTTGTTCGGGCGTTCGACAGAGGACAAGGCGATCGGAGTAAACGGTATGGCGGGAAAGTCGAGCCATGTGTCCGGACTTACTCCAAGGTCGCCGCTTAGTAACTCTTCCACTCAGAAGATGTCCATGCGAGAGAATGACGCGTTCGGCCCCGCTTACACGGCGGACCCATTGCCGCGGGACAGCGCAGTTGACCACACCGCCCGCGCGCTTAGAGGACCCTTGAATGCGTAGCCTGCAAAATGTATCAGAAGCGACTTAGTATCAGGCGGGCCAAACAGCGGAGTTGCCTATAACCTTCGCACGATTAACGTTGCCTCCCGTTGCCCTCGTATAGAGACCCGCGCACGCGAGGCAGAAAGCTCCGACGACTAAATGGGAGACCGCCAGGAAGGGCCTGAGGTCAGTGTGGGTCGGCGAACAGCCGGGTGACTTGAGCACGCGTCTGAGTTAGGGGAAACGGCTTCCCGGCTCAGGCAGAACCTCCTGGCGGGCAGAGAGGCTGGGCAGTACCAGGGACGGGTAGTAGGATGGGGCAACACCCCGGCTGTCGCCGCACGACCGGGCAGTACCAGGCATGCTTTAGGCTGAGGCAGTACCCCTGGCAGGCGGTGTGCAACCGGGCAGTACCCGGGGTGCTTTAGGCTGAGGCAGTACCTCGGGCCAAGCGGCGTGTAACCGGGCAGTACCCGGGGTGCTTTAGGCCGAGGCAGTTCCTCGGGCCAAGCGGCGTGTAACCGGGCAGTACCCGGGGTGCTTTAGGCCGAGGCAGTACCTCGGGCCAAGCGGCGTGTAACCGGGCAGTACCCGGGGTGCTTTAGGCCGAGGCAGTACCTCGGGCCAAGCGGCGTGTAACCGGGCAGTACCCGGGGTGCTTTAGGCCGAGGCAGTACCTCGGGCCGGCGGCGTGTAACCGGGCAGTACCCGGGGTGCTTTAGGCCGAGGTAGCACCTTCGGCATGCGGCGCGTGACCGGGCAGAACCAGGCGGGATCGTGACGCGGGCAGGACCCCTCTGCATACTGTGCATGGCTGGGCAGCACCCGGGCGTCACCAAGAGGTGTGACGTGGCAGTGGTAGGCGCTCGGGGGGGCTTACTGCGAACTCTGCCCGGCGGCTTGCAACCCATTGGTGACGTGCACAGGGGCGGTACCTGCTGCGTCGCTCAGCACGCGGAGGAGCTCCGCAGACACGAGCGCCCACACCTGACCTCGCCCCGGCCGGGCAAGGTACTAACGGAGCGCCGGGCGGGACGGGCGGAGGCGGAGCGGACTGGGTGGCCGCGGCAAGAGGGGCGGCAACAGCACCGCTGGGGCGCGTCTGGTGCCGGCGGCACAGGAGGACCCGCAAGGGAGGGCGGCCGCGGCTGCTGACCGCCCACTTGAGGCCCGAGGCCGAGCGGAGGAGGAGGACAGTTCAGGCGCGAGGGCGGGCGGGAGCGGACAGGACGACGGTCTTGAGATCGCACCGGAGGGTCAGCAGCAGGCGGCTGAACAGCAGCAGGAGGAGTCACGGCGGGGGGTGCGGGCCGCGGGTGAAGGTGCACGACGTACCGCGCCCCCGCCGGTGACCGGGGGCCTAGGGGAGATTTCACCGTTACCACCACGTTCGCCCGCCGATGCGTCACCAGGGGAGGCGTCACCGCACCCCAGTCGGCGGCGGATTAACACTCCGGGACAGGCTGTCCCGGGGGAATTGCGCCGTGAGGCGGCCCACAGGGCGTGGGGCGGCAGCCCTGAGGTGGGCCCGCTCCCTGTTGTGCGAAGAGGAGCACTCTTTACAGCCGGCGACGCAGGGCTGGCCACGACGACCGCCGACCCCCAAGCAGCGTTACCGGCCGCGCGGAGGCCAGTGCAGGCATTGCCTAACCCGGGGCTCGCCGCCCCAGCGGTGCCTCAGATGGCCCCGACACCGGTGGATACGTCGGCCCCAGCACTGCGAGCGGCGCAGCCCATGCCGACAGGCCCAGACCTGACAGGCGCGCTTGTGGCGTTACTGGGGACTAAACCCGGAATACTAGCCTCCCTCCTCGCGGCGGCGAGCGCTCACGCGGGCTACCCCCAGGGAGGCGGAGCGGCGCCACCCGGGCAGACGATGGGCGCACCAGCGAGTTACGGCGGTGGCGGCTTGCCAACGGCCCCAGGGCCATGGACAGGCGCGGGCCCCGCGGCGCCAGTAAGGGTGTCGGCGGGAGGGGCCACAAGCCACGCATACGACGCGGAAGGAGTCTGGCAGCCTGGTGGAGTGCCCAGCATGGGAGGGCCGGCGTCCCAATACATGTCGCCGGACCTCACCCAGCCGATTCACCTGCCAGACGGGAAGCTGCGGATGGGCAATGCGCTGCTCTCCGAGCCCCGCCCGGATGCCAACGGGCAGCGGGTCCTGGATCTGCTTGGGCACGCAGCCCGCCCAGGCCAGGGGATGCCGCGCTTGCATGATCTGCAGGCGCCGAACGTCGGGATCGGAGGCAAGGAGACCCGTCTCGCCCGGCAGGCCGCGCAGCTGGTCGTCGACGCAAAGCGTGACCAGCTGCTTAAGGCGCTGCCCAGGCACGAGGCCGCCACCCACACCTTGGAGGTGGCCGAGGCGATTGTAGGCGCGGTGCTCCTAACCCTGGGTGCCGCGCAGTCGCACACAGCCATTGTCCAGGCCGTGCTGACCGTCCTGCGGTCGGCAGGTAAAGAGCTGATCAGGCGGCTGCAGGTCAGCCTGGCAGGGCCGCTGGATGACACCTTTGCGGAGGGTGTGAGCCGCAAGTTGGGCCAGAAGCTTAACGACCAGCTGCGCACGCTAGAAGAATACGCGTCGCAGCCAGACGCGGACTTGCAGACGGTGGCCTCGAAAGTAGCAGCCTTCCTCGGAGGTTTGGATCTGGCCGAAGTGGCGCTGCAGCCGCTCAAACTGAGCCAAACGGGGCTGGGAGCCAACGAGGGCAGGTGGCTGCACGGAGCGGCGCAGAACCTGAAGACAAGCCGGGTGTTTGACCACCCCATGACCCGCGACATGTGGCTGGAGGGATACGGCCCCCAGCTAGGCTGCCTGTTGCGTATCCGTGAGCTGGTCGACAATGCCGCTGACAGCCTCCAGAAAGTCCATATGAGCGAGGCGTACCGCTTGGGGGGAGGTGGAAGCGGCGGCGGCAGGGCAAGGGGAGGCGGCAAGGCGGGCGCCTCAGGCCTGGGGGCGCCCTCGGCCGCAGGCGGACGGCGCGGCAGCAACGACGGGGGCCGCGGGGGGACTGACGGGGGTGAGGAGCGAGTGCAGAAGGCTAAGGAGGCCCTGGCCACGGTGCACCGGGCCGTCCAGAAGCGGAACCTGCCCACCCACATCAACTGCTTCCTGAAGTACTGGCCGGTGAAGTACTAGCGCCTGGGGGACGTGACATACTACTTAACACCGGAAGACTGGCTATACACGACGTACGACAAGAGCGGCTATTGGCAGCTGCCCCTCCATCAGCGTGAATACACCTACCTGGCTATGCAATGGGACGGCGTGGTGTATTATTGGCCACACCTCCCGTTCGGGGTCGCGCCGGCCTGCCACCTCTACACGATGCTGAAGCAGGAGCTCTTCCGCCCCCTGCGGTACCTAGGGGTGCGCATGACTTTCCTGATCGACGACCAGATGGGCGCCGCAGCATCGAAGGAGGCGGCAAAATCCCAGTGCGGGGCGGTGGTGCGCCTACTGGCGGCGCTGGGATTTACCCTAAGCCTGACGAAGTGCAGACTCGTACCCAGCCGGACCGTGCGCTTCTTAGGGATGGAGGTGGACGCTAGCGCCCAGGCGTTCCGGGTACCAGCCGACAAGCTGGAAACCTTTGAACGCCTGCTGCAGCAGCAAGAAGGGCGGAGGCTCACTGCGCGGCAGGTAGCGCAGATCGCGGGCAAGATAATTGCCATGTCACCGGCGCTCTCAACGGCGCCTCTCTACGGGAGACTAGTCCTGCAGGCCGCACGGGGCGTCGGCTGGGACGAGACAGTCTGGGCGTCGGCGGAGGTGCTCAGAGAGGCTTGGCAGTTGGTAGCGCTGCTGCGCATCAGGAACGGACGCACACGATGGCTGGAGGGGCCAGCCCTTCAGGTGGCCACCCAGCTGGTGGGGGACGCCTCGGACAAGGCGTATGCCGCCTACCTACCGGGGAAAGAGCTGGGCGAGCTTAGTACGATGCAGGTTCCCTTCACGCAGGAGGAGGTGGACAATGCGAGTGAGGTGTTCCGTCGCGATGCGTTATGGCGCGCGGTGTAACCGCCGCCCAGTCGGTAGCCGGTCCGTAGGTGTGAGGAATCGAGTGGGAAAGAGTGATCGTTCGATTCGTGAGTTGGGATCAGGTAGCAACCGTGAATTGCTTTGCGTTGTTTATTCCGTTGCGTATATCTTGGCGTCTTATTTGCGTGTGTATTGGAGCGCCGCGTTGCGGTAAGACTCCAGTCGGCCTTACGAACTTGAGAGGCGTTCCAACCCGCGAGGTCGTACGTCTGCGTTTGCGCTTATTAGCCAAAAGCGTGCTGGTAAGCATCGCTTTTCGGCTCTGTCTGGATGATTGTAAGCGTCCTCTGAGCTAGACTAAAGGCCCTGTGCATTCCGATCGCACAAGTACTCTGCTCCTGATCACATCACTACTCACATTGGCATCTTCTCTTACCGGCAGCTCAGCGCGTGGGAACTCGCGATCCTCACGCTCTGTTGTGACAGCCGGCGCGGTGAGAAGGGGACTTACAGCTTTCTGCTTTGCAGCGCTGTGCGAGCGCACGTGGTGTGCCTTCGCAACAGCTCTTCATCGTCGAAGCTTGTGGTCGTCCGCTTGCACCTCCATTCCCTTTTAACACCGCATCCCAGCCGAAAAGCCGTCAAGGCTTCAAGAAGGGAAAAACAAAGTGAGTGATTCTGGGGTCCGGGTCTGCGGACGCGCAGATTTCGGCTTTGTTTTGTCGTCGCCCTTGTTCGAGGTTCCGTCCCAAAGGGTGCAGAGGGCTACTCGTTCCGTCGGTAAGCCCGTCATCATTTTCATCTAAGAAGCTGTCCTTTTAGGTAGCCATACAGCGCGCCCGTGCCGCGCAATTCACCTGCCTGATCAGTAGGTCGAACGTTGCCATCGCCGCAACACTTAGGAGCCTGTCCTCCTGTCACTCGTTTATTTCCTGCTGTGTGACGCACAGCCGTGTGTGCCATTTTGATTTTATCGATTAGGAGGTCTGAACCGTTTGCAATTGGATCTACAGTGTCCGAGTCTTCAGCTTGTTTTGCCTGTCCTCAGTTGTTCACCTGCACCAGGAATTGGTCCATCATTTCTAAAGTAGTTTGTGTTGCTTCTGTGTTACGCCTTCAGTGCAGTACCCTCACGGCGCGGGATCCGGCAGCCGTCAGTCCCACAAACGCCAGCACCGCAATCAGGACGAGTCTGGTGGTACACAGTCCCACCCTCCTCCTCGCCAGCCAGGACCCTACGGCGACGAGCCGCCGACGAACATCATTGAGGCGCGGGGTGGCCCTTTCCCTGGCCCTGGGCCGGCGTTCGTGCACGTTAACGGGTTCAGTCAGGTTGCCTTAGGCTGGAACCAGCTGGCCCAAGGTTTCACGGTACCGACCGCATCGGTGCAGCAACAGCAGGGACTAGCATGGATCCGTCGCCTGGTTTACCTCGAATACAACGAGGGTACGGCCTGTCCCGCTCCTAGCGGGTACGACTATTTTACGATCGGTCCCTACTCCCAGCTGCTGCCCGTGTTGGTTTACCACGCCGGCCAGCCTCCTGCCAGTAACGCACCACCACCTGTGCCTGCGCCGGGCCCTCACGGGTCCCAGCCTTCGCCGCCGTTCAACTTAGGCTTGTCGGGCTCCACGCCCATGGCTCAGTAAGGAGCGAGTGTGAGCGACGCTGGAGGTGTGATCACCTAGTGGTGCGCGCCGTAGGCCCAGCATAGGGGTCGCGGGCCGACTTGGCCGTGTCGGGCGTTCTGCCTGTGAGCAGGATTGATTTGCCATTCAGGCCTCGGGCGTCCCTCGACGCGCCGTCACAATAGGATATTACGAACTGTACGAGCATAATGTTGTGACCTGAGTCACAAGTCCAACTGCTGGGGGCAGTCAGAACTGCCGATTAAGGAGACCTGGCGTGCTTATGAGCACAGTGCGTCAACCAGTAGTGGTACGGTGTGGTGGACGAGCCCAACCGACGACCGTTACCCCGGTGACCCTTAATCGGAATCGAGATGCCGGAGGCTTGCGCTCCAACTATGCGATTTGACGCAATAGTTCCCGTTTGTAAATAGTTTACAAACTGGTGCCATTGTGGCGGTGTCATAGTGACGACCCAAAGAAGGCCAGTTGCGGCGCATTGTGCGACGGTTACCTGAAAACGGAGAGGAAGCCAAATAGAATTGGGCATTAAGTTAAAGATCGTTGTTAATCATGCAAGCGAGGGCACGATACAACAACTATCCCCCCTCCGGCGGAAGCGTCCTCGCTGACTGCTTAGCCCGGTTACGAACTGCGTCGAGTTCCGGATGCAGGTCAGGAGTGAAGTGCCTCGCAGGTTCCCAGCTGTTGTGCTCAGAGGAGTATCCAGCCCACTTGACGAGCCACTCATGCACGTTGCGAAACCTTTTACCCGACCGAATGCGGCGGTACCTGTAGTCGAGAATGCGCTCGACAGAGTACAGGGGTTTCGAGTCAGACAGCCAGGCAACAGGCACAGGATCGGGTTGCGACATGGTTTCCATGACGTGTTCACGGGGTACGGCCGGACGAGAGACACGTGGAACGTCGGATGAATACGCATATCTTGCGGGAGGGTCAGCTC
This sequence comes from Eudorina sp. 2006-703-Eu-15, assembly GCA_003117195.1. Classification (NCBI taxonomy): domain Eukaryota; kingdom Viridiplantae; phylum Chlorophyta; class Chlorophyceae; order Chlamydomonadales; family Volvocaceae; genus Eudorina; species Eudorina sp. 2006-703-Eu-15. Next base: position 930,315 of record BDSI01000036.1, read on the forward strand.
GACAGCAGCTTTCCCAACCATGCGTACGACAGGGAACGGACCAACCCAGCGAGGTAGCAGCTTACGAGGGCCTTGCGCGAGAGAGCGCAGGTGCCTGGTACTCAGCATGACCAGCTGCCCTGGGTGAAGGGTAATGTCCTTCTTGTTGCGATTGTAGTAATCCGCAGTCCGTTGTTGAGCCGCCTCCATGCAAGACTTAGCATCTGCCAGGCGAGTCACAAAGGACTGGGCAAATTGCTTAGCAGCAGGGACATTGACGTCAAGTTCGCGCCAGAGAGGCAGTGCAGGGTGATATCCGTAGTTAAGGAAAAACGGACTGCGCCCCGTAGCCCGGTTCACGGCATTGTTGAGAGCGAACTCGGCAGCAGAGAGGTATGTATCCCACGTAGTCGGGGTGCGGCCGGCGAAATTGCGAAGCATGTCACCCAGCGTGCGGTTTGTGCGCTCAGTCTGGCCATCCGTCTGAGGGTGGTAAGCAGTGGACATGTGCAACTTCATACCGAGCAAGGCAGCGAGAGCTCCCCAAAACTTACTCGTGAACTTAGCATCACGGTCGGACACGATGTCCTTGGGGACGCCGTGTAGGCGTACGACGTTGTCAAAGAACAGACGTGCAGCGTTCTCGGCCGTGCATTGCGTGGTCGTGGGCGCCAAGTGCACCATTTTCGTCAGGCGGTCAACGAAAACAGCGAGCGCGTCGTATCCCCCCTCAGTTTTGGGGAGCGACACCACGAAGTCCATGGAGACACTGTCCCACGGCTGGTCCGGAATGGGCAGAGGTTGAAGCAACCCAGGCGGCTTACCAGCTTGCGGCTTGTTGCGCTGGCACAAGTCGCACGACAGCACAAAGGCAGTGGCGTCGGCGAGAAGGCGCGGCCACCAGAAGACGCGAGAGACGAGCTCGACCAGGCGGGAGACGCCGGGGTGCCCAGCCAAGGGGCCGTCATGGTAGTGCCGCAGGATGTCCTAACGAAGTGCGTCGTCGTTAGGAACCACCACTTGGCGGCGGTCCTGAGTGGCGCGGATCCACAGGCCATGGGTGTAAGTCAGGTTAGCAGCGTTACGCGGATCACGAAAGTACGGATCAGTAGCAGTAGCGAGCTTCAGACGTGCAGCAAACTCAGACAGAGCAGGCGATGGAACCGCGGCGACAGGCGCAGGTGCAGCGCGCGGCGCGACAGGCGGTACGCCAGACGGCGCGGCGGGCGTCGCAGCAGGCGGCGCGGCATGCGGTACGACAGACGGCGTGGCAGGTACAGCGGCGGGCGGCGCCGGAGCCACAGGGGCCGCGGGAGCGCGAGCAGTCTGACTGCGCGTCATGACGTGGATGGCCGCAAGCAGCGACGGATGACGGCTTAGAGCGTCCGCGACGTTGAGAGAGCCAGAGAGGTACTCCCAAGTGTAGTCGAAGCGGGACATGTACTCCAGCCAGCGAGCCTGTCTACGGTTGAGAGTTGGCACACCTTGCAGGAAGGTTAAGGGTTTATAGAGGGTCTGCACCCGACCGTGCGCGAACACGTTAGGCGCAAACTCATGCGGTACCCGCGCACGGACTGGTACAACCGCATGGCCCAGACCGTCACGGATGCGGACCGCATCTGGGAGAACCTTAGCCCGGATGAGCGAAAGCCCACGAGCGCAGCCAAGCGTGCGGAAAAGACCGAGAAGGCGGACAAGCCGCGCACGACGCAGCAGAAGGGGTCCTCTGACAAAAAGGGGATGTTCCTGTGCGAGAAGCACGGCTGGAACACCAGCCACACCACTGCTGACTGTCGCGTGCTCCAGAACCAGGTCCGGTCCCGTCCCGCCATGGTCTCAACCAGTGTTGCTATCTTCCAAAACGGGGAAATAGAATTCCGCAGGTTTCCGGCCTGTCGCCAGTAGCCAAAAAACCTTTGGCAGGGCAGATTTTGGGGGGCTTCCTAGGTGCCAGGAAATAAAAACCTCCGAGGCAGGGTGGAAATATTTCTGCGTGTTTCGACAGCAGGGCCACTGTTACCACAGCGACGACAGGGATTCTAAGTCCATGGAGGCCTGAAGCGCGCTTTCCTTGCGTCGCGGATGCATATGGGAGGGTAACCAGGAGTTGGGGACACGGCATTCGGGTGTGTTTTGGCGGTAGACAGGTGTACGATGCAGGATTTTTCCCTGCGCCTGCAGATTTCCAGGCCTTTTTGGTAGTCTGGAAAACAGTTGGCAGGGCAGATTTCCGGCTCTCCACAGCGTCAAATAAATGAAATCTCGCAGGTTTCTTGGGGGTCCGGGAAATAGAAAATTTCCGGCTTTTTTGCCCGTAAATATTCTTTTTATTTAAGATAGCAACACTGGTCTCAACCGGTGCGGCGGACGGGATCGTGCAGCAACTCGTCGCACTGCTGACGCAAAGCGCCGCAGCAAACCAGAAGCCCGCGCAGCCTAACCCAGCCCAGAAACCGCGCCGTCCCGCGGTAGCTGGGGCTGGCCCATCCGGATCGGGTGGCTCTGGCCCACCCCGGCAGGGCCAGCAGGGTGGGCCGCGGCGCCCTCGCAGCGAGCTGCATTGTGACTTCTGCTTCCTATCCGGTCACTTGCGTGACCGGTGCTTCATCGAGCATCCGGAGCTCGCGCCCGCGGGCTTCAAGCCCAGCAGCCCAGCCCTCCAGGTGCTGTTCGAGCTGCAGAAGGCGAAAGCCCCAAAGGTGGCGGCCGCCGCGTGCGTCGAGGAAGATGATTTCGCTGAGGACGATTACCAGTCAGCGTCCGCGCTTGTTACCCTCAAGCTGGATGACGTCTCAGCCTCCAGCAGCTCCGCGCTCGCCTGTGCGGAGGCGGAGCTGCCGGGGCCCAGCTCTGAGTCGCGCACGTTCCTGGATTTGCCCAGCTACTACCCATACGGACGCGTATCGGAGGTTCGCGAACCGTGCACTTTTTTGTCTTACACCGAACAGCAGCTTGCCGCGGCCATGGAGCTCGCCAAGCGCACCCCCGACGCCGTCAGGGCTGTCTTGGAACGAGCAGCCGCAGTGGCGGCGAGGCAGCAGGTGCCTAAGAGCTTCGAGCCGCAGCCGCTTGACGCAGATAGGTACCCTGTCCCTGCGGTCCCCAAGGAACCTGTGTGAAAGCCGTCGTTGCCACCCTCAGACGATGTGTCCATTCAGCGTCTGTCGCGCATGAGTGTGCTCGATTTTGCCAAGTGCGTGGTTGACGCTCAGGCGCCGGCTGCTGAGGAACCCGTGCCAGTCCCGGGTGACTCCAGTGTGGCCGCAGCCACGTGTGGCAGTGAGCCCGCTTCCGTGCCGGATACGACGCAGGACGATGCACAGTCGGTGGTACCAAAGCTGGCCACGCATGTAACGCCGCAGGGCATCAGCTTGTTGACAAGTCCCTCATGTCAGGGGGGGCAGACCATGTCAAGCGTCGTAAGTAAGCACTGGACTGGTACAACCGCATGGCCCAGACCGTCACGGATGCGGACCGCATCTGGGAGAACCTTAGCCCGGATGAGCGAAAGCCCACGAGCGCAGCCAAGCGTGCGGAAAAGACCGAGAAGGCGGACAAGCCGCGCACGACGCAGCAGAAGGGGTCCTCTGACAAAAAGGGGATGTTCCTGTGCGAGAAGCACGGCTGGAACACCAGCCACACCACTGCTGACTGTCGCGTGCTCCAGAACCAGGTCCGGTCCCGTCCCGCCATGGTCTCAACCGGTGCGGCGGACGGGATCGTGCAGCAACTCGTCGCACTGCTGACGCAAAGCGCCGCAGCAAACCAGAAGCCCGCGCAGCCTAACCCAGCCCAGAAACCGCGCCGTCCCGCGGTAGCTGGGGCTGGCCCATCCGGATCGGGTGGCTCTGGCCCACCCCGGCAGGGCCAGCAGGGTGGGCCGCGGCGCCCTCGCAGCGAGCTGCATTGTGACTTCTGCTTCCTATCCGGTCACTTGCGTGACCGGTGCTTCATCGAGCATCCGGAGCTCGCGCCCGCGGGCTTCAAGCCCAGCAGCCCAGCCCTCCAGGTGCTGTTCGAGCTGCAGAAGGCGAAAGCCCCAAAGGTGGCGGCCGCCGCGTGCGTCGAGGAAGATGATTTCGCTGAGGACGATTACCAGTCAGCGTCCGCGCTTGTTACCCTCAAGCTGGATGACGTCTCAGCCTCCAGCAGCTCCGCGCTCGCCTGTGCGGAGGCGGAGCTGCCGGGGCCCAGCTCTGAGTCGCGCACGTTCCTGGATTTGCCCAGCTACTACCCATACGGACGCGTATCGGAGGTTCGCGAACCGTGCACTTTTTTGTCTTACACCGAACAGCAGCTTGCCGCGGCCATGGAGCTCGCCAAGCGCACCCCCGACGCCGTCAGGGCTGTCTTGGAACGAGCAGCCGCAGTGGCGGCGAGGCAGCAGGTGCCTAAGAGCTTCGAGCCGCAGCCGCTTGACGCAGATAGGTACCCTGTCCCTGCGGTCCCCAAGGAACCTGTGTGAAAGCCGTCGTTGCCACCCTCAGACGATGTGTCCATTCAGCGTCTGTCGCGCATGAGTGTGCTCGATTTTGCCAAGTGCGTGGTTGACGCTCAGGCGCCGGCTGCTGAGGAACCCGTGCCAGTCCCGGGTGACTCCAGTGTGGCCGCAGCCACGTGTGGCAGTGAGCCCGCTTCCGTGCCGGATACGACGCAGGACGATGCACAGTCGGTGGTACCAAAGCTGGCCACGCATGTAACGCCGCAGGGCATCAGCTTGTTGACAAGTCCCTCATGTCAGGGGGGGCAGACCATGTCAAGCGTCGTAAGTAAGCACTGGACTGGTACAACCGCATGGCCCAGACCGTCACGGATGCGGACCGCATCTGGGAGAACCTTAGCCCGGATGAGCGAAAGCCCACGAGCGCAGCCAAGCGTGCGGAAAAGACCGAGAAGGCGGACAAGCCGCGCACGACGCAGCAGAAGGGGTCCTCTGACAAAAAGGGGATGTTCCTGTGCGAGAAGCACGGCTGGAACACCAGCCACACCACTGCTGACTGTCGCGTGCTCCAGAACCAGGTCCGGTCCCGTCCCGCCATGGTCTCAACCGGTGCGGCGGACGGGATCGTGCAGCAACTCGTCGCACTGCTGACGCAAAGCGCCGCAGCAAACCAGAAGCCCGCGCAGCCTAACCCAGCCCAGAAACCGCGCCGTCCCGCGGTAGCTGGGGCTGGCCCATCCGGATCGGGTGGCTCTGGCCCACCCCGGCAGGGCCAGCAGGGTGGGCCGCGGCGCCCTCGCAGCGAGCTGCATTGTGACTTCTGCTTCCTATCCGGTCACTTGCGTGACCGGTGCTTCATCGAGCATCCGGAGCTCGCGCCCGCGGGCTTCAAGCCCAGCAGCCCAGCCCTCCAGGTGCTGTTCGAGCTGCAGAAGGCGAAAGCCCCAAAGGTGGCGGCCGCCGCGTGCGTCGAGGAAGATGATTTCGCTGAGGACGATTACCAGTCAGCGTCCGCGCTTGTTACCCTCAAGCTGGATGACGTCTCAGCCTCCAGCAGCTCCGCGCTCGCCTGTGCGGAGGCGGAGCTGCCGGGGCCCAGCTCTGAGTCGCGCACGTTCCTGGATTTGCCCAGCTACTACCCATACGGACGCGTATCGGAGGTTCGCGAACCGTGCACTTTTTTGTCTTACACCGAACAGCAGCTTGCCGCGGCCATGGAGCTCGCCAAGCGCACCCCCGACGCCGTCAGGGCTGTCTTGGAACGAGCAGCCGCAGTGGCGGCGAGGCAGCAGGTGCCTAAGAGCTTCGAGCCGCAGCCGCTTGACGCAGATAGGTACCCTGTCCCTGCGGTCCCCAAGGAACCTGTGTGAAAGCCGTCGTTGCCACCCTCAGACGATGTGTCCATTCAGCGTCTGTCGCGCATGAGTGTGCTCGATTTTGCCAAGTGCGTGGTTGACGCTCAGGCGCCGGCTGCTGAGGAACCCGTGCCAGTCCCGGGTGACTCCAGTGTGGCCGCAGCCACGTGTGGCAGTGAGCCCGCTTCCGTGCCGGATACGACGCAGGACGATGCACAGTCGGTGGTACCAAAGCTGGCCACGCATGTAACGCCGCAGGGCATCAGCTTGTTGACAAGTCCCTCATGTCAGGGGGGGCAGACCATGTCAAGCGTCGTAAGTAAGCACTGGACTGGTACAACCGCATGGCCCAGACCGTCACGGATGCGGACCGCATCTGGGAGAACCTTAGCCCGGATGAGCGAAAGCCCACGAGCGCAGCCAAGCGTGCGGAAAAGACCGAGAAGGCGGACAAGCCGCGCACGACGCAGCAGAAGGGGTCCTCTGACAAAAAGGGGATGTTCCTGTGCGAGAAGCACGGCTGGAACACCAGCCACACCACTGCTGACTGTCGCGTGCTCCAGAACCAGGTCCGGTCCCGTCCCGCCATGGTCTCAACCGGTGCGGCGGACGGGATCGTGCAGCAACTCGTCGCACTGCTGACGCAAAGCGCCGCAGCAAACCAGAAGCCCGCGCAGCCTAACCCAGCCCAGAAACCGCGCCGTCCCGCGGTAGCTGGGGCTGGCCCATCCGGATCGGGTGGCTCTGGCCCACCCCGGCAGGGCCAGCAGGGTGGGCCGCGGCGCCCTCGCAGCGAGCTGCATTGTGACTTCTGCTTCCTATCCGGTCACTTGCGTGACCGGTGCTTCATCGAGCATCCGGAGCTCGCGCCCGCGGGCTTCAAGCCCAGCAGCCCAGCCCTCCAGGTGCTGTTCGAGCTGCAGAAGGCGAAAGCCCCAAAGGTGGCGGCCGCCGCGTGCGTCGAGGAAGATGATTTCGCTGAGGACGATTACCAGTCAGCGTCCGCGCTTGTTACCCTCAAGCTGGATGACGTCTCAGCCTCCAGCAGCTCCGCGCTCGCCTGTGCGGAGGCGGAGCTGCCGGGGCCCAGCTCTGAGTCGCGCACGTTCCTGGATTTGCCCAGCTACTACCCATACGGACGCGTATCGGAGGTTCGCGAACCGTGCACTTTTTTGTCTTACACCGAACAGCAGCTTGCCGCGGCCATGGAGCTCGCCAAGCGCACCCCCGACGCCGTCAGGGCTGTCTTGGAACGAGCAGCCGCAGTGGCGGCGAGGCAGCAGGTGCCTAAGAGCTTCGAGCCGCAGCCGCTTGACGCAGATAGGTACCCTGTCCCTGCGGTCCCAAGGAACCTGTGTGAAAGCCGTCGTTGCCACCCTCAGACGATGTGTCCATTCAGCGTCTGTCGCGCATGAGTGTGCTCGATTTTGCCAAGTGCGTGGTTGACGCTCAGGCGCCGGCTGCTGAGGAACCCGTGCCAGTCCCGGGTGACTCCAGTGTGGCCGCAGCCACGTGTGGCAGTGAGCCCGCTTCCGTGCCGGATACGACGCAGGACGATGCACAGTCGGTGGTACCAAAGCTGGCCACGCATGTAACGCCGCAGGGCATCAGCTTGTTGACAAGTCCCTCATGTCAGGGGGGGCAGACCATGTCAAGCGTCGTAAGTAAGCACTGGACTGGTACAACCGCATGGCCCAGACCGTCACGGATGCGGACCGCATCTGGGAGAACCTTAGCCCGGATGAGCGAAAGCCCACGAGCGCAGCCAAGCGTGCGGAAAAGACCGAGAAGGCGGACAAGCCGCGCACGACGCAGCAGAAGGGGTCCTCTGACAAAAAGGGGATGTTCCTGTGCGAGAAGCACGGCTGGAACACCAGCCACACCACTGCTGACTGTCGCGTGCTCCAGAACCAGGTCCGGTCCCGTCCCGCCATGGTCTCAACCGGTGCGGCGGACGGGATCGTGCAGCAACTCGTCGCACTGCTGACGCAAAGCGCCGCAGCAAACCAGAAGCCCGCGCAGCCTAACCCAGCCCAGAAACCGCGCCGTCCCGCGGTAGCTGGGGCTGGCCCATCCGGATCGGGTGGCTCTGGCCCACCCCGGCAGGGCCAGCAGGGTGGGCCGCGGCGCCCTCGCAGCGAGCTGCATTGTGACTTCTGCTTCCTATCCGGTCACTTGCGTGACCGGTGCTTCATCGAGCATCCGGAGCTCGCGCCCGCGGGCTTCAAGCCCAGCAGCCCAGCCCTCCAGGTGCTGTTCGAGCTGCAGAAGGCGAAAGCCCCAAAGGTGGCGGCCGCCGCGTGCGTCGAGGAAGATGATTTCGCTGAGGACGATTACCAGTCAGCGTCCGCGCTTGTTACCCTCAAGCTGGATGACGTCTCAGCCTCCAGCAGCTCCGCGCTCGCCTGTGCGGAGGCGGAGCTGCCGGGGCCCAGCTCTGAGTCGCGCACGTTCCTGGATTTGCCCAGCTACTACCCATACGGACGCGTATCGGAGGTTCGCGAACCGTGCACTTTTTTGTCTTACACCGAACAGCAGCTTGCCGCGGCCATGGAGCTCGCCAAGCGCACCCCCGACGCCGTCAGGGCTGTCTTGGAACGAGCAGCCGCAGTGGCGGCGAGGCAGCAGGTGCCTAAGAGCTTCGAGCCGCAGCCGCTTGACGCAGATAGGTACCCTGTCCCTGCGGTCCCCAAGGAACCTGTGTGAAAGCCGTCGTTGCCACCCTCAGACGATGTGTCCATTCAGCGTCTGTCGCGCATGAGTGTGCTCGATTTTGCCAAGTGCGTGGTTGACGCTCAGGCGCCGGCTGCTGAGGAACCCGTGCCAGTCCCGGGTGACTCCAGTGTGGCCGCAGCCACGTGTGGCAGTGAGCCCGCTTCCGTGCCGGATACGACGCAGGACGATGCACAGTCGGTGGTACCAAAGCTGGCCACGCATGTAACGCCGCAGGGCATCAGCTTGTTGACAAGTCCCTCATGTCAGGGGGGGCAGACCATGTCAAGCGTCGTAAGTAAGCACTGGACTGGTACAACCGCATGGCCCAGACCGTCACGGATGCGGACCGCATCTGGGAGAACCTTAGCCCGGATGAGCGAAAGCCCACGAGCGCAGCCAAGCGTGCGGAAAAGACCGAGAAGGCGGACAAGCCGCGCACGACGCAGCAGAAGGGGTCCTCTGACAAAAAGGGGATGTTCCTGTGCGAGAAGCACGGCTGGAACACCAGCCACACCACTGCTGACTGTCGCGTGCTCCAGAACCAGGTCCGGTCCCGTCCCGCCATGGTCTCAACCGGTGCGGCGGACGGGATCGTGCAGCAACTCGTCGCACTGCTGACGCAAAGCGCCGCAGCAAACCAGAAGCCCGCGCAGCCTAACCCAGCCCAGAAACCGCGCCGTCCCGCGGTAGCTGGGGCTGGCCCATCCGGATCGGGTGGCTCTGGCCCACCCCGGCAGGGCCAGCAGGGTGGGCCGCGGCGCCCTCGCAGCGAGCTGCATTGTGACTTCTGCTTCCTATCCGGTCACTTGCGTGACCGGTGCTTCATCGAGCATCCGGAGCTCGCGCCCGCGGGCTTCAAGCCCAGCAGCCCAGCCCTCCAGGTGCTGTTCGAGCTGCAGAAGGCGAAAGCCCCAAAGGTGGCACTCGGGGAACGCACGGTACTTTGGAAGTCTCTTATCCTCTTCGGGAGGTCTTTGGCAGGTCTTTGGAGGCTATTTGGGCGCAACCAAAGCGCTTCAGCCGCACCCAAAGAGAAGCCAAAGAGCCCTCTTTGGAAAGCGCCCCAAAGCCGCAAGCAAAGAAGGTCGCAAAGAGCCGTCTTCGGTTTCGTCTTTGGTATGTAACAAAGATACGTTTCTGTGGGAAAATCAGATATCTTCCTGTATGTAATGCAATATATATAGACCTTTACGGACTGAATTATAAGCAGTGAAACGGAAGGGCTCAGGGAGCGTACAACAGGATCCGGTCAACATCTTTGGCGCCACCCAAAGACATCCCAAAGGGAACCAATTCACTCAGGCCCGGCCGACCGTTCGACATGTGAATGTAAACCAGCCTTGCCCTCTACAACACCATTATACATATGAAAGCGTGGAGCGGGTCTGCCCTCAGATAATGTCTACAGACAATGTCTAAATTTCAATTATGCGACAACGATATAGACTATTACTGGAAATGGCCACGACTCTTAGAGTGCGGTCTAGCGGTGCAGCACTTCGACGGGCGGTTCTCGTGTCTTCGTTGCTATCGGCGCGACATTACTAGCAAGTTCATATACCAACATGTCAAAGACTGCCGGGAGAATCACCCGAATCAGCCGCTTGCACGGGTTAATACTCTTGCACTTGAGGGTGACAATGACCGGAACCGCCGTCTGGCAGCGGTCGTTGACAGAAGGGAACGTCACGGGCTCTTCAAGAAGCAACGCGAAGAGACTACAAAGGCAGGCAGAGACGACGACGGGTCCCCTTCATTCCGTCAACGGCACGGTAGTTATATGGTGCAAGCGCCCGAAGTCGACATGATGGCGTACACTACTCCAAAGCTGCGCAGTATCTTGGCACGGTTTGCACCCTCAGGGCGGGGGCAACCCGCCATGCGTGCGTCACCGTACATGTCACCAGGGGCCCATCGGGACAACAGCCCCCCACAACAGCAGAGTCCCTCAGGTTGCAGCACATCATCGACGGAATCATCTGGGGACTCAACTGGGGAATCATCTGTGGAATCATCTGGGGAATCATCTGGGGAGTCATCTGGGGATTCATCTGGGGAGTCATCTGGGGAATCATCTGGCAACCTAGACGATAGCTCAACCCCAAGCTCAAGGGGTACTCGCGGGAGGGGCAATGTGTCAGATCCAGCCTCGACACCCACAGGCACCACGACAGATTCACAGTCTGGTGGAGCAGTACCCCTCTCTCAGGTTCTCGTACTAGCAGCTGCCCGAGTGCCACTTCGGGTTCGGTCTCTGGCTCCCAATCTGTATCGCCGAGTCCGTCGTGTAGCCCGTCTCCCATGTCCACCGGAGGTTACAGTGATGCTGGGGGCAGCCCGTTGGAACCTCAGCAGCCATGTAATTATGCCGATGCCATGATGCTAGGCACTCCGCGACTGGTGTCGCCCAGTCTACCCCAGGGTGAGTGTCTTGCAGTCGGCATGCGTGTGTGAAATTGCAGTTGGCATGCATATGTTATCAAGGTGGTGGGTTCGATTGGCCATTCCCTCAACCTCGCAGATCCCGGGGGCCCCTCGCGCGGCCCATTGGAACTTCAGCAGCCAGGTGATAACGCCGATGCCACGATGCTAGGTACTCCACAACTGGCGTCGCCCAGATTACCCCAGGGTGAGTGACTGGCAGTCGGCGCGCGTGTGTTAACAAGGGTTGTTAAGGTGTTGGTTCGATTGGCCATTCCCTCAACCTTGCAGATCCCGGGGGCCCTCGCGCGGCCCATTGGAGCTTCAGCAGCCAGGTGATAACGCCGATGCCACGATGCTAGGTACTCCACAACTGGCGTCGCCCAGATTACCCCAGGGTGAGTGACTGGCAGTCGGCGCGCGTGTGTTAACAAGGGTTGTTAAGGTGTTGGTTCGATTGGCCATTCCCTCAACCTTGCAGATCCCGGGGGCCCCTCGCGCGGCCCATTGGAGCTTCAGCAGCCAGGTACCACGATGCTAGGTACTCCACAACTGGCGTCGCCCAGTTTACCCCAGGGTGAGTGACTGGCAGTCGGCGCGTGTGTTATTAAGGTGGTGTGTTCGATTGGCCATTCCCTCAATCTTGCAGATATGGACGTTGGCACAGTGGATATGGATGTAGGCACAGCGGACCAGCCCGAGTTGACCGACACAGTCCGGGGTGAGTCGCATAGGGAAGTTGCAGGTTCAGGCCAAACCAAACCACGCCCTGTTCGTCTTGCTGACAGGGTTTCGGGACGTAACAGAAGAGGAATGGGCTCGCATTGAGATTGGCCCGCCAGAGCATACAGGTTACGACGAGGGGATACCCAGCGATGGCGGGATACCCAGTGAAGATGAATGGGAGGGTTTCGAAGGTGAGTGGTAACGAGTGACCTCCGGTATACACTCCCACAATGTCGGCGTCCACGCAACGGACATCTAGTCGTGATGTCGTAAATGCATGATGTGTATAGAGTCACACTGCTTGGGACGCTGTGTGGAGTGTTGTTTCTGGGGCATTGGTGATCCCGCGCTGACATAACGGTCGTTCGTGTCCAACCTGACGCAGATGGGTCGATACCAGACGATGATACGTTCGACCTGCCGGATGGGTTGGTATCACCAGGCAATGGCAGCAATCGAAATAGACGCCGTAACAATGCATGTGATTGCGGATGCGGACAGCCTTATGTAGGGCGGGGCTCTGTTGATTGGTTTAAAGCGCACATGGATAAACCGCTGGCCAAAGGTGTGGATGCAGCAGGTCGGACAGTGCACAGCGAGGTGACGACCCGGGAGATGGTGCTGGCCATGCTGGAGCTCCACGTTCAGCACAACATCGGGAAAGGCCTGATGGACACAATATTGGCGTTATTCAGCAAGGCCATTCCCGGGATTCACTTTCTTCCACCGTCTATTCACTTGCTTCGGAGGGTTACTGACACGCCTGAACACACGAAGTTCCATGTGCATGTGTGCTCCACTGATGGATGCCCCGGGCACGACTATGGGCAGTGCCGCCAAAGGGCGAGTGGGCCAAAATAGCAGATCAGAAGTGCCCCCACTGCGGGGCCAGTCGGTTCAAGACCTCCATTGTTGCCGGTGCGTAGCCACAGAGCACATGCAGACACGCGTGCCTTGCACAGGGGGGTGGGGATGTGGACGACGCATACAGGACGGTGGTGTGATGCTAGAGGGTTGCTATTCGTTCATCGGGTCCGTCGGCTTGTCCGCCGACGATTGGTTTGTTTGTGATCCTGTGCGTGCACCCTGTCGTGGTCGATTTCCCAACACGCAGGCAAACCAGTTCTGCAGCCTTCATCGCAGTACTTTTATTACGGA